>VWZD01009776.1:47720-88201 GCA_013396695.1 Sakesphorus luctuosus
CTCCCTAAAAAGAAAAGACAGATCACTTTTCTGTCTCCTAGATGAACCTTTAAAATTATTGCTATAAAAGTGTTCTTAGATAAATTGCAGATAACAAGTCCCGTGTACTTTTTTTATCTTACCTCATGCAGTTGAATCTCCAGTAGATGATGTTTGCTGTGTACTTGATGTACAGTCATGAGATACTGCAGAGAATGGCCCCAGTGAGTGTGCTCTGCAGTGCAAGAAGACAAAGTCCTAATCTCCAGTGGTTTAAGTTTAATATTAGTATTATTTAGCTATGATGTACTTTGTTGACTGGTACACTGTGCTGTTTGTAACAGTTCACTGTAAAAGGCATGTAAGACTTACAGCCTTTTGTAATTGTTGAAACAAACTGCTGTATTTCTACTTTGTCCAGCCATTTTAGTTTTTTAATGTAATAATCTGTCAAAAAGGGATTGCTTTGTAAAACATGCCTAGATACTGTAACTGTGCTTGAAAGTAACCTCTCTTTTCCAGATACCTGCCTCCCGTAGACTGATTTTCACAGATTTTTTGTGTGCTACAAAGGAAGGGAAGGGCTTTTTCTTAGCTAGATAAGAGAAACCGAAAGCATGTGGCTAACTTGTGCAAGATGGTTTTTTGCTTCCTGGCTGTGCAAGAGGAGTCCTTATGAAGCCTTCTATAACTTCATTAGTAATTTTCTTTGTCATAATGCCATCTGTGTGAAGAAAAATATAATATGTGTATTGAATTTCCTGTTTCAGAGAGAGCATGAAAATGNNNTCTGTCTGGGCTTTGGGGAGAGGTTGTTGGTGCCCTCAGAAATCCAAGGTGGTTTCTTTGGTTTTGTTTTTCTTTAATTCTGCTGTCAGCTTTCCTCTATGGCTGAGGTACCATTTTCAGTGTGATAATGAAGCACATCAGCTGGCTACAGTAATCTGTTCCTGTCTGCCTGTTAGATGCTGAAAAAAGTTGACAGTCTTTTTGATAGTTTTACAAAGCAGGAAATTACAGGCTTCTCATGCTTTGTCAGAAACTTCAATGCCGAGGGCAGGAAGAGCTACTGAGATCCCTAAGAACATGTTCCAAGACACAAACACACAGTGTTTCTGGTTTAGATTTACTGATTTTCAGGACACTAATTTAACTGAACACTCTGTTTTCTCTTTTTGGTAGTTTAGTAATTGATTATCATCTTTGGATTTCTTTAGGTGTAACCTGGAAGTAATTTTTTTAGCAAGGCATTGTGAAAACAGACCTTATTTTTAAGGATTCATTGCTAGTATGGTTACCCCAGGGAAAGCTTTCATGAAGTTGAACTTGCATTTCTTTCTCTCCTCTTCTGCATGCTGTATACTTGATAACACTGACAGATGTGTTGGTTGAATGTCTGCTTGCACAAATATCTTCCTTGAGAATTTTAACATGAACCATAGTTGTACAGTTTCTTCTTCTGTCACCCAAAGATCAAGTGGGTCACTTGGATTTTTCTGTCGGCCAGTTTGATTTGAGTGAATGATTGCTCATTGAATTACTCATTGAATGTTTTTTATTGTAGTTTAAATTTAGTTGTACACAATGGCATTTCTGATGTAGCATTTTTCTGAACATTGAAAGAGTGGGATTTCTTGTGTTGCTCTTGTGTAGTAATGCTGATAGTGTGGCTCGTAGTCAAGGCGATGCAAGAGAAGTCAAAAACCTTTTCAAGATTAACTTATCCAAAGCAAAAATAATGAAAGTAAAGCCTGTACTTGTGGACCAGTTTGTTTTCTCAATACCTTAGCAGGTACCTGAGTACCCTTTTTTGACTTATCTACAGAAGCAAGTTTAATAATTACCATTCTTTTATACTTGCTTTGGGATTTTAAAAGAAAGGGGAAGCTCAAAGTGTATGTATGGCTTTATGAGAACTTTTTAAAGTTACTGTATTTCCCAGCCTACATTTTTTCTGATTTTCCAATAAACAATGTGCATTTACCTCTAATGTGTATCTAAAAGTTTTCTGTACTGGAACTAAGTTCAGCTGTCACGCTGCCTTTTTTTAAGTATTGTGGTGTGCTGAGTAAATATAATCTTAAAATTTTCCTTGAGATCAGCTCAACTTCTTTTAAACATCTCAGGTCATTTCACAACATGTCTTCAGTTTCCAGAGCGCAGTCTACATACAAACCAGCAGCCTAAAGTTTACAGCAGATGAAAAATCTGTTGAACAAATTCATGGGGAGGCCTCCTCCTCTGATTCCTCCCTGAAACTAGGCCTTTGCTGGTTAAAGTGGGGAAGAATCTAGTGGGAGGAGTTGCTCAGAGATTGTTCTGTGGTTTTACCACAGCATTCACAGGTAGTTGCAGTTTGACAGGATACTGGGCTTGATGGACTTGTGGTTTGGTCTTACAGAGATGCTCTTATGGGGAGATCTGTGAAGTGACAGACTGTGCAGCTGGGAGTGTCTGCAGTTATTTGTGAGCTCTGTTCTTACATTGGAGTCATACTGCCATGTTTCCTTTCTGTCCTGGAAGTGTAGCATTTTCTTCCTGCCGTAAATAGGAAACAAAGGATGTTGTTATTTTAGGGAGGCAACCTCTTGATCAGAAAACAGGAAAAAAAGGTAATATTAATTGCTTTCAGAGTGATAAGGTTTCCAATACATTTAATCTCTTGGCTGCAGGTCATAACCCCTTGTTGTCTTACTCAGTTGAAGGGCAACAAACCTCACCTTTTGGGGGCTGTTGTTTCTACTTTGGCAGCTTCATTTTAGTAAACTTCCTTCAGCCAGTGAAATTGTAGTCTTGGTGGGGTAAATCCCATTCCTGCACATGGGGAATCTTCTCTACTGGAACAAATCAGTATTACAGTACATGTGTACTGTGAGAAAGGCGTGTTTGTCAGTAATGCCATCCTGTCTGTTTTCCTGGGAAATTATTATAGGACCACATAAATTAGTTGGGAGATCAAATCCAATCCAATGGTTTTCCATTTTCTCTTCTCCAGCTTGAAGTTTCAGTATGTGTGGTAGTGTTTGATGTTTTTGTTCCAAAGTCAGATCCACACCAGTAGGGATAAATAGAAATGAATAATCGAGACAGGGAGTGGGAACGCCTCAAACTGACATTGCATCTGGGAAGATGATATAGGGAAGTGTTTCAACAGGTTACCTACCCAAGTTAGGATATCTTCTGGCCCCTTCTTACTCTGTAGTGTCATAAATAGCTGTTTATTCAGAGCCTAAGTATTTAAATTACCTAATGTATTTCTAGGCTTGTTACCACTTTAGTTCTAATGTTTGTACTTGATCTAAAAGTATTCTAGCAGCAAGTTCAAGATCCTACTTGTATATAAATATTTTAGGTACTCTTTGCATTTTGATTATTATTTTTTAAATACTCAGTGTGGTTTTTATGCTTAAAAACATCTGCATCTGTAAATCTTGAGTGTTTATAGCTGAGATTTAGATCCACTACCAAACTGAAAAACTTACAGTACTCCCAGTACCTTGGCTCTTCCTTAATGGATATGGAATGGCAGGTAGAGGAGTGAGAAAAAATGAAATTTTAATGCCTCTCTAAAGTTCTTTTGCTTTCAGATGAATAATCTGAAAAAACATTTTAACTTTTTTTGGTTTTCATTCCTCGAATTTTTGAAAGTTGCTTGATGAAGAAATAAAAAAGCTGGAAAATTTTACTTTTATTGTGTTGTCCCCTGGAATAAAGTCTTAGTACTCTCTCTGAACCTCCACTTTTACAAATGTTCTATGTGAATTCAGTTTGATAGCATGCCCTGGGACTCACTTCAGCTGTTATTTAAAAATGACATTATAATGTTAAAATACCTTAATACCTCTGTCATGTAGTGCTTGTGTATGTAGAACTTTGTTGCAGCCTGCTGCAAACTCCTTTATGTTGAAAAAAATGCAGTATTTCTGATTTTTCTGTTTTATTATCTGGTTCAACTCTGGCCTATAGAGGAAACTGTATCAGTTTGCCTCTTTTATGAGTACATGATTAAGTTTGAATTATCAGAATAAAATGGTCAGCTTTACTTGGTTTTTTTGAGATAAAATTTAACATTCCTATTTAGTTGAGTTTGTTTTCTAATGAGCTAACTGGGGAAAGTGTTGCATCTTGTTTTCATGAATGACGCGTTATCAAAGATTAATTACACATTTTTTTCTAAATAGCCTAACATTAGTATTTTGTAATATATGGAAGTTGAACTTAGAAAACTGACATCAGGAAGTAGTTATTTTGAACTGAGCTTCCTTGAAAACACATCTTTCAATTGTTGCTTCAGTTTGGAATCTTATGGTAGCTTTATTACTGACAGTATATCACATCCAACTGTGCCTCTTCCCTGAAAAGAGGAGCACAGCAATCTTCATGACTCCAAATGCCTGTCACACACTGCTGTAGCTACATTTTCTCACAAATGCTTGAGCTAAATTTAGTGATGGCAATTAACAGTGGATGGACTCCTGGTCTAACTGTGTGTTTGCACATTCTGCCCAATGCTGAATTTTGTGTTTCTGTGGTTGTACTGACAGTGTGAGGTGGTGAGTTGAAAACCAGTCTGCTCTAGGCTGCAGTTCCTCCAGAGCAGGAAACTGTGTCCATAAGTATGACTACATTTTCTAGCATTTTGTGGTATAGTGTTGACTGTGAATTAATTGTATTGAAATTATCTGAAATCAGTATCACTGGGGGCAGCATTCAGTGTAGGCAGATACAGTGAATGGGTAAAACACATCTTTGTATTGGAACAGTATTTATGTTACCGCTTCCGTGTAGGGATGGGTGTGTGCAGTGTGTTTGCAGCAGCATCCACAGTTCTTCTGTCTTATCTATAAAACTTAACAAATCTGTGCAAATACTGTCCTGTACCTGGGCCTTTATGTAGCAGGCTTTCTGCTTAATGTGGCTCTTCAAATGTTCAGTGTGTTGGTGGCAACAAAATGTAATATGAAATACATTCGTTTTTGATCCTTTCATAAATGAGACTTTCATACCAGGCATTGGTGCAGTTTACATGCATGTCCCATATAGCTTTAACTTGCTCTGCAAGTTATTTTCTTAATTAAAATAAAGTTTCCAAGGACAGAGCTAATATATGTGAAACTGAAAATCAAAGCTCTGATACTTGTTTACTTTACAAAACCAAAAGCATTCTGGGATAAGCTGAATAAAGAATCTGCAATTCACGACTAAAGTTTCTCTTGAGCTGCAAAAATGTCTCAAGTTCCACTGGTGCCTGAATCATTCTAATTCCTAAATGTGATTGTTCTTGTTAATTAGGTGGTGGCAGTGAAAACTAGGAAGTAGAGGAATAAAAATATTTGTAATCTGACTTTACCTTATTTCAGATTGCTTATTTCAGATGGATGGTAGCACTTGGGCATATTGGTTTTTTAGGGAAGCATGCTGAGGCATGTAGAAAAATCAAACTTGGGATAAGGACGTGCTTTCAGTTGAGTATGTTTCTGGCAGTTGGCCTTGCTATTATTATTTTGGATTTCTAAGTGGAAGTTTAGTGATAACGTCAGCTTTCCATAGAATTGTTCCATTAAACTTCAGACTTATTTTGTAGAGGACAAACTGTGGACAGAAAATGGATGTTTGAGGGTTGCTTTGATGAGCTTACACAAGTAGGCCACAAAAGCCTAGTGTATAGTATTGCAGAACAAACACAATGTTTGTCTTTTGGGCTGTGTGGGAGAGCAGTTTAAAAATCTGAAAGCACACTTGTGTGTTAATGGGGTTTTTTCTCTTTGAAGCTTCACTGAGCACTGCTATCCCAGCTGAGCACTGCTTGGAGGGTCCGTACGGTACACACTGTACAAATGGTTAATAACTGCTTCCTGGCCATACCTTTCAGGGTCTTCTAGTGTGGGTGAATTTCATGGCAGTTCTTCACACATTTTTCTTGGTTGCTGGTTCATGGCTTCAAGTCTTTCTTGCAGTTCAGCTTTGACTTTATTAAATGAAAAGTCTCTATGGGCCCAGACATTCTTATTGGCTACCTGAAAGGTGGTCTGAGTAGTTGTAGGTTTTATGTGACTAAAGAAAAGTTGCTGTCTGTGGTCTTAAATGGTAAATCAGTACCTATTATCTTGAATACTCAGTCAATTTCTGGTGAAGAAGTTTAAATGGGTAGACAGTTATAAAGAAGGATATGACATCATGCACTTGGGAAGTACTAAATATTTATTACATTTCTGATGACTGTCATATTGAATACTTAAACCAAGTCCCAGATAAAGCCAAACTTGAATTTTAAGTGCATTATTGTAGCTCTGCTTCTCCAGTTCCTGTTGTAGAGTAATCAAATGTGAGAAAAAGATCTTCGTCACTGAAAACATGTCTCGTCTGCCAGAAGTATACATATATCTCTATATTCCCATGCTCCAGATAATTATCTTACGTGTATACTTGTCATGCATTCTACTGAAAATACCTTTGGTGCTTGTCTTACAAGCAGTGCTGTATTTTTCTCAATGAGAAAGTGAATGTGCTCATTTGTAATCATGCTTATTTTATAGCTGCTACTTCTAAGACAGCAGTCTTTTGTCCTTGTGGGTTAGGATAAATTAAAAAAGCTTTCTTAGAAGTCACTTTAATTTGATACCTATCTCTGGTAATAAAGCAAGCTACTTGTGTACGGCTGTTAATACTTTTGAATAAAGTGCTTTGGAGATTTTTCAGTTTCAACTGCTTAATTTTTTTATAGTTGTTTGAACTCCCTTTTGTATGTCCACAGGACTTGTGTTCCACCATTATCTGTGCTTATTCCTGTTTATAAGATCCACATTTTTCTCAAGTTTTTTCCTCCTTCCCCGATTCATTTGAATCAATTAAAAAATAGTGATATTAGATACTCTTATTTTGTTTAACAGTAGTATAGGAAACTTTAAGTTACTATTTTAACTCCTTCCCAGCCAAACTTCATACAGTTACCTTGGGGAAGAGATCTCAAAATGCAGTTATGAACATTGATTACTTTTACTCATTTATACTGCCGATGAGAGAGGACAGGAAAATATTAACTCTTCCTTTCTGGAAAACTTTATTCCTCTCCAAAAGAGTTTTTATCAGCAGTAAGAAATTGTTCATTGTTCTGTCAGTCATACATATGGTTGGCATTAGCTAGAATTTGTTACTCATTTTAAAATATTACTGCTTATTTTCAGTGCATTTTGTGGTCTCAAAGTCCTGTTTGAGGTTGGAGACAGATTTGTTCCATCTACCATGTAAGTACATGGAACGTTTGGGTAATGCAGTAGTGAGAGACGGGTAAATGTCAGTGTAGATTGGGGGTTGTTCCACAATGTGGTTTATTTTGACCTGTTGGTCATGTCTTTTGATCTTTTTGTACTGCCATAGATACAGAAATACTTACAGTGTCCAAAGTGGTGTGGTGTTGTATTTTGAATAGTGATGATATTTTAAAAATTTTTGCTAAACAGTCACTCCGTGCAATCCTGGTGGAAGAAAAATATTTCTTATAGCTGGCAAGCATGGGAATACTAAAAAGTACTATGCTTGAATCAAAAATGGCTGTTTAATTTCAAAAATAACTGCAAGAAATTACAAGTAGCCAAAGCATTTTCTGGTGGGAGATAAGAGTTTAGAGAACTCAGGACAGTGGTCTAAGTGGGACTCAGAGAGCTGGTGTGTAGAACTGTACATACTGAACACTGGTTTTAGTGAGCAGAGAGGTGGCAGAGTTCTTGATGGCCCACAAAATCTGTGGCAGGTTGGGAGTAATCTGCTGGAAGTCAGTGTCCTAACTGGACTCTGAACATAATGAAGGCATCTTTAAAGAGACCAGGGTGTCTTTAAGACTTGGCACTTCATGTCAAATACTGCTGCTCTTTCATGAACCTGGACTTAGCAGGACCACATACATCTCACTAGATAAAAATTAATTGATTTTGCTGGGTTTATCTTTTAAGATTGTGTCACAGATACGAGGAATGATACCCACTGACCCAATAGCTCTTAGGCTTGCATCATTCCTCAAGTACTGTATAAATGCTTCATTCTTCTTCTGATTTCTCTTGCACAGAATGTCTTGATGAAATCAGACTATTCCTTTTCACATACTAGGATGTTTAGCGTAAGTGTTAATATCTTACATATATAATTGTGTCTTTCTAGATATATGTAGTGTTATTTTTGTCTTTTTATGGCAGAGTGCCCAGGATTTGTGGAATTTATTCACAGGTACTTGTGCACAGGAGAATATTCTGTGTCTGGGAGGGAATGTTTAATNAAATCTCAGGTATACACTGAAGAGTGTAAGGAAATTGGTATATTTTTGTTAAGATATACGTTTGGTATACTTGCTGTCTTGTGTTGACATCCCTGTTTCATCATCACAGACCTATTTGGTTATTATGGAAAAAATGTATTTATTGCTTGCTAACTACATAGGGGGTTTTTTCCCTAACTTTTTTCAAATTGTCTCACTGAACACTCCCCCCCTCATCAGTTAAGATTTCTGCACTCGTTTTTTCTTTAATAATAGAGATTTTAAGGAAGTCAAAATAGGAGTTACTGAAGCTATACTCATTTTTAGCCATATTTTTTGGCTTGCAGAAGTTTTGAATGCCTTTTCCTGTAATTTTTTTTGTCAGTGCTAGCTTGTTGTTATCTTACAAAAATAAACATTTGTAATCCTAGCTGCCATTGTTAAAGTGGGTGTAGTTATTGTGTGCTTGACCTGTGGGTAGATTGGCTGACAGATAGCACCGAAAGGTCTCCTTGTTGTGCGGGGAGACAGAGCTCTGCCCGAGCAGCACCGAGCGCTCTGCACCTGGCGAGGCACTGGATGTGTGAGCACTGAGGAAATGCAAAGCCCGAGTCTGCATTGTCATGGTGAGAGCCAGTTCATCTGTGGCTTTCTGCTGCTGGAAAACATGCTGTTCAACATGGGTCTGCCTCAAGTGGCTGAAGGAGTTGCTATGGGGTTGTGTTTCTTTCCCAGCAGTTACTCAGGATAGGCTTGCAATTAATTTCTTACTTTATTTCTGTACCTTAGGAAAACTTTTAATGCCAAAGTCAGAAATATATTTGGAAACGTTTAGTCCACTTTATTTTGAGCAAAACTCAGTGTCTGTCTGAATCTTCACAGGGCGTTTTGAATGAGTCTGTCAGTGAGCAAGACATACCCCTTTAGCACGTAGTGCCTGTTTAGTACAGGTTATTGTTCCTATATGGTAAGATATCATATTAATTATGTTAATTCACAGGGTAACTTGGGCTGATAAATATATGGACAAGAAATATGAGAAGGAAAAGAAAATGAACAGTAGAGCATAAGCTNAGTGGTGTGGTGTTGTATTTTGAATAGTGATGATATTTTAAAAATTTTTGCTAAACAGTCACTCCGTGCAATCCTGGTGGAAGAAAAATATTTCTTATAGCTGGCAAGCATGGGAATACTAAAAAGTACTATGCTTGAATCAAAAATGGCTGTTTAATTTCAAAAATAACTGCAAGAAATTACAAGTAGCCAAAGCATTTTCTGGTGGGAGATAAGAGTTTAGAGAACTCAGGACAGTGGTCTAAGTGGGACTCAGAGAGCTGGTGTGTAGAACTGTACATACTGAACACTGGTTTTAGTGAGCAGAGAGGTGGCAGAGTTCTTGATGGCCCACAAAATCTGTGGCAGGTTGGGAGTAATCTGCTGGAAGTCAGTGTCCTAACTGGACTCTGAACATAATGAAGGCATCTTTAAAGAGACCAGGGTGTCTTTAAGACTTGGCACTTCATGTCAAATACTGCTGCTCTTTCATGAACCTGGACTTAGCAGGACCACATACATCTCACTAGATAAAAATTAATTGATTTTGCTGGGTTTATCTTTTAAGATTGTGTCACAGATACGAGGAATGATACCCACTGACCCAATAGCTCTTAGGCTTGCATCATTCCTCAAGTACTGTATAAATGCTTCATTCTTCTTCTGATTTCTCTTGCACAGAATGTCTTGATGAAATCAGACTATTCCTTTTCACATACTAGGATGTTTAGCGTAAGTGTTAATATCTTACATATATAATTGTGTCTTTCTAGATATATGTAGTGTTATTTTTGTCTTTTTATGGCAGAGTGCCCAGGATTTGTGGAATTTATTCACAGGTACTTGTGCACAGGAGAATATTCTGTGTCTGGGAGGGAATGTTTAATCTGAGACTTGCATGCAAAGGCTTTCTGATCAAATTTGCTTCACAAGGAACACAGTCTCCTTCCTCAAATCACTGATGACAAGCTGAATCTCTTGTGAAGTGATGCTTCTCCTCTTTTATGCTTTCACACTGCCACGTGAATGTGTCTGAAATTTACATGTCGATTTTTAAGCAAGTACTGAACATACCCATTTTCTGTTATCCAAGGGGTTGTGAGCTGACTGCATTTTCACTCTGACAGTATGTAATTTCTAACTGGTGCCAAGAACTACATTTCTAAAGAATTACACATTACTGTAAATTAAAAACTTAAGTACATTTTTATTAATGAGATAGAAATGCAGCAGAGTTTTAGAATAAAATCTCAGGTATACACTGAAGAGTGTAAGGAAATTGGTATATTTTTGTTAAGATATACGTTTGGTATACTTGCTGTCTTGTGTTGACATCCCTGTTTCATCATCACAGACCTATTTGGTTATTATGGAAAAAATGTATTTATTGCTTGCTAACTACATAGGGGGTTTTTTCCCTAACTTTTTTCAAATTGTCTCACTGAACACTCCCCCCCTCATCAGTTAAGATTTCTGCACTCGTTTTTTCTTTAATAATAGAGATTTTAAGGAAGTCAAAATAGGAGTTACTGAAGCTATACTCATTTTTAGCCATATTTTTTGGCTTGCAGAAGTTTTGAATGCCTTTTCCTGTAATTTTTTTTGTCAGTGCTAGCTTGTTGTTATCTTACAAAAATAAACATTTGTAATCCTAGCTGCCATTGTTAAAGTGGGTGTAGTTATTGTGTGCTTGACCTGTGGGTAGATTGGCTGACAGATAGCACCGAAAGGTCTCCTTGTTGTGCGGGGAGACAGAGCTCTGCCCGAGCAGCACCGAGCGCTCTGCACCTGGCGAGGCACTGGATGTGTGAGCACTGAGGAAATGCAAAGCCCGAGTCTGCATTGTCATGGTGAGAGCCAGTTCATCTGTGGCTTTCTGCTGCTGGAAAACATGCTGTTCAACATGGGTCTGCCTCAAGTGGCTGNATTTAAAAAAAACAACCACACCACACCACACCCCCCCCCAAAATTAAAAACAAATTGGGATTATTAGGATCCTAGGATCCTGCTTCATGACTTGTAAATGCGGCTTCAGTACAACTAGTAGGTGACAATAATTGGCTATAATTGTCAGCAGTGTATGCTAAGAAACAAATATAACCGTGGAAAGAGGGTACATTAGTCAAATCCTTCTTCAGGGAAGAGCAAACCTGTTAAACATCTTTCTGCATCTCTGGTCTCCTTCTGTAAGGCCAGTGATTTCTGGCTTTTACAGCTTTTTGAATTTAGCTTTGAATCATTTAAAGACTTAGTGGTTTTGAATGGAGTCAGTTTAGTTCCCCATATGCCTTACATATCATTTACTGACTAACAAGTCATTAAGATTTAAAATTTGTAGAATATCTTACACTTCTTTAGTAGAAATAATGTAGTTATAAGCCTTTAATTGTTTTATTTGCTTTCTTTTTGCTGAGAGAAGTTTAAAATTTTCTTTCCAGCAGCAATCTTGGAACATTTGGTATGTGCTGATAAGTCTACCATTTTGAACGGTGTCAGAATGTTCTACATTCTCTTTCTTGTTTATAATAGTTTCAGAAATCATTTAGTAGGCTGTAGCTTTTGAACTTCTTTGTAGCTCATCCTGTCCAAGTTACTTTTTTGTGTGTTGTTTCCACCATTCCAGTTGGAGGTGGAGAATGTAGTATGCAAGTTTATCTGCTTATCTCTATTATCTGAAGCTGACTCAAAGCATAATTTTTTTTATATATCAAATACCTGATGTTCTTCTCTGTTGAGGACCAAGGAGTTAAACTGGCTGAGAAACTCTTTATCCCATGCATTATGTGTGAAGCTGTTTTACTCTGCTCTGAGAGTCATCCGGTAAATAATAAGCAATTTAATCTGTAAAAGTAAGACAGACACTTGAAAGAGTATGAATGTTCTCATTTACCTGATAAATGGGCATATAAAAATAATCTCCAATGAGAAATTTGGTTTCAGACTTCTGTTTTGGGTTTATCCTACTTTTAATTCCATCTTTATTTTAATGGCTTCAGACTTTTACATTAGCAAGGACCATGTATGTTTTGATGTGATCTTTTCTATATCTTGGCCAATCGCATTTCACCCAATACTCCTGTTTTGGGGTGGAACAGACTCGAAGAATCTGAAGTAAAAGATCAATTTGTTACATAGGAGATTAAACTTCGTTCAAGAAGTGAAGAATCTGATTCTGTTAAAAGGGGAGTTGACTTACATGATACTTAACAAGACTTGGTCTTACACTTCAGCAAGAGCTAGAGGAGGGCTCTGGTGTGCAAACCTGAGGGAAAAGAATCCCCCTCTAAAACCTGTGCTTGAGATCCTATAACCCATTGCAGATGATAATCACATAGCTGACTGTCAGTAAGCGCTTCTCTTCCAGTGTTTTTAATGACATTATTGCTGTTCCTGGGGAAAGGCCCAGTAGGACGTTGCATATTCTTTTCAACTGATGTATCATGAACTGGGCACACTGGGCTTGTCGTACCGTAATGAATTTATGAACCTTGGTATAAGCTGTATGATGACACTTCAGATACATTAGTCAGAACACATAAAATTATGAAAATAATTAGGCTGCACAATTATTACTGGCTTTGGGTCTCATGTATCAATATAATTTAACTACCTCCTGTAATTTCTAGAAATTCTGCTCAGTAGTGCCATAAACTTCTAGGGTTTTAGAGATAAAATACCAGATTCTCTGGAAAGCATTTAGTGTGAAAACAAACAATCTGAGAGGTCATGCAATGTAACTATTTCTTACATATTGAAACACCACAGTATGTGTATACCTTGATGTGTGTAAATTGCTACTGGGAGATTAAATAGTGACAGGAAGTATTAGAGTGCCACAGGAGCTTTCTGTAATACTTCTGTCAGATGTCTGATAGCTTTCTTAGGAAACATGCTGGAGAGAGAAGCCCATTTAATTAGCTTTTAACAGGCATCTGCTGCAAATAGAGGGTGTTGTTTCTTGGCTTCTTTTGTAGGAGGGCTCATTTTCAGTGGCTATTGAGCGATATATCTCAAAGGATAGCTAGGTGGCTTCAGAGCAAGCAATCCATCAGATATTTTGCATAGCTGAAGTGGATTTGCCTTCATAAGAGCTAGAATATCCATGCAGGAAATCTACTTCTGTATCTTTTGACATCCATCTTGGGGATTTGAGCCCTTGTGGCTGGCTCTTGCAGGAAGCATGATGCTTCTTGACCAGGGCCTGTGAGGTTCCACTGAAGGGCGTGGCTCTTGGTGTGTGGAGTTAGAGCGTTGGGTGTGAATATTGTCCTGTTAGCAGTGAAATATTATCTTTGACAATTGCACCTTTTGATATCCCATTCTGCAAGGGAGTACTCTGTCAGAATAATAGAGCTTCATTTCACAGTTCCATAACTTTGAGCTAAAATCTCTGTAACTGTTTTAAGCCAGATACATCAGTCTCTAGGAAGTAGCATGTTTGGTCATGTTGTTAAATATCAGTTGCTGCTGTTTAATACCAGGTTGAGAATGTTCCAAAGTTTTTCATTTTCATAGACTGTGCTGTAACTGATCTTTTGCTATGTTACGATGAACAGAAATGGATAGATGGTAAATGCCAGCAGTAGTGAATCAGCAGGAGAAGGATGGGAGACTGATGGGAGAACAGACCATGCCTTGTGCATCTTGATCTTGGTTTTTTATTACTGATCTTGATATCATTAGAAGTTCATAATGGCAAAAGAGAAACTGTGAATGCTACTGGAACTGTAGTGGCAAGAATTTATCTAAAAATCTAATAGCTGACCTCCTCAGTTCAGGGAATGGCTGACTCTTTAGTTCCAGCTCCCCCCACTGAGCACTGCTGCTGGCTGGTCAACTAGCCCAGTGTTCTTGGGATCTGTTGAGGATTGGGTTGCATTTAGCAGGTGTCCATACCCCTAATTCTTCCTTAAGGTCCTCACAATGAGACCTTGACATCCCATCCAAGCTCACTTCCAGTATTGATTGTTAAACCATATGTGGCATTTGCACTAAACAGAATATATGATTTTTCAGTGCCTTTCTACCAAACCTATTGTGCAATGTCTTGATTGTTCTGATAGAGCTGTTGTATGACCACTTCCATTCATCGATGTGCCCTTTGGTTGCCCATGCTTTGACCACTGCTGATGTACAAGTTACCTTTGCTAATTTCCTTTAGACAAATGTTTTGGTTTTTTTTTTTTTTTTAAAAAGGCAGCTAATAACTTTTCGCTGTGACTGGGTTAGAGGCAGAACTTCCCTTGCTTGGTGAATTGACTGGCATTTCAGAACTTTCCCTTTTCCTGTTTTCCTGATGCTAATAAAATCTGGTTCAGTTTGGCTATTGGATAAAGCTTTTTTCCCAAATAAGACAGGAGAGAAGCCAAGACATGTAACTGCTGAGAAGCACACGAAGAATTGCAGCTGCTGTTCAGCTTTCATATAGCACTATATACCCTTTGTAAGAAAAGTCCTTGCAGAGAATTAGTATTGAATTCACTGAGCTATTAGAGGTAAAGATTGCTTGTTATTTCATCATCGTTTGCTAAAATAGCATGTGTATTACATACCTTCTTTTAAAATAGTGAGTCATTGATCCAGAGAAAACAAGTTGTTAGTAATCTAATTGCTGTTTGTAAGTCTTCAAAATTAAGACACAGAAACAAAGGACATTTTGCCTTCTCTGTTGCACAGGATGTTGCAGTAGATTGTTTCCATGCAGTACACTAATCTTATTGTATTTAGTCTTATAGTTCATGGAGCAAATAATCCAAAGTGAATAATGCAATCATTAATGTGCAGACCACTGAGCTTATGCATTAAAAACCAGTATTTCTCACACAGTTGAGCTTGCTCAGGACTTTAGAACTACAATTTGGATCCATTTCTTTGGAATTTCTTGACAGGAGATAATGTCTATTTGTTTCAAACTACTAATACAGACAATTCAGAAGATCCTTAGTGTTGCTTTAAAGGGACAAGGTTCAAAATTTAGAATTTATAAGAAATGAAAACCCAGTTTTTACCTTTTTTTACTTGATTCATGAGAAGCTGAAACATTTAAGAGCCAAATGGTTGCTTCCTGATGGAGCAGAGGGGTGGGCTGTTGGGAAATATCAGGCTCCATGGCCCAAGCTTGCATGTTCTCAGCGCTTATTTTTCACCTGCTCACTTAAGCACATTGTTCCCTTGACTCATGAATTGGTGCTGCTGTATGAAGATCAGAATTCTCTGTATCCTGCAGGATTGAGTCCTCAGTGGAATATGCTCTTGATTTCTTATTTTTATGTTGTGCTGAGGTGCAGTGATGGAGACTGGCAACCTAGCCCATTGCCATGTAGGAAATCTTCAGCTTGCCTGTATAGGTCGGGGAGTTTACTATAGATTAATATTTTTAAAATTTAATTTTTATTTTATTTAACAAAAAAACCCTTGCAGGTTCAGGATCAGTAAGTGACAGGGTCCTGCAATATGCAGGAGCTTCGTGCAGACAGAGGAAAAATATTTTTTCCACAGACCCAGCAGATAAGAATATTTAATGAATATTTTAGCTGAGTCTTGAGATAAAATACAGAGTTGTTTTGATTAGATCAGAAGTTGTATTCTATAAATACATACTAAGTACTTAAATTCAGCATAAAATGACTATGGTTTAGTAAGCAGGAGCTTTCAGGCTCGGTTGGTCTCTCCCACCTGCCCGGAGAGAAAGCACAAGAGTTCTTTGTGCAGGCGAGAGTAGATCGGTTTAGCTGTCACATGAGAGAAAGATAGCTGCTTCTGCTTTTTAGAGAACAAGCAGAGATTGTGAGGGCTCCACTGTTGTATTACATTGTTCATGAATTCAAGTCCAAGGGCCTCTAAAAGACTTTTTTTATATCAGTTGGGAAGTTAATCATGGTTATATGAACAAATGAAATACTGTGTTATTCTCTGACTGCTGGGGTGGTGTTTTCTGTCTAGTATAGAAAGTATTCATGCAACTGAGATGGTTCATGCCATGGAATAACTAACATAAAAACCAGAGTAATAATATTTTAACTTATTTTAAAGATGTGCTGTTCTTATCAAAGATTCTTTATCTTTGAACGGGTTTTTTCAACTGAGATAAAAATGCAGAGTTGGCTGTTTTATACAGTGGTTTCTTCTATATTTCAAACTTGCAGGCACATTCATATTTGGACTCTACCTTCTGCTATAATATTTCTATATTTCAAGGATTATCACTAGTTTTCAGAAGGCAATAGTACGGAATTCAATGCTGGAACAAAAATTACTATTATGTCACTTGCATTACTTTGAGAATTATGAATTATGCAAGCATTAATGCTTAACCTCTGAAAAAACATTCATTCTTAGGTGGTTTGTGTTTCTATTTATGAACATCTTTAAGTCTCTAATCAGTGGACATAGTTTTGCCTTTCTAAAATCAGTTATTAACAGTAAGCTTAGATTTAGGTTGCTTGAAAGAAAATATGTTTTGTTTACAGTACCCATTTGCTTCTTACATTTCAGCGCTGGACAGGAAGAATTATTTCCTGCCTCAGAATCCTTTGTTTCCTTTGTCTCTACAATGAGAGAAAAAAAAATATAACAGGAGCGTGCTCGTTTGACCAGCAAAAACTTTTTTTAAACTATGAACTTGCGATAAATGACCCTAGAAATACGTTGCTGAAGATAGGAATTGTAATTTTGTCATCATTGTATTACCACAAATGTTACAGGGAATGTGTTGTCATACAGTACATAAATGTAGTTGTGACTGCAGAGCTGAATGTTTTTAAAAAGCTGAGACTGCATGTAAGACAGCAGCAGTTGTAGCTAAATTATTATATAGCCAAATCTACTTTGTGATCTTATTTTTGAAATAAAATCTCACTCTGACAGTTGGCTTTAATCAAGCTTGCTTATTTTTAAAGAGCACTAGCCTCATTAAGATGGGTGGGGATCATGTGCTGCTGCTTAACAACATGGTTTTCTTGGTGATTTAGCAGATGGCTCAGCAGAATCAGGAAATCTTCCAGACTGTTTATATTTGTTTTTCAGTTTGTGTCTGACAGTACCTTTTGCTTTTTTGCTATTGCCAGCAATCACAGGCAACTACTTTGCTGCTGATCAAAGAAGTACAAGCCCAGATGGATTAAATTTTCATTTTACAGATACAAATATGAATATATATACAGATACAGATATGAATTTTGCTATTACCATAGCCAACTTGAAGATCTTTTGAGTCATCAATCACTCGAAAAGCAACTCTCAAAGCCACTAGCCTTAATTTCATTACTTCTGTGTGTAGTTTAAATATACTTTAGGCCAGGTTGGATTGGACTCTGAGCAGCCTGGTTGAGTGAAGGTGTCCCTGCCCAAGGCAAAGTGGTTGGAATCAGAAGATCTTTAAGGTTGCTTCCAACCCAAGCCATTCTAGGATTCTGTGGTTCTTATTGTGGTATTAGTTGGCAGGTTCTCTTTTTTGAGGAGGGTTAATATGTAGAAAGAGGCACTACGTACATAGTTTTATGCCTCTTCATCCTATGAAGATGGAAAATTTTCACCATTAATTTAGATTAATTTTGTAAATTGTTTTAAAATAGAGCTTGCAAGCTTTGAATTGCCAAGGAATGCATGAACCATGGTAACACTTGTGGAACCTTTGGTGAATGACACAGGATAATTTTTGTATTGGTTTTATATTAGCCAAGATCTTAGTTTTTGCTGGGTGTTCAATATTACAAGCAGTATCTCCCTGAACAGGTATGCTTCAAATGGCAGAATAACAAATTAGTTGTAACTCTTAACGGGCTTGTTCGTCTGTTGGAAATAATGTCTAAACAGCTGCATTGTAAGGAGAGGGAGAAGAGGGTGACACAAAGTTTAAGAATTCTGTAACATTATACTTGAAGTAAAATTAATTGTGTTTATGACTTTTTCTTTCTTTGCTGTAGTCGTGACATGGAGAATAAAGAAACCCTCAGGGGGTTGCAGAAGATGGATGACCGCCCAGAAGAGCGCATGATCAGGGAGAAACTCAAGGCAACGTGTATGCCAGCCTGGAAGCATGAATGGCTAGAAAGAAGAAGCAGAAGAGGCCCAGTGGTGAGTGGCACTGATGGAAGGGCAATATCTGTAATAGCTATTACACATAAAAATCCCTTAGATTTCTTCCTGTTAGAAACCTCTTTTTCTTAAAAATGTTCCTACCCTTAATTATGGTCCTCCTGCCTGTTGTTTATGAGGTGTTTAACAAGAAACTGTGGCTGACTTTCCGACATAGACGCGTTGGCTGAGCTTTATTTTTAAGTTGAAGGCGGTATCGCTGTGCTGCTGCTTTGGGTACTGTCACGTACTCCTGTGGCAATTCTGCCCTCTAACGGCAACAACCAAAACAGCTGCTGTTCATTAGGTAAAAACTTGCTAAAACTAGTAAAAAAAAACCCCCCAAAAGTAAAACCAGACCTGAGCTATTCCTTCAGCCTAATCTCAACCCTACTAAACTTTGGATGACAGAGTATTCTCTCAGCGTTTTAGCTTGGAAGAAGTTTTAAGAAATTCAAAGCGATCAAACCTGAAAATTTTAAGCTTAGTTACAATTCTATGCAGCATATGCTGGTTACTGAATAGCCAATACTTAACTATAAATGTAGTTGCATTGGTTGATGTGACACCCATGTACCTCTTGAGGGTAGTGCTAATTTAAAGCTAAGATCAATTGATGCACTAAACAAGTTTTTGGAGGCAAGTTTTTTAGAACAGAAATAAGCACATTCTGTTGGTTCTGTCACGAAAAATAACATTGAAAATACTTAAAAGAGCATGAAAAAACCCAATAAGTCAAAGGGTCAAATAATGCCAAGCAGTTTTTATTTGAAAAAATTTACATATGTCTGGGTTAATGCATAGCTTGAGTTTGTCTGCTCAGCCCACTTCCCTTGAGGTTTCTGGGTGTTTTAATACATTTGATGCTCTAGATTCTCAATTACTATAGTTTAAATTTCAGATGTTTTCAAGCACTAGCAGCTCATAACTTAAACAAGTCTATAGATACATGTATCTGCATTCTGACTTTCTAGTAAAGAAGAGGCATTACAGTAGTTGGTAGGAGGGGAAAAAAGGCTTTCACTGCACTTTATACTTCTCTTTTATCCTGTTCACTTTAGGACCTAGGCAGTGAATGTAGATGTCTCTTCCTACCCATATCCTGAGCAGGGAAAGGCCCTTTCAGTTTTTGTCTCAAAGAGACCTCTGGAACTTTCTAGGAGAGGTCTGTTCCGTTTATCTGAGGTCTTACTTGGAGCTTCCTTCCAGTTTCGAGTCAAGGCTCTGAGTCATTTTGAAATGTAGAGCTAAAACTGAATCTGCCCAGTGTGATTGTTTTTAATTTGATTCTCAGGGACCTTACTCTTCTTATGCATTATGGGGGTCTGACAGGCACTGAAGGTTTGCCTTGAACTATTCCAAAGCTGAAGGTTTGTCTTGAACTATTCCAATCCTCTGCATCAAAATGAAGTGTTCATGCAATAAAGCCCTGTATTGGAAGTATGTACTCCCTTTGCTTGAGCACCTGTGTCTATGCATGCCATGCAGCACTGTGCACAGTGATTAGGGCCGATACCGGATATGATATAGCTATTTTACTTGTACAGCAGACAAAAAGCTTTGGTGTTTTGGTTTTTTTTTATATGGCACAGCACACCTAGTTTTGCTGGATTGCCTCCAGGTTTGAAGTTTTTACTTTGCAATAAGTGTTGTGCTGTAGAAATAGTAGCCTTAGTGGTTCTCAGCTGGTTCTGATTATGATGGATGGGTCCAATATTATGCTCTTAATAAGTGGACAGTGTTTGTAGAAAAAAATTGTTTTGACTTCTATCCATATGGGAAAACTGCTATTCTTTTAGATACCTTGAATGACAAATATAGAAATATTTTGAGAATTGAATCCATTGCTGCCACAACTAACATAAGCATCACAAATGGACAGGAAGAAAGGTTTTTGATTTTGTGTTGCATATAGATCAATAAGACAATCCCTATTAAACATTAAGAGTAGGACCCAAGGAATATGCAGACTTTGGGGGTTTGTATAATGGCTTAATTATAGCAAAAAAAGTTTTGAATAATTTGTTTTGCTTTAGTGTAAAATTACCAATTCTTAATTCTAACACATGGTTTAATTTCCACAAGGTGGTGAAACCTATCCCAGGGAAAACAGATGGATCAGAAATGAACAAACTCTGTCTAGAACCTCAAGCTGAAGGACAAAGCACTGCTTCTTCACCTACACAGAAAGGAAGACGTAGTCCTTCTCCAAGCAGCTCCTCATCATCATCTGCTAGGACAGTTAAATCTGAGTCACCAGGTGTTAGAAGAAAAAGGGTATCTCCAGTGCCTGTAAGTTGCAAGCTGTGATGTTTTTAGTTTGGCTATGGTCTACAACCTCTTGCTTACAGGGGCACCTGGTGCTCCCTCTGTAGAGCACAATGCTGATACAAAGAGGTTATTGCAGGTTGTCACTTGAGTGACATACACAAAGCATATCTTGTGTGATGTTTCTCCTACGTGGAGTTTTATTCTGTACTCTTAGGGTGTGACTTGTAATTCGTGCAGTCTTGCTTTCATTTTTCAATTTCTAGGAAATAAAGGAAGAAATACAGATACTCAGTCATGAAACATATATGTTTGCTTAGCTTGATTATCAAGAAGAGGTGTTAGTACTTCTTTTTTTTAACCTATAGTCAGATTTTTCCTGCCTGTCAGTTCTCCAGGCAGGTATCTTCCATTAAGGATAGGATTGTGGACTAGATTAAGATTCCTGCAGAAAAGTGGTACTGGTATGCTGTTTGTGATCCTCTCTTTCTGATCTCTTGGTACAGATTAGGGAAAACTTAGACATGTGCATGGTTGTAAGTCTAAAATAGATATGACTGCATATAGAAGGTCTGGAATAGAATGTTTTGAGCAACAGTAACTGGCTTAATTAATAAAGATCAGGAGTATAGTATTTTGAGCAATAATATCTAATGTGTTAAGCTTGTAAAGTCACACATCGACATTTCAGCTTCAGTTGACTTGCCTTCAAACTTGCAGTGCCATTAGAGTAATATTTAATAGTCCCATTATTCTAAACAAGTTTTTCCAATGTCAGTTAAAACACATGCTGCCAATCCTCTGAACTAGAGACACAGCACAAGTTACAGCGCTGCAGTGCTGGTCCTTTGCTCTTGACAAGAGAAATTAAAAGGCTAAGAAAAAGAAAACAGCAGTAACTCACCAAACTATCTAATATATTATCATGCTTGGTTTTATTTGGTTAATATTAACCTTTCACATTAAAAATGTTAGAAATGCAGGTTATATATTATTTGAAATTGGATGGAACCATTAACACATAATGCTAGAACTGTGAAGAACTTAAATTAAGACAATTTTCGTAAAAGGCTTGGGCCATTGAATTTTAGATTTTGGGGGAACAATATTAAAAAGAACCCAAAAGCATCATCAGCTAAAAGTTACTCTCATTATGCAAAAGAGAGAAAGCTGTATGTTTTTTTATTTCTGAGGTTTCTTAAAATTTTGGTTTTCATTGAACATATATTCCCTTTTGTAAACTGTAGTCATAGTATTTCCTCATAAATGAAATATATTAGTGTTATAACCTTTTATAATAATCTCCTATATTGAGTCTTACTATCTTCAGGTTGAATTACATTTGATACTTCAGTAGTAATATGGTAAGGCAACCAATCAAGATATGAAAATAGAAGTG
Organism: Sakesphorus luctuosus; assembly: GCA_013396695.1. Lineage (NCBI taxonomy): Eukaryota > Metazoa > Chordata > Aves > Passeriformes > Thamnophilidae > Sakesphorus > Sakesphorus luctuosus. The sequence goes on from VWZD01009776.1 coordinate 69,743, forward strand.
GTTTAAAAGACTCTTGTCATAATATCAGTCAAGTTTCAGATACAGAATTTCAGTTTTTCAAGTTATATAGTCTGAGCAGATTGTAGTGATTACAGGTTTTGGGGACACTTGTGTCATTAGAGGGTGGTGAAATGAAGAAATAAACCACACCTAATTAAACATGCTTTTGTCCTATGAATGCTTGTGACAGAACCACTTATGTAGTTTCAGAGTGGACGGATAACCCCACCTCGACGAGCCCCATCTCCAGATGGATTCTCTCCATACAGCCCTGAGGAAACCAATCGCCGTGTCAACAAAGTCATGCGAGCCAGACTGTACTTGCTGCAGCAGATAGGACCCAACTCCTTCTTAATTGGAGGAGACAGCCCTGATAACAAATATAGAGTGTTTATTGGGCCTCAGGTAGAGAATGTTTCTGTGTTGTCTGTGGCTTTTGCCAATTTATCATTGATCTCAGAAAACTGTTCAAATCCAAATTGGATTAATTGATGATCATGGTTTTATAAAGTCATGTCTAAAAGTCGTAATTTGTGCTTATGTAATATAATGATCAGCTTCTGTTTTGTAAATCAGTTTTGTGTAAAGTTCACCTTTTTTAAAAAGAAAAGGTACTATTTTTGTCTTGTCTCTTTGTCGTTCCTAGAAGTGGCTCTGAATTTTATGTTTTAAGTATTTTTGGCTAAAATTCAGCCACTTACTTCCTCTCTTCATGGGATATATATAAAACAGCAAGCACATGCCATAATTCCCTTAAAAGTGTGATAATTTCATTAATACCCATAATGGGATCCTTTCACAGACTTTCTTGGTGCTAACGTGATGCAATATTGGGATACATCCAGGCTGGGTAAACAAGCATCTCACTGAAGTTTGATTGCTGTCATGTTGTGGATTTATGATTATATGCATAAATTCCTTCTAGTAGGAAGCTGCAGTTGATTTAAAAAAAATAAAACTGGGGAGGGAATAAATTGAAAACTGGTATTGTAATTGTCTGCTTTTTGTTTTGTATTTCTGAATATTGTTTTGGGAATTCTCATTTTCTGTAAGGCCAAGTAATAGGGTATTTATCCCTGTATATGAAACATTTTGCATGAATTTTTTTCTCTTCTTTTTTTTCTCTGGAGTTTGGTAGTTTATGTTCTATCATTCACTTAAATGTGGAAAAACTAACAAGTCCATAGAGCCTTAGCATATACTTTTCTTTGCAGACTTGTAGCTGTGGCCGTGGGACGTTTTGTATTCATCTGCTGTTTGTTATGCTGCGGGTGTTCCAGCTTGAACCCTCAGATCCAATGCTCTGGAGAAAGACACTGAAGAACTTTGAGGTAATCAATTTCTAATAGATGTAATGACAGATCTAATATAGACTCTGTAATGTATTTAGGACATTATCTTAAAAATGCCGAAAACTGTTGGATTTCAAAGCAACAAGAATATTTTAGTGATATCTTTAGTTCAGTTTCAAGAGTTCTCTGTAAGTGGAAGAAATTATCTGCAAATATAAGACATAATTGAATGAATAGTAGAGTAGTGTAGTTTAGTGAATGATTCAAATCTTGGGATTTTCTACTTGTATTTGTCTGACTGATGTCAGACACTGTATGTGTCTGTCTGACTGATTTGCTAAAAGGTAAACAGAATGTGGGACTTCAGAAGTGATTGCGTGCATACTTGGCGCTGTTACTAATTTTTAATAAGAAAATAAGTTTTTCTTGTAAAGTGTTTTTTGTAATCTGTTTAGTAGTAAAGCTTCTGAAATTCCTGCTGCTAGTGCTAATACATTATTGTGAAGGTGAACAGGTATTTTAGCAGTAGTTATGCTTCAATAATATTGCTTTAATTATGAGCTATTCGTAGCATAAATACGACTGTTGCTATCTTTTTCTGATGTTAGGTTGAGAGTTTGTTCCAGAAATATCACAGTAGGCGTAGCTCGAGGATCAAAGCTCCATCTCGTAACACCATCCAGAAGTTTGTCTCACGCATGTCAAATTCTCATACATTGTCATCATCTAGTACTTCTACATCTAGTTCAGAAAACAGGTTAGTATTTTTTTAAAGGAATTGAAAGCTTTATTCTGTAGTTTTAGAATCACATGCATTCTTTTTGTTCAAAGCTGCTTTCATTTCAAGCCACATTAAGTCTCTGCATTTGCAAGCAATCGAGTCAAGCATACATTAGTCACTGTGGTACCAAGTGGGCATATTTGTTTTGTGACTTCTGTTTGGAAAATGTTAAAGAGTTGTGCAAAGAATTTTTTTTGCCTGATGTGAATTTGGGAGACCAATTTTTGAAATGTAAGTGAATGACTGAAGCATATGTTAACTTTGGAAAGCCTGTTTGTACAAATGTTGACAAAAGAATAAACATTATTTTTCTTTGTCTCATGTCCTGCTTTGGAGAAAAATTTCTGCCTAAGACAGTGTACTGAAGAAATTTTGGGTAAATGCACTCTATGTAAACATATTTATAAAAACATATAAACATAAGCAAGTATATATTTTTAGAAACACTTCTTTTAAAATGGACAATTAAATTATTATAAGAGAGCTAATAAACTATTTTATAGTTTATACAGTACTAAATCATGCCTTGTTTATGAATTTTAAGTGGAGTTTTATTATTTGATACTTTTTTCCCTGATTACTTCTACTTAAGTGCTTTTATATGTTCTTTTCTGTGATTTTGAAAAGATACTGGTTCATTATTTAAACAAGTAATTTTGCTTGCATTAGTTAGTGGATGAGCTGTACATCATCTCAAGAGGTCAAACCGCAGAAGGCAACCCAAATGGTGGCTTTCTTTTGTGTGAGGTGAAATCTGACTGAAGGAATACCTGGATATGTTACTTTGCGATAATAAGCATGTAGTTAGATGAATATATTCAGACAGGTTTAAAATTCTGATATATAGACTGTGCCCTTAATTTCACATCGTCTTTTACTTATTTTTCTAAATTGTGTCACTGTAAATAAATGGCATAAACAAAGCTTGTTAAATACATAATCTGTTCTGGAACTACCTATCTGGCAAGGCAGTTCCTGTAAGGTAGATACCCTGTGTAGGAAGTGTTTCTGTAGGATTGTCAACTTCATTGCATTAGGTGGCACTTCTCGTAGGGTGCAAGATTTTTCAGTTGTTTGCCAGTACAGCCGATGGTTGGTTCCTTGCAGTAATAATTCAGTGAGGTAGCTGCTGTTTTGGGCAAGTCTGATTTTGTGTGGTACAACCATTGGAGAGCACTGAGCATCAGATTCATTTGAGATAAAAGTTTATTTGGTTCTGATAATGACTGTGACTTGCACTTACTTTTTATTTACAGCAAATTCTTCATAAATAAGTTTCTAATTAATATGCATATGTGCTGTGGAAATTAATTTTTCACTGGAAGTTTATTTATGTGGATTTTTTCAAGGAAAAAGTAGCTTAAACTGTTTGGAAATAAATAGAAGGGAATATATGTGTATAGAAATAATGTATATATAAGTTAATCTTATTTTAAAGATATATTGTTACTGAACAGATAGAGGGTTCCTGCAAACTTTTAGACACACACCAACTATAACTTATATTTTTGCTACAAATAATAAGAGTTTTACACATTTAAACAATATTGAAAAAGATTATAACTAGTGTTTTTCAGTATATGTTGTTGAAGTTCAGAATAGTTTTTATGATACATATCTGGTTATATCCTTTGGAAGATTAAGGTGGGAAAAAAACAGAAACAGGAAAATAGGGTTTTTTAAACATTTGCCTGTGACATATAGGTATGTTAGTGTTCATGTAAATTCTATCAGTTTCTGCTAGTGGCAGAAAATTCTTGAATATTTTTTATATTTTGTGTTTTATATATGTTCATCAAATAGTATTTATAGTTTCCTTTAATGGACTAAAGACTACCCTATGACTCCATACTCTGAAAGAAGTGTGATGAAAAAGAATGTGGGTAGCTTTCAAAATATAGAAATTACTTAGTTTTTCAAAACCAGATGATAAATTTAGAAGTTAAGGTTGGTTTGTGTAAAGAAGGCTTAGGAGAAAAATATGTTAAGTGGCCAAAGCTGGGCCTTTCAATCTCTAATTGGTCTCTGACCTAGTTTGAAAAGTTGTCATGCGTTTTGTGACTTTGCCTTTCATTTCAACAAAGTGTTGTCTGTACTCAGTTCTTCTAAAAATCTGGTTATTTACTTATTCAGACCAAGGTTTAGGAGAATGTTTAATGAATAGCCTATAGTTGTCCAGAAGTGACTGTTCCAAACTGGAAGTTAATCTTTTTCACTGTTAAAGCCTGTTCTGAACTCTGATATGCCACTTTTAGAATCACAAATACCTCTTTTTATAGTATGAAGGATGAAGAAGAACAGATGTGCCCCATTTGTTTGTTAGGCATGCTGGATGAAGAGAGCCTAACTGTGTGTGAAGAAGGCTGCAGGAACAAATTGCACCACCACTGCATGTCAATATGTACGTTATCATTTTGGTTTTGTAAAGTTGTAGGGACTCTGAATATTCAAAATATTATAACTTAGTATGGGTTTAGACTTTGTACGTTTAAAAAGCACAAACATGTTCTTGAGTGATAATTCTGTGTGAGTTAACTCTGTGGGAGTTTGTTGTTCAGGTACTAGTAATATGCCTTATTTTATCACTTACAAATTAAATTTGTAATCTGATGCTCTGAGAAAGAAGTCAGCTGCAGGGCTGGGAGTTTGCACCTCCTTTACTTGAGTGAAAAGATTATGTCCAATAAGAACAAGGGTAGGAACAGACTTTCAGCCCCCTGTGACTTGTCATTAGAATGCATGAGAGTTATCTATTGTCAGCTATGATTATATTGTGAGTTATGATGAAAATTTATATAATCCATTGAAGTATATAAATATTTACAGTTTGCTTTAATAAATGAAATTTTAAAAAGTATTGCGTATTTTGCAAGTACAAGAGGAACTGCATTTCAGTTCATAACTTAAAATTGTAGTACTAAAGTGAAGCATTTTTTCATGCATAAAAATGTTTAAATGGCCATATTTAAATGCCCAGATTGTTGCAAATGGCTGAGTTTAGGAGTGTTTTTTCTGAAACTAATGTTCTTCAGTAAAACTTAAAAATAGTAATGCTGTCTTCTGGTTTCATACATTGAAGTACATATTATCCTGTTGCTGTGTTACAGGGGCAGAAGAATGCAGAAGAAACAGGGAGCCACTCATCTGTCCTCTTTGTAGATCTAAATGGAGATCTCATGATTTTTATAGGTGAGGATTCAGTCGGTGTATAACAAACTATCTGTTTCTGGATCCTTCACTGATGTTTCTAAATATGCTGAGGTATTTACCTCAATAAATGTTTAATCTGTTAATACATATTACTTGTTGTTGATCTGTAGTCATGAACTGCCAAGCCCTGTGGATTCTTCTGTTCTCCGTGTGGTTCAGCAACAGTCTCAGCAGCAATCTCCAACTGGATCACAGAGAAGAGCCCAGGATAGCAATTTTAACCTTACTCATTATGGGGTCCAGCAGATACCTTCTACATATAAAGATTTAGCTGAGCCATGGATTCAGGTAATTTTACTTTGTAAGGAAGCTTCAAATGTAAAAACTGATTTTTAACTGTTTTGCTAGATTTGTCAGATCAAAATACAAAAATTTATTCTGGATCCTACCAGCTTTGTGCTTAATTATTACTAGAAGGTTGTATTTAACTTGCATCAGAAAAAAAGGTTTTACAGTCTTGTTTTAACTGAGGCTTCAGCTTTGAACTTAATCTCATGCCTTATGCTGAAGATCCATGTAATAAATCATGTAGTAAAATTTAGTATTCCTAACTCTAGTTTTGGTTGTGCAAGGTGTCACATAAATACAGATTTGGTCTCTGCAATACAACTCATGCAAAATTAAGTGCCAAATTACCTAAATAACTTCTCGAGTCTAGAGGTGGGTTCAGCTGAACAGGGGTCACACACTTAAAAATGGGAGAACTTGTGTGTCCTATACTTCTGCTGTTATTTTGCCTGGTATAGCCAGACCGTGGTTTCAGGATTGTTTATATCCATGTCTAGAAGTCAACTTAATACTGAATAACTGAAGTTGAAAGTCAGTGAAACTGTCCACACAGTCATCCTTCCACTTCTCTTAACAGAATTTTTAGAGAACCAGTGACTTATGATTTATGATATTTTCATTTCAATCACAGAACCTGGTTTTTTAGACAGTGCACCTTCTGACACTTTCTTGCTGTCACACTTGATGATTTTTCACTAGAAAAATTTCTCCCCTCCTTTTGATTGCTCTTCTTAAGTACTTAAGTTGCAGTATTACTCAGTTTGACTCCTGCAATGTTGCATCCTTGACAGGTATTTGGGATGGAGTTAGTTGGCTGCTTGTTTTCTCGGAACTGGAATATACGAGAGATGGCACTTAGACGTCTTTCCCATGATGTTAGTGGTGCTCTATTACTGGCTAATGGTGAAAGCACTGGAAATTCTGGAAGCAACAATGGAAACAACACAAGTGCTGGAGCTCTGGGAGCAGCTAGTGGGTCATCTCAGACCAGTATCTCAGGAGATGTGGTGGTGGAATCCTGCTGCAGTGTGCTGTCCATGGTCTGTGCCGACCCTGTCTACAAAGTGTATGTTGCTGCTTTAGTAAGTAGTTATTTACTTGTTGTATTCTAGTAATTTCCTAGTTACTTAGTTTTTGAAGGTGTGGAGGGAAAGGGAGAAGATCCGTGAAATCAGGGATTCTGATAGTTGTTGTTGAGCATCGCTGATGACTTTTAAATATCACTTGAAAGTGGGATGATCAAAATATTCATTGTGAGTGAAAAATTCACTGGCCAAATAAAAGGAAGTACTTGCTGTAGTGCTAAGTATTGACAGTATGTCTTTCTGGTCTGAAAGACCTGGCTATTTCTAGCAGTGAGTATGTAGTATACTATTTATCCTTTGAATATGTTTTGAACACAATTTATATAAAGCTTAATTTACAACTCTTTAAGGTTTATTTAAATGTCTTTAAAAAATAAAAATTATATAGCTGATTTGATTTCATATGTATTGTTTGTTTCCTTTCTCTTAGAAAACGTTAAGAGCCATGCTGGTATACACTCCCTGTCATACTTTGGCAGAGAGGACTAAACTACAGCGACTTCTCAAGCCAGTTGTAGAGACGATATTAGTTAAATGTGCAGATGCCAACAGGTATGGTGTCTCATGAACTTCATTTTGGATTGTTACTAAAATGTCTTAAAGCTTTGTTTGTTGCTATTCATGTGTAACTAATTAGTGGTAAAATAAAATGTGTAGATCAAGTATATCATGGTTTTGTTAGTCTAACTGCTGCCAGCAAACTTCTGGCTTGAAAGATGGAGCTTTTGAAGGCAACTGATTGTATTTTTATAACACTTAAAATCTTAAACGATACTTGGCTTTCGTAAGGCTTTTTTTGCTGCCCTTAAAATAAAGGAAGATGTTAGGTGCAGTCAGGAACCATCCCCTCCATCACAGCTGATGTTTCTTTGGTCTGATTCTCATGACTCCCCTTTAAGCTCTCCTTAGTTTTCCTACTTCAGCACTAGTTTTTGCACATCTGTGCCATGAAGTATTAACATGAGCATAACACTTTGAATTCAAACCGGAAGTGTTATGTTAGGAGGTAGCTAATCAGAGTGAATGCCCTGGGCTTGTCTTCCTGTCCTAGGCTATCCTCTTTGTTCTGCCAGACCAACCATTTCTTCTCTTGTACTGTAAACTAGATGCAGAAGTCCACCAGCTTGAGTGTTGTCTCTAGTTTTAGTTTCTAAGTAACATTTCCTCTGAAACTGCAGCTACAGGTGCCCCAGTAATAGTCTAGCAAGAGAATATGTAAAATTATAGTGAAATAGAACTGTTCTTACATTGTTTGATTTCTGGATTTGGCCACTTTTTGCAAGAGGTTGAGGTACGTGGGGTTTTGTTGGTGTGTTAGTGATAGACATTACACTTTTGGAAGTATCCTTGTAAACAAATGTCACAACAATTAGTAGCTTACAGAGAGAGGATTATAGAAAATTACTGGAATAAAGCGATGTGAAATCATTTTACACACATAATTCCTAGTTAGTGATTTTTGAAATACAATGATTGGAATGTTTTTCCTTGAAATGTTTGCTAAAAGAATTCTCTTTGTTGTTTATTGCTTACAGTCGAACAAGTCAACTTTCAGTCTCAACGCTATTAGAGATGTGTAAAGGTCAAGCAGGCGAGCTGGCAGTTGGGAGAGAAATACTTAAATCTGGTAATAATAGCTCTTCATATATAATTGAATTGTAATTGCAGGCAGATACACTAAGGTTTATCAAGTATCGTGGCAAATAGAAAGGTATTCCTCTCAATAGTTTGGAAGGGTGATTGGGTACACTGTGTAATTCTGTATACAATTCTAATCTTTATCAAAAACTGTGAACATAGCTAATCTTCATTTTATCAACTTTTTTGTAGGGTCCATTGGTATTGGAGGTGTTGATTATGTCTTAAATTGTATTCTTGGAACCCAAACCGAATCCAGCAACTGGCAAGCACTGCTGGGGCGACTTTGTCTAATAGACAGACTTCTGTTGGAATTTCCTGGTGAATTTTATCCCCACATTGTCTGTGGAGACGTTTTACAGGCTGATACTGTAGCAGACAGGTACTTGCTTATACTATGTAACTGTTACTCTCTATAGTTGAATTTGTTGGTGATGATTTCATAGAAGTAATTGTTCTAATACCTGTAAACAAATAGCATATATTTGTATGCAAAGGGTGCTTGATTTATGGAGTAATGGCTGCCTTTATAAAAACTTCTGACCCGTGAAGCAGTTTGGAAGTACTAGTACCCCAATAAATCTTTCTTCTTCAGAAGTGACAGTTAAATACATTTGGCTTTTTTGACACTAGTTAACTAGAGCAAGTCAGTGTATAAAAGACCTCTTTTCTTTCTTTAGGTATAAGAAGCTTCTTTCCCTCCTAACTTTCGCCTTGCAGTCAATTGACAATTCCCACTCAATGGTTGGCAAACTGTCACGAAGAGTATTTTTGAGTGCAGCAAGAATGGTGGCAAGAGTGCCTCATGTTTTTGTAAAGCTGTTAGAAATGTTGAGTGTGACAAGCTCAAGTCATTATGTAAGGATGCGTCGACGTCTGATGGCAATAGCAGATGAAATGGAAATTGCAGAAGCCATTCAGCTGGGCATGGAAGAAATGCACTCTGGAGAATGCCGACATGAAGACTTTTTGCAGCTACCTGTACCAGATAACTCTCCAGAAGCTACAGAAAGTAATACTCCTAACAATACTGTCCAGTTATCAGGGAAAAGTGGGAAATCTTTAAGTGATAAAAAACTGAGTGCCAGTCCAGAGGACATTTCTGAGACACTGGCTGGCCTTGCTATGGGACTTCCTGTTTCATCAGTAACCACTGAGCAACCAAAACCGGCCATTCAAACAAAAGGAAAACCCCACAGTCAGTGTTTGAACTCTTCTCCCTCATCCAGTCATTCCCAGTCACTATTTCCAATGCTTCTGTCTCCTTCAAACCCATCTGTACCAGCTGGCCCTGTAACAGATGTCTCTAAACTCAGACCTCAGGGATTTGTTCCCTGCAAAATCCCCTCACCTTCTCCTCAAACACAGAGGAAACTTTCTCTCCAGTTTCAGAGAAACTGTTCTGAAACTAAAGAATCTGAGAAACTTTCTCCAGTTTTTACCCAAGCCAGGCCGTTGCCATCCAGTCATGTACACAGGCCAAAGCCATCACGACCTACCCCAAGTGATGTGAACAAGCAAGGAGAAACCTTAAAAAGCAATATGACACTTGACCTGAATGATATTACACAGAGTGATGCCAACAGCAGTAGCAGTGCAGTTATACCAAGTGAAGAGACTGTGTTCACACCAGTAGATGAAAAGTGTCGGCTGGATGTTAATGCAGAGCTCAATTCCAGTATTGAGGACCTGCTCGAGGCCTCCATGCCAACGAGTGATGGCACAGTTACATTCAAGTCTGAAGTTGCAGTTCTTTCTCCTGAGCGGGCAGAAAATGATGATACTTACAAAGATGATGTCAATCATAATCAAAAATGCAAGGAGAAGATGGAAGCTGAAGAGGAAGAAGCTTTAGCTATTGCTATGGCAATGTCAGCATCTCAAGATGCCCTGCCAATAATTCCCCAGCTTCAGGTCGAAAATGGTGAAGATATCATCATCATTCAGCAGGATGTAAGTATACATATGAGAGTTTAGCATGTCTCATCTGAGGTTCACTCAAATTACAAAGCAGTGCTGTTCTATTCCAAAAGCACAAAGGTACTCAATACCCTTTCCTAGGAGTACAAGTATAAACCATCAGCAAGCTGAGGGTGCTAACAAAATCCTTCCATGTTATTAACAAATTTAGAGAAGGTATTTGGAAGAGAAACCTCATATCATGTACCAACATTTAAAGTGGCAAAAAAGGAAGTGTAAAATTGAGGAAACCAGGAAATGAGCACAAAGGTTTTAAGCAGGAGTAGAACTGTTCTGAGTCTTAATGCTGGGCAGTTGTTTGAAGGCAATTGTACAAAAACCATCAAGCTTCTGAAAGAAAAGGCGGAATGGGAAAAGATTCTGTTGTCAGCACACCTTGAGAGAAGATGTGAGATTACTTTAGAAGTCAGGAAAAAAAAATCTATGTAATTGTAAATAAAGGAAATCACAAGAAATAAGAACAGATGGAGGGGTATTATATTTGTGATCCTTTGTATGAGGTAATATCATGTACAGCATAAAGTGGGAGGAATAAATTAGGTAGAAAACAACATGATATTGGTTCTGTTTACTATAGGTGTAAGCTAAATGCTTAACCAGGTGTGAGACCAGGAACAGAAAAAGAAGTCATGCTTCTACTTATGTCTTTAAATCTTGGCTTTCACCATCAGGTAGTAACACAGAGGAGGGTCTCTGTTCCTACATCTAGTAGGAGTATGTGGGTTACAGAATACACTGGTGCTCTGATCTCTGCTGAAACATATGTAACATGCAGCACAAAGAAGTATAAGGGAGGGGAAAGTCATATAACCTTGGATATTTTGTGACATTTTAGAATGTCTGTGTTTTAGATGTATGCTAGTAAACCTGGAATTGATTTTGCATTTAATTTGCAGACACCAGAAACCCTGCCTGGACATACCAAAGCAAAACACCATTACAGAGAAGATGCAGAATGGCTTAAAGGTCAGCAAATTGGTCTTGGAGCTTTTTCTTCCTGTTACCAAGCTCAAGATGTGGGAACAGGGACATTAATGGCTGTAAAACAGGTAAATACTGAAAATACTTCACTTACTTGTGCATGTTCTGTATTTTTTTTGAATACTGAATATAAAAATCTCTCTGCTGTCACAGACCCCTCATGTTCTTTGCTGCTTCTGCTCCCTGTCATGTGTTCTCACATAATACATGATTAAAAAAATCTTGATGTCCATGGTGTTAATGTGTTCAAGGTTTAATTCTCCTTAAAAGAAAAAAAAATGTTGGTTTTTATATGCCCATTTTCTTCAATAGTTCTTCAAATGGATTTTTACTTTTTTCAAGATGATCAATTGGTGATTGAGTTAGGAATGGAGCCCAGATCTCTTGATTCTGAATTAATGCCCTATTTGCAAGATAGCTTTTTAAAGTAGTTTCCCTTTACTTGTCAAAAATATTTTCCCTAAACCAGTTTAAATTGAGGAAATACAGTTTAATGTTTGTTTCCTCGGATTCAACTTTGCTAACTAACTAAAGCCAACTTTGAGGCAAGTATTCTCAATATTTAAATTAATTGATACAGAGTGTGGCTGAGGAGAGGCCCAAATGCACATGCATCACTTGAGATTTTTGAAGGTTTTAGATTAATCATTCACAGTTAAGGTGCCCTAGGTCTGAATCAGTGGCAACAACTTTGAGGGAATTTTAGTCCCAACATTTTCTTATCAATTCTAGAGTTAACTTATATCTATGGAATTGATTAAATGTTTTGAAATTGCTCAGGGAAAGAATATCTATTGTCAGTGATGCTTCTTTTGAAACTCTTTTGCTTGTAAAAGAGCAGGACTGTCCACGTGGTCCTTGACCTTCCTCCTGGAGAGATGATGATTGTGATACCAGGGGGAAATTCTCTGCAACATACCATTATTTCACATTGAGTATGGATCAGAGCTGAAGTTGGCCTCAGTTCCGTTACAGGACTACTGATCTGTCATGTTTCCCCCCTCAATCGAATTTCTGGGGTAGCAGCTTTAGTTATGAAACATTAACCACTTAACTGGTAAAATTTTACAAATAATACTGTCAGAATCCTAGTTCAGGCCTTATATTTCTTTTCCTTAACATCTGGAATCCAGGGTTTTTTTACCTATTTAAACAGTGGAGAGCGAAGAGTGATGTTTCTCCACTCTGTACTTGGAGAGGTTTTTGTTATTTCCCTAGAAGATCACTTTTAATTTTCTGTGACTGTCTCACATGGACTTACATTCTCAGCCAAAGGGGTTTGAGATAAAGAATACTTCCAGATGGTGGAAATCATCCATTCTTGTTGCTATACTGAAGAGAGATTACAGGAGTGGTAGATAGGTAGGTAAGTCTAAATACCATATTTCAAAACAGGTGACATATGTGAGGAACACATCATCTGAGCAAGAAGAGGTAGTTGAAGCACTGAGAGAAGAAATAAGGATGATGAGTCATCTGAACCATCCTAACATTATTCGAATGTTGGGTGCTACATGTGAGAAGAGCAACTATAACCTTTTTATTGAATGGATGGCAGGTAAATACCATTCGAGTCTTGAAATATTTCATACTTTATTTTGCTTCACTTCTGTTTGTGAATTTCTGTTTTTGTTGCTGTTGATAACCAGTATAAAGGTCTACTTACAGGACAGTTGAAGTGGTCATAGAAATATTCTTACTGGCACATCTTTTTGTGATTTGAAATTCTCCATACAGTTAAACCAGTTGAAAACCTTGAAGAAAGATTCTATTACTTTTTCTTCGATTTCTGACTCTAAATGAGAAGTTACAAACTTTGATTTATTTCCAACTGAAGTGCCTGTCTCTCAAACTGTTGCATTTTCAGTGTACCTGTGTAGCTTTGAGTTATTATTAAAAATAACTTTGCTAGAAAGTTTGGAATACCTGTCACCTGTTTGTGTCCCTGGCATTTTCATAAAAATTGTGTCAGGTGACATGCAAAGGCATTTAAGAACTTAAAGTAAATTTCTAATAATAGGTAATAAGCAGAATGCTTTAGGAAAAACTCATTCATATTTCAAATATCTCAACAAGTAATTTAGTAAAACATTTTGAAATCTTTTCATAATTGTATAGAGCAGGAACAAGAAGATCTATGTCTTTTTTTCCAGAAGTAGTTTTATTAATTCTATGAATGGAATTATATGTTGTTGCCATCCAGTAACCCAGACTAGATTCGGTGGTTTATATATCCTTATTTCTTATAAAAGAAAACATTGCACTTAAACTTGCATTCATTGGCAGAAACCACTTAGCAATACCAGAGTGCTAACAAGCAAGCCCAAGTATGTGTTATTACAAGAAGTAGTGCAGGAAATAGCTTCTTAAGACTGTTTAAGTTTTTAATTATACTTTTTTTTTCTGAAATATTATTTAGATAGTGAAATGGCAGGAATTGTGTTTACCTCATTCAATCCCAAATTATGTTAGAATACTTTGAGAGGCACAATGGAAATCCAAACTCTTAAAATCTGTAGAGCAATTTTGGAAAACAGGGTGAAGATACCGCTTTTCATTGCTTGTCTGCTTAGTTCTTTGTAGTGGTAGTTGGGTAGTAACAAAGGTAAATTCAGTTCTGACAAGGGAGTGCTCACTGGAGGCTGCGCATATCGATTGTCCCAAAGAAAGCCAGTGTTCTGCTGTTTACACGTTACTGTGAAGTGTGAATTAAGTGTAGTTTTTTATCAGTAAAAGTACTTTTACACTAGGGATTTGTACGTTCTTTTAAGGAAGTACGAAATTATTAGGAAGCATGAGGTCTTGTGTCTACAATTCCATGTAGAAAGTAATTAAGGAACAGAGTGTATTACTTTTTGCCTATGAAACTTAATTTTTGGGGGTGGGGGAGGGAGAAATCTAGTTATAAATTAGGAATACTAATACCAAGTTCCAATTTTAGGTGGCAGTGTTGCATTCTGCAAATAGAAACTCCAAGTGCTGATAGAATGTACTGTTTTATCTTTTAGGGGGTTCAGTTGCCCATTTGTTAAGTAAATATGGAGCCTTCAAAGAATCGGTTATTATTAATTACACAGAACAACTGTTACGTGGCCTTTCTTACCTCCATGAGAATCAGATAATCCATAGAGATGTTAAAGGTGAGAATTACTGAGAATGTCTTTTAAGAAGGAGTGTTCATAACGCAGCATCTATTTTGGCCTGAAGCCTACTGCTTCTCCCAGATACCATCTCAGGAGGGATATTTCTGTTAGGTTTTTCTGATCATTCTTAAGAACCTTTAATTACTGAAATTAATCTAAATGTTACTGAATTTGATCAAAGTATTCATAGCATACTTGGGGATATTTGTTACCCATGACAACAGTTCAGAAAAATTGTTTTTCTTAATTGGTTAAAATAAGATGTGAAGTTACCGTATGGTTTGGAAGACTGCTACCTAAACTAATGTAAATATTTACATTGAAATGATACAAAAATCTGTGAACAAGCCCAGATAGAGGCAAGTTTTTTAATGCATAGGGTTTTCTTCCTTTGTCCTAATTGAACATAAATACAATATTCTGAGCAAAATGTGGACTTCACCAAGAAATACCAGCCTTGATGAACTTTTCCCTTTAATGTCACTATAGCTGTCCATGAACTGAACATACGTCCATATAAGTAGTAACGTACCACTCTCCAAGCTCGCTCGGCCATGGCAGATGGACCTTAGGACTTAAACAGTGGGGCCAGTTCTGTGCACGCTGTGCCTCACCTGAAAAATCCACTGCGCAGGCTGGAAGGGCACTCCCACGTGGGGAGAGCCCTTCCCAAATCTTCATTCGCTAAGTCTGGCCGTACACTCCAGTGCCAAATATTTGCCTGTACTAATTCTCCTGAAAGTAGTAAAACTTTCGATTGCTCTGTAATTCTCTTCAAAACAACTCGAAGTTGCTTGATAATGAAATAAGTTTAAATTTCATGAGGAGCTGCAGGCAATAAAACTCCAGAGTTTTAGGTCACTGTTTTCTTCCATTATTCCACCTCCTGGTATTGTTCCAGAACCCTGTTTGCCCTAGTTTGAAAGTTTGATTACTTCTGTTAATCTCTCAAATGGCTTGAAGCTGTGTGCAGTATCAGGCCTAACAGAAAAGTGATGTTATTAGACCTAGTCTTTGATTTTTAGATTTCCTTGATACTGGGGTGGGCAATGTTAACCTATTTATGATTCTGAAGTGGAGGGAGGAAAAGTGTTGACTGTCTGTTCATCCTTTTGCCTTTAATGGAAAGCCAACTAGCAATATTTTTATTGTGCTGTTGACAGGTGCCAATTTGCTAATTGACAGCACAGGTCATAGATTAAGAATTGCTGATTTTGGAGCTGCAGCAAGGTTGGCATCAAAAGGAACTGGTGCTGGGGAGTTTCAGGGACAGTTGTTGGGAACTATTGCATTTATGGCACCGGAGGTAAGAAACCAGTTTTGGAAGTTATTGTTTGAACTCTTTAAGCTAATTCATATGGCCAAATAACAGAAAAATTGCTAGATATGCTTTAAATGCCTTGGCTCTAAAGATTAGGAATGACTCCAGCATAATGATTGTGACTTTCTTTCCTGCTGTCAAGGTTGTTTTAAGTAGTTTTGCTACAAGATATGCCCATCACAAGTATTATTACTAACACTCAAATGACCATTTGGTCAAAAGCTATTGCAAGGTACTTTTTTTAGCCACTTGATCAGGCATTTTATTTACTAGATCTCTAGAGCTGTGTAACTCTTACAGCATTTACATTACCGATCTCTCTCTCAACCTGAAATGTTAATCAGAATACACTTGGTTGATGACTATTTTGATTTTTGCTTCTAAATTACTTGGAGTTGAGAAACTTTGAATCCTACAATCTGATCTTTGTTCTGTCTTTCTGTTCAGGTTCTGAGAGGTCAGCAATATGGTAGGAGCTGTGATGTGTGGAGTGTTGGCTGTGTTGTTATAGAAATGGCTTGTGCTAAACCTCCTTGGAACGCAGAGAAACACTCCAATCATCTTGCTCTGATATTTAAGGTAAGGTATTTTGTTATTGCCAGTATCCTACAAAAGACACCGAATTGTATACAAATAACAGGGATTGTTGTAATAGCTCATGTTTATATTGCAGCTGTTAGTACAGAAATAATACTGGTACCAATATAACCCTACTTGCTTGTTAAAAAAAAAAAAAAGATACCAACACAAAATATGCCAAATCACGGAATTGTAGAAGGGTTTGCCTTGAAGATCTTCTAGTTCTACCATCCCTTCTGCAGTGTGAACACCTTCCACTACACCAGGTTGCTAAAAAAAGGTCTGTTCTAAGATATAAATACATAATGTAACAGGGTAAAAAAAGAAAAATTAGCAAGAGAGTTGATCTTTACTCTAGCCAGAAGATTGGGATTTGAATTTTTTCTTACAATCTTGTAAAATACAGGTGCAAAAGGAGTTTTGTTACCATTTATGTGTGTATTCGTATTTCACAGTGGGGAACACCTTTTGGTAAAAACCTAATGTTACATGTTCAGATTTTGCTGAGAGATATTTACCATTATGCCATGCTATATATGATTATTGCCCTTTCCTAGATCACCCTTCTTGGCATTCATGTTTCTTACTAAAATCGATTAGGTATATTTAATTCTAAAAGTATAATTGACCTTTGCAAGTGAAGAAAGTTGCCATTAGTATTTTCACTTTTGTGAATGAAGAAGTGTTTGCACAAAAGTGAACTAGCACAGCAGTGTTCAGATATGTTCTAATTAAGTACACATCACTTGTGATAAGAGTTGAAATTGTCACGGTTTTGTGTCTGTGTGAATCTAGTGGTGCCATGGTAGTGTTCTCAGTCATCTTGCTTAATTTGATGTAAAGAAGATGAAAATTATTTTATTGGGAGAGATCTGCATCTATCTGAGAAACACTGCTCTTTGGAGTGGTAGCAGAAATACAGTAAAGACAGTGCAGGAGAGCATACCCAGCTGAACATACTGGAATGTAACGTTGCTCAGTTTCATCTGTCGCTATGTTGGCTTATGCCAATTAACAGTGACGGCAACTAATAGACTGAAGAGTACCTGTATGTGTGGCATAAGAGCTTTTCCTGTGCCCTGTCGCTGCAAAATCCTGCCATCAGCAGCAACTTTAGAGAAAAGTATGAGTCAGGCTGTGAAAAGCAATAGACAGAGGAACAACTTGAACTGAAAGTAGTAATGCAGTCTTCAAACTGCAGTTGGAAACATGCTGAATGGAGAGAAGTTCATGAATGTAACTCGTCAGCTGAAATGATTGGCATGTGGAGGAGTTTTTGGGGTAGAAGAGGGGGCTTAATTGCTGACTTCTAATAAGTTATTTTCCCTTGTTCAGATTGCTAGTGCAACTACTGCTCCATCAATCCCTACACATCTGTCTCCAGGCTTGAAAGATGTGACTCTTCGGTGTTTAGAACTTCAACCTCAGGACAGACCCCCATCAAGGGAGCTGCTGAAACACCCAGTCTTCCGTACTGCATGGTAGCAACGTATGTGTAAGGCTGAAATACTGAAGAAAATGCTACTGATATACAATAACTGTCTTGCAGTGCAGTTAAAGCACAGCTAAGTGTTTTATTCTGCTGGCCTAACTGATAGCTACATCAAGAACTTAAGGCCAGTGGGGGATCTACCTAAGTATGTGATTGACAAATCAAGATCTTTACCTAAGCTCAGTATGCAACATTTGACAATTCATGCAGAGATTTGTAAACTGTGCCTTTTCAAACATCTGGCTCCATGTGAACACAAAAGCATTTTTCCTTCTATCTGCATGATTATTTAGCAGGTAAGTGATTTTTATTTTATTTGGAGCACTTTTTCAGTGATATTATCAGCTGAGAAGCTCAAGATCCATTTTAATATAGCAATCACTGTTCCATTTCACATCATGTAGATGTTCTGCAATTAGTAAGTTCAGTACTGGTTAAAAGGACATTCTGTATCTGTCCTTTTACATGATGTTCTCGGAGTAAGAAATCCAAATATTGATGGTAACTTTAAAAAAAGCAATTTGCCTCCCTATAAAGTAAGAGCAGGCACTTGTGGTTCACTGTGCATTTACTGGCCATGTAATTTCTCTTGAAATTAAAGTTTATTTTCTTTGTATTTTTAACTTTCATGAAAAGGGGATATTTTAGTCTTTAGACAAAAAGATGCAA
>VWZD01009777.1:7619-20236 GCA_013396695.1 Sakesphorus luctuosus
ACAACCTTCCCACCCCTCAGCAAACACACAAATTCACAATTGGACTCCAAATCGCCCCAGAAGACTCAGTCCCCAGAGAAACAAAACTCGAGCAGAGAGGAGAGAGAGCCAGAGCAACACATTTTACTTCCCCGAGAGCCAGTGGTGGGCCAGGCCCTCTCCATCTCCTCTGGGACAGCATCCTGCGTCTTCTCCCGAGGGAGCTGTGGGGTGACTGACCAAGCCACTCCCACACTGATTCTACTTCCCGGGAAAAATGATGTATAGGGTTAGAAGAAGTCAGCTGGTAGTTCAACCCAGCTCAAGTCAGCTGACAGCTTCAGGCCTGATCTAAACTCAAATTTGGGCTCACTTAGGTGAACCCACAACAGTAGTTAACAGAGTCAGTAGAGCATATCATGGGCTTTAAAAGTAACGATGGCTATATTCTACTGGAAGGTTAAATTATATCCATGGCCAGCAGTGCCAGCAATAAAATGTTTCATGTGCTGAATCAAACATATAGGAGGGGTAAAATGTAACTCTGAAAACTTGGTTTTAAAAAACAATAAAATCTGAAATTTGGAGTGTATTTAAACAGTGCTAAATTAAGAGTATGAGGAAGAAATCACTAACAATGAAAACAATTTTGTGACATTTAATAAACAGTTTAACAAAAATATAATTGTACATGAATTAACATTATCAAGTTGTCAAAATACAGCTTTCTTTTGTGTGTATCATTAGGTTTTTCTTTAAACGTTATACTTTGAGAACACAAAGGTTGAAAGATAAACAAAATTCCCACCCTAATAATTCTAAATTTTATGTCCACATTGCCTAGTAGATGGATTTTGACTATTAATTTGGTTTTGTATGTTTTCTCTGTGTGATATTTGTGCATTATTAGATGACTAGACTGGCCAAGGCAGACCTGTTACACTTGCCTGAGTTAGGCATTGTTTGCCATGCCACTAAACCTGCCGCCAAGTGAAACCTTCATGGGGGAAATGAGATCGAAGTCTGGCCTGCTGAAGATGGACGCCCTGTCTCTGTTTTTATTTTGCTTTCTTTCCTTTGTTTCTTTTATTTTTATTTTTCCCCTTTTGTTTTGTTCTGTTAAATCTCTTACCCTTGTACTTGTGAACTGGTAATTCAGTTCTAAAAAATGTTTTGTAAAGGGTTAACAGTGTTTCATTTTGAAGTTGACCTGAAGCTGCTTGTGGATGATATACACAGAATTTAGGATATGATTAACTTTTATGCTGTGAATTATGGATAAATTTGGTTTGAAATACATTTAAGCATCTAAATTCAACAGATGAGCACATTGTTTCAGACTGGAATAGTGAAAAATACATCTGTTTTAAGGTGCATTCTTTCATATGTTCTGCTTTGTGAGCTTGTCTTGGAAGAGGAAAGTTGAAACTTGCTTTCTGGAGAAATTAACTTTAGAAAGTAAAATCTTGATTTTTCTCTGCTATTTTTCTTCTCAGCAGAGTACTTTTAGGTTGCATGATCTATTTAAAATAAGGCTTTCTATTTATATCTAATACGAAGAGTTTAAAATAATTATTTGTGATATTGAACTTTCATGAGTACTGAATGTCATGAAATATTTGTTTGCTTCTGATGAAATCTTCCTCCAGTGAGATCAGTGGCAGTAAGATTTAATCCTTTTGTTTTTGTAATTATAAAAAACTGTTTACCACTCATAAGTGCAAATGCAGCCTGAGATTTTGGTTGGAATGTGTTTGAGGCACATTGTCTTTTAACACTGTTATTCACGGGAAAATTGAAAAGTTTTTCTTGTGTGTGTGTGTATGTGTGTATTGCACTTTTACATGCTCGTTATTTCAATGGTCATTATTTCAAGAAGAGTTTAAAAAAAAGTATCATCTCACAATCTCAGAAGCCCTGGCAGTTCATGCTGGAGTGGTTGCCAAGGTTTTCACCCCTAAATGATGTTCATTCTTGTGAAACGGAAGCCCTGAAACAGAAGTGCTGGACCAGGTGGTGTGTCTAGTCCTCAGCCATTGCTCTTCCCAGCCAGCTGCATTAGGACCAATTGGCTTGTAATATGCACCAGGCTGTGAAATGCAGCTGGGAAGAGCTTTGTGATTTCTCTTGGATTTAGCTGTACCAGTTGAAGTACTTACCAGTAGTTGTTATCTCTTCAGTCTCTGCTGCTAAATCCAATAAGAATCATGAATTGAATCACACATTTTATTTGTAAGTGTGCATTTTCCATTGATTTAAAATAGTAGAAAAATAACAATTCCTTTAATTTTTATTCAAGTAGATGTGAAAAGAAAGTATTTTAAAAAGAAACATACTTAGGTATTTTTGAGGGAAAGGGAGGATTAACCATTTAGTTTCAGTATAAAGAGTAAGAAATTAATTTCTAAGGACATGGAGTATAATAAAAATACTGTGATTAGTACCATCTTAACACAGATACTTCTGTTCAGCATTTAGCAAAATGGATTCTGGTATGGACTAGGTTGACTAGGACTCTTAATCACTTAGGAAATCTGTATATTTCTGAAGAAGCATAAGATCTCTCTTGTTAATACAGAGCTAATCTACATTTGCTTCCAAATTCTTTTGCATAAGTGAAGAATGAATAAATAAATAAATAATGAACATAGAATCTGTAATTTGCTAAACACTAATAAGCTTCAAAAAAATATTTCTAAGGATGTGGTATAGATGTGGCATATTTATTTTGTCTGTTTCCTTTATAAGAAAATAAATATCTTTGCCTCATTCCCATTCAGCTTTTAAATATCATGAGTTTAAAAACCAAACCAGTTATTCTTAAACTAAAGTGTCCTAATTTGCTGGGTTATTACCCTCATATTTTGTTGTATTTTTGTGGGCTTATATCCCTTTTATAAATAAATGAAGATAACACTCCAAAACCTAAAGGCTGTAACTCATGAGGTTATTTGGCCTTACATATTAATTTGTTTTTTAAAACTGTCTAAAGAACAGGGAAGTAAATTTGCAAGATATTTCAGGTTTTCTTTTTTTTTCACTCACAACAGTTTATTTTCTATAGAATTGTTAAAAACTTTGACCTGATCTTAAAACCTTAAAATCTAGAAGGGGGATCTTTTGAAAAGAGCATGTCTGAAAATACAGGCCAATTTTCAGGGTTTTGTCTGTAGAAACAGACTCTTCTTCATTCTTGAATAAAATAAATGAACAGATCTTTGTGTCATGGAACTGATCAACTAGATTTTGTATTTAAAATTGTTGAGGGACCAAAGTATTCTGGAAATAATGCTGCTAACTTTATAATTTATATATGTATGTTATTCATTTTTTGAAGTATAATAGTTTAATTAACTGAAATTGTTCAATTGATTCCTTAAGCAATGTTTGAGCAAATGAAGAATTCCAGTTATTCCAGTAAGATGACCCATATGCTTAAAGTTTAGAATTGTATTTAAGTACCTTTCTGAATTTTACTCCCTGTCTGTTTAGTTATGTGCATAACTCAGTTCCTATTTCAAAGGGGTAAATGTCTTAAACATCTCTTAGGTTTATCTGGTTAAGTGTGTATTGAATTGGCTGTATGTAAGTGCATACTTAAGTTAGGCATATGCTTATGTACACTATTAACCATGGATCTAAATTAGAATGCAGATGTACCACTTTTGGAGCCATTTCTGCCATTGAATTTACTTGAGCCATGTCTGTTGATCCTGTAGAAACCTGTATGAGTATGCAGTTAATTGCAAGATGCTGGCTCAGCAATCATTTGAAAATACTTAATTTTTTTTTCAGAAGAACTGGTATATAATTGTATGCCTAATTTGCACGCATAGTTGTTGGAACTGTATATTTGGAAGCCTGTTAGGTAGCTACTTAGTAGGCAGGATGTGAGGCAAGGTACCTGATTCTCATGAGCAGTCTGGCAAATCAGGTACACCTCTCATTGCATGCCTGACTTCAAAATGAGACCTATAAATAGTGCTCAGCATTGTGACAATGGCTCAGATTTATGCATGATTTTATAAAAGCCCTGGAAGACATAATTGCACAGTTAATTCCTAATTGTTAATAATTTTCCTATTTTTCTCCTTTAGATAGCAAAACAAAGTGGTTTGTTACATGTTAAGGAGCAAGGTGCCTCAAAACTTAACATAAATAAAATAAATCTAAATAAAAGGTGTGAGAAAAAAAAGAATACTGGAATACTGTTGTTTTATCTTTTCTATTACACTCATGCTACATATAAATTATTTTTCATTTCTATTTGTTTTGTCCTTTGGTCATCTCCGACTCTGACCTAGTCCTTGCTGCAGATCTGTAGAAGAGGTTTTCAACTTTTGTCTTTTTTTTTAAGTAGCATCATTCCTGTGGGGTTTATTTTCACTCAAATAGCTAAAATTGCAATGTTTTGAAAATATCATATTTTGGTTTTTGATAACTATTTATATCAATTTTAAAATCCTGAAGTTAGGGTTTTTATAGTTAAAACATACACAGTTTGAACCAAAGCTGTAAAAGCAACTGGCACAGTATTTGTATATACCTTGACTTTTAAAACAATGTTTAAATAAAAGCATTTGCCTTTATTAAAGTACATAGGGTAATAACCAAAAGGCTCAACTGAATAGCATATATACAGTTACTCTAGTAATTTTGAATAAATCATAGATACCTAGTATAATTACAACTTCCTTTCTGTACTTTTTCAGCTCAGTGTTTAATAATTGTACCAGTTTAAATTTCTTTGCATTTCAAATATAAAACATACATTTAATTGCATTTGCAATTAACTGATGGATCTTTTGATTTTTGAAGATTTTTTTATTATTTATTTAGCAGTCTAATTGCAACTAACTTTGAATGAAACCTGTGTTTAGTACAAATTAGATATTGCTTAAACTTTAGCATGACAGGGAAAATATAATATGGTTGAAATAGTAGGAAATACATATTATAGGAAAATATAGCTTGCTTAGTTGATCAGTTATGATTTTCTTCAATTTCAGAAAATTTAAAGCTAATTTATCAAAGTTTCAGATAAACTGAGGTGACCTAGAATGTAAGACAGTACAGATATTAATTTTTCTGCCCTCCCTTCCTCCATTCCCAACTTCACTTGTAGTATGTCTTCTGTGGAATCACAGTAGTTTTTATTTTATTTTTATTTATTTTTTTCATCAAAAGTAGGTAACACTAGAGGGTGAAAAAGCTCGCTGATTTCAAGTAGCACATACTTTGTTCCTTTTTTTTTAACTGATTTGGTTATTTGCCATTTTTGGGGATTAAACTTTAAAAAATGTTCTTCTTTTCTGTATCTGATATTCTGTGTGCTATTAGTGATGCAGCCAACACGAACGGTTGTCATGTGTAAAACAACTGTCGATCACCGTGAAAACACCGCCTTGGGAAAGCGTCCATGCTTGATATCGTTTGGTTCATGAACATTAAGTTTCCAGTACAGGTGACCCATAGCTCCAAGTGTTAAATAATTGTGTACATTATTCAGTTTTTAAAATAATAATCCATTAATGAGTTTGCTAGTCTTTGAAGTTTTGCTCACTTTTGTTTTTCCTAGTAGAGCAGGGTAAAAGGAAAAACTTGTTTGTATTTGTTTCTTTGTAAGGATCTGGTAGATAGATTCATTCTTATTTATTACTTTTTTAAATGCAAGGGTAACTGTAAAATCATAGAAAGAATAACATCTGTGTAGTGTTCCAACTCTGTGTAACGCTTTCATTTGCTTCTTCAGGTAAAATCCCAGATGAAGCCAAAGCCCTTTCCCTATTGGCGCCTGCTCCTACTATGACAAGTCTGATGCCTGGTGCAGGGTTGCTTCCAATACCTACACCAACCCCTTTGACTACAGTAAGTAAAATTCAGTCCCTATTTGATTTCTGGTTGTCCTTTATACTCAGTAGCCTTTCTGTGTTCGGAAAACAAGAACTATCTGATCTGTGGACGTTGTCCTCTTATATGCTAAATCAGTGAGGATTTAACTGTGGTGCCTTTTTTGAGGGTAGATCACAAGATGTCCATGCACTGCCTTTCCTTGGGTGTTGTTGTAGTTGTGTCGGACAAAGGGCGCAGGTGTCACAGATGTCACACACAAAGCTAATTTATTCATCTACAGGTCACACACAAAGCTCCTCTATTGATCTACAAGTTACTCTATATAAAACCCAATTCACCCCCCCCAGTCAATTCTCATAGGTCCACGGCTGTCTCTAAATGCTCTGCCACAGCTTCTAATTGGATATCACGTACTCTCCAAATGCAAGTTTAGTTTCATGAGAAATTGTCAAAACACATCCCATTCCCAAAGCCTGCTTCTTCTTAGCTTCTTTCTTATCTCTTGTTGTTTTAACTGTTCCGGGAAACCATATTTCATCCAGTTCAAAACCACCTGCAGTCTCAATCCCCACAGGGTGTTTCTTTCAGATTCTTGTTTTCCACAATAGTGGGTAAATACTAGGTTTGGTTGTCGTCCTAGTTCAGCAGGTGGGACCAGTTTATCACTGTGTGACCAAAGCTATGTATTCTACACGCTCTATTCATTTCCCATGAACTGTTAGCAATGGACCATTTGCAGTAGCTGCCCAGGGCACACCCAACCTCTCAGGGTGTGAGCTGGGTGTGAAAGAAGCCTGTGAGATAAGAGCTGTGATAACTGCCCTCCAGGAAGTCATTAGCACCTCCACACCCAGCCTGAGGGGGCATGTCTGCTAATGGGCCATCAATGATTCCAAAATACCCCATGACTTACAGAGTCAGATCACTCATTGTGTAATTCCTCGCCCTGGGGGAGGTACTGGGTGTTCCCACCTGGACCTGCGGGGATATAATCTTGGGGGGTTTGGGACTTCGGGAACCACTCAGCGGATCCAGAGGAGGACCAGAACCTCGACAGGAGGAGACCACCCCTCTCGACCAGACTGCGACCACCATCTGTACCAAGAGGTTTTTCACCTCCTTTACTTTGGACTCGGGGGAACCACATGGGGTTCAGCCCAGGGGCCAACAAACCCCTTTGTGTTTGTGCCCCAGGGGGCTGGGTTATACTTCTGGGTTTTGTGGGTTAAAACCACTTTCTCTTTGTGCCATTGCATTTAATGTAATATTTTTATTAAATTATAACTTTGACTTATAATCTCTCTTGTGGTGGGTTTGTTTCCCCTGCCAGTTTACCTTTAAACCAGCACAGTTGTGTTCATTTTAGTTGTTGTCCCTTCCCTACACCCATTAATTTGATGTACTGGCAATGCTATCCACCTCCTAATAAACTGTTAAAAAATTATAGTTAAATTGACAGAATTCTTCAAAATATTAAAATGTCGCCATAGGATGCTTTTACTTGATATCTTTATGACATGTTTTTTAACTGTTAGCCTAACAATGTTTTCACTGCAACAAGCATAGGAGCTAGTTGGGCCAAATGTCACTAACTTGTTATTTGAAGATGAAAGTCCTGTCTTCCAAATGTATTGCAGTAGTCTGTGTACTGATGTTACTGGTACCATCCTGGGTTTTTGACTCACGTTAAGGGTGTTAAGGGTGTCCTGCAGATTCTCAAACCTATCTGTACTTAAATGATTCCTCATCTGTCTCCATGACCAGAAACATTATTCCCACTCTCATATTTTTAGCTGATACTGATCAGCATCCTAAAAGAAATATGTTAGTGTCTTCCTTCCTTCCTTCCTTCCTTCCTTCCTTCCTTCCTTCCTTCCTTCCATAAAACCATTGCTTTAACCAAGTTTGATTTCTTCTGAACTATTTCAAAAACCTGCACAAACATCAATATCCTTTTTGGATCTTGTGCTCCAAGAGCTGATTTAAAGTGTGCAACTTTTATAATGAAACAGTGTACCCAAAATCACCAGTTAGAGGTTTAGGCTAATTCTGTTTATGCTTCATAACTGTCATTGTATGAGACATTGGATGACTGAAAATAATTTTTAGTTCACAAGAATGTTGGCTTTTTTTGGTCTTACAATATATGATACTGCTTTCATTGATGTGTGAAGACATTTCATTAAAAATATTTAGGCATTTCATTAAAAAATATGCTTACTCATGTTTCCACTGTATAATTGCTGCTAATGAACCATAAATATTCATAGAATAATTTAGGTCAGAAAAGACTTTTAAGATCATTGAGTTCAACCTTAATCCTAACACTGCCAAGTCCACCACTAAACCATGTCACTAAGTGCCATGTCTACACATCTTTTAAATACCTCCATGGATGGTGACAACCACTTCTCTGGGCAGTCTATTCCAATGCTTGGCAACCATTTGGTGAAGAAATTTTTCCTTATATCCAATCTAAACCTCCCCTGGTGCAACTTGAGGCCATTTCCTCTCATCCTATCACTTGTTACTTGAGAGAAGAGACTGACATCCACCTGACTACAACCTCCTTTCAGGTAGTTGTAGAGAAAGATAAGATCTCCCCTGAGCCTTCTTTTCTCCAGGCTAAGCAACACCAGATCCCTCAGCTGCTCCTCCTAAGACTTGTGCTTTAGACTCTTCACCAGCTTTGTTGCTCCTTGGATGTACTCCAGCATCTCAGAGTCTTGTAGTGAGGGACCCAAAACTGAACACGATATTTGAGGTGTGGCCTCACCAGTGCCAAGTACAGGGGGACGTTCATTGCCCTAGTCCTGCTGGCCACACTATTGCTGATACAGGCCAGGATGCCATTGGCCTTCTTGGCCACCTGGGCACACTGCTGGCTCATGTTCAGCTGGCTGTCGACCAGCACCCCCAGGTCCTTTTCTGACAGGTAACTTTCCAGCCACTCTTCCCCTACCTGTAGTGCTGCAGGGGGTTGTTGTGACCCAGGTGCAGGACCTGGCACTTCGCTTTGTTGAATCTGATACAATCGTCCTCGGCCCATTGATCCAGCCTGTACAGGTCCCTCTGCAGAGCCTTCCTGTCCTCAGGCAGTTCAACACTCCCACTCATCTTGTTGTCGTCTGTAAACTTGCTGAGGTTGCACTTTATCCCCTCATCCAGAGTATTGATGAAGATAAAGATATCAAACAGGACTGCTGTAATAATGGCGTTTAGGGACATTTGCTTCTAAATTAACCATTTAAGGTAAATTCACTTTGGTTTTATATACATATTTAATAAATTATCTGTGAATTTTAGAATATCAAAGAGGAAGTCAAGCTGCATAACCCTCTGTTCAATAACAAAAATATGATTTCAAGTAAAGAGAGTAGTTTTGTGACATAAAAAAACTACTGGTCGCTTTGTTTGCTGGAAAGGCAGTTGCTTTTTTGGGTGGAGAAAATAAAATTTAAACCAGGAACTCGTCAGACCAATTTAGTAGTCATTTTTAAGTGACTTTTTTTATAACATTCCCCAGGAGAAATTTCAATTCCCAATTCTGGGACCTTACAGTTTAAAGTCTTACCTATATTAATTAATATAGTTTTACAGACATGCACAAGGCAGGCAAGTTTTAAATGGTGAAGTGTCTCCTTCAAGTGCTTGGTTGCAAAAGACATCCTATTTTTATATTTCCCAGCTTGGTGTTTCACTTGGCACTTTGGGGGCTATACCAGCAGCAGCATTGGACCCTAACATTACAGCACTGGGAGAAATACCACAGCCACCAATTATGGGTAATGTGGACCCATCCAAAATTGATGAAATTAGAAGAACAGTCTATGTTGGAAACTTGAATTCACAGGTAGCTTTTTTGGTTTTTGTTGGCAATAATAACGGAAGATGCAGAATTGTAATTAGTGAATTAAGATCTTACATTTTGAGAGTTTTCATTACTTGATGCCAATAAAAAAATTTTAAAAAAATACACTTTTTGGTTACTAGAGATATTTCAAATTTTCTTTTCTTTTATTTCAATATTTCTTTGCCAGTCAGATAAGATCAGACTGTGGAATTCATTCTAGCAGGAAACCAGAGAAATCACACTGTAGCTGAATTCAAGAAACATGATTGTGTGTATTCATCAAATGTCCAACTGGGTTATATTAGCTGAACAATGTCTCAATGTGAGAGCATTGGTAGCTGTCCCCCACAACACTGTGCAGTTGCTTAAGTACAGTAAGAAGAATTGATTTGTCCTAGTGGAAGTTGCAAAATTAGCATAAATACATTTAAGTTGCTCTGACAGGAAAGTTACATCTGTCAGAAATGTTTTTTTCAGCAATTGATTGAAATAATTGAAAAACAATTTGCTTTTGACTGCTGAAAATATAAATATTTGATTTTTGGGTTTTTTTGACTGCCAAAGTCGCTACTAGAGTATAAAAGTACGCAATAAAATAAAACAAGCTTGAAACTAGTAGAAAAACAGATAAAACTGAAGTCTTGTAATACTGTTTGGATTTTTTAATTGATCAGCATTCACAATCAGTATCTTGGACATAGGTGCATCATCAGTTATTTCAAATAAGTTGTCTGAAAAGTGCAAAATCCTATACAAGTGCTTTTTTAACCTAGATGTAGGACTTCAGAGCTTGTGATTGCACTATTTTAAATTGTAGTATATTTTTTAGATTAATGAAAGAAAAAAATACCTTTCTTAAAGTGTAACATTACCAAATTCATGTCACCTGTGTAATAATGAGATATCTTTCCAACATCTGTAGCTCTTAGATCATCTGATATGTTGGATAAGTGGTTTTCATTATATATTTTACTTCATCTGAGTTCTTTGACTCTTTCTAGACTACAACAGCAGATCAGCTGCTTGAATTCTTTAAGCAAGTTGGAGAAGTGAAATTCGTGCGTATGGCAGGTGATGAGACCCAGCCAACACGATTTGCTTTTGTGGAATTTGCTGACCAAAATTCTGTACCTCGAGCTCTTGCCTTTAATGGAGTTATGTTTGGAGACAGACCATTGAAGTAAGAAATTAGTTATCCATATGAATATTGAATGAGAGATTTCTTAGTATCCTTATACATTTATGACTCTGATGTGGAGGAAAATGCTGTAATTAATATTTTTTCAATATAAGGGCCTATTGTTAGTAAACTGGAATGCTTTTATGAACTCAAATTTCAAGATTGGGCATAACTTTTTCCAAGAAGAATATGGGTGGTATTGAGTAAAATCTAACCTTGAATTAGCGAAAGCCATAACAGTGAGAGAATCTGCAAAGTCCTTTGTACTAATTAAGCTTTATATATGATGTGTATGTAATTAGTAGGCATTAATGTAGAAGTTTGATCTGAAATAGATTTCTAGACTTCTACTAGAAAATATTTTAACACAGAAATATTGTGCTGCAATTATTTAAAAGTCATAAGTTTTGAAAGCAATAAAAGACATTTCAGATACTTATCAAAGATGAGTGTTAGGAAAAATCTGTAGTTTTGCTGAACTTTGAAGTTTTTTGTCATACAAGGAAGTTGAGGTGTTTTCTTATTTGTTTTTCATTTTTCCTTTTCAAGAGTTTGGAATTTAAATGTTTTATTTTTTTCTTAATTTAGAATAAATCACTCCAATAATGCAATAGTGAAGCCTCCTGAAATGACACCACAAGCTGCTGCCAAGGAACTGGAAGAAGTGATGAAGAGAGTAAGGGAAGCCCAGTCTTTCATATCTGCTGCTATTGAGCCAGGTAGGTATATTATGTTCATTACCTAACAGACACGTTCTGTGTCTACCTTGGCACATGCTTTTAAGAGCACTTTCAAACACGGGAAAATGGTACTCAAAGGTGAGCAACGTGTGGGGGAAAATAATAAAAATTGTCTTCATGTAGCAAAGCAGTGAACTGAAGCTGACTTTTTATTTCATCATGCCTTATTTTCAGATACATGCTCACTGAATATATACAAAACTACAAAGTCAATACTAAATTAATACTTAATGTTGGTGCTTTTAAAGTTCAAAGTACTTACAAACTTTAAAAATGCATTATTTTTTGGTTTTTTTCTCTTCTAGCACCCATTAATGCTGTAGTTTCATGATCAGAGGGAGCTAGCGTGCTGCTGAAAGCAGCAGTATTATGCTTTTTGTGGCAGGTTAATTTTGTTAGTGTGCTATGTTCTTTTTCATACTACCTCAAGATTACGTGCATCCTCATAGCAAATAGGGTCAGAGAATGAATCTGGGATAAAACTTAACATATTGTAACAGACTTTTTTCATTCAGATTGATTCGCTGATCCCTGTTAACACTGAAATGCCAGGTCAAGGAGGAAGGTGTCAGTGGCTCGAGTGGTTAGACAGACATTTCAGTGTTGATGTATGCTGACTTTAACTGATTGCAAACCCACAACATAAAAAATTCTCACCTTGTTAAACTTGCAGTTGAAATCCTCCTTTTTCTTTCCATCAGCAAGATTTTGTCATTCTTCTTACTAAGAAACCCAGCGATTGACTTACGTAGGTTAGATAGTAGAGGGTCTTGAGATTTTATTTTTGAGGGGGAGGGCTGGAGTATTTTGTCTTTTTTGAGGGTTGGGAGAAAAATAGTTGTAACATTTCCTCAGTGTTAAGCAGCAGAATAATAATCTTTTAGAGTCTGAACCAAAGTCTTCAGAGATCACTAGTAAGTTTTCTGTTGACTTCCTTGGCCTTTGGATCAAACTTTTTACTCCCTTCTCTCCTCTCTTTCCTCCCCCCGTAAAGGGGAGAACGAGTTTAGTT
>VWZD01009778.1:305-46332 GCA_013396695.1 Sakesphorus luctuosus
AACTTCCTGTAGTTATGCTATGAGTATGGAATATAGCGGAAGTTTCAAAGTGGAAGACTCCATGAAGCTTAGTTGTCACTGAAGTTCTCCTATGGAGAATGAAAAACATTGGTGGGATACTAGAAGCATGTAGAGGTTTAATGTTTCACCACTGCAAACCCTGGAAGGTTAAGGAGTCACAAAATAATAGTGATGTGATGCAATAAGAATACTCAGAGAAGTCTTCTGCTTCTGTATTAACAAGTGTTATCCCAATTCTTTTATTTTCATTATGTCTATAAAGCATACATTTGCCAATGATGGCACAGCTTAATCTTTATTGTGTCACTTAACAAAGAGTCCCATCAAAAATAAACTCGTGTTCTTAAAAATTGTTATTTGTTTTACCCTCACTTTTTGTATAGC
The DNA here is from genome assembly GCA_013396695.1 of Sakesphorus luctuosus. Classification (NCBI taxonomy): domain Eukaryota; kingdom Metazoa; phylum Chordata; class Aves; order Passeriformes; family Thamnophilidae; genus Sakesphorus; species Sakesphorus luctuosus. Next base: position 711 of record VWZD01009778.1, read on the forward strand.
TTAGGAATTAAAAATCTAGGACTGGTTTACAATGTAATGTATATTCCCCTCAGAGCACAGTTGTGATTTAGAATCATTTCTCATTTATTCTTCTGTACATTACTGCAGTACCTGCAGTACACTTTTGAACTGTTCTAATCTATGTTAAGTTTGGTTTTTTTATCCTAGCCTGGAGACTTCTCAGCATGGTTCATATAATACTAGTGGCTGAAGATTTGGTTTGGTTTGGTTTTGCCTCTGGATGATTGAATTAATTCTAAAATCTGTAAAGATATTCTGGAGACTAGTTACCCAGGATTCTAGCAAGTATATGGTTCAGTTATATCATTGTAAGTAGCAGTACTAGTAGTAGTCACATTAAGCATGTATTAATGCATACCACATCCTTGTGGACTGGTGTCACTGTCTATAAGCTGGAAATATTTCATGATAGGTTTAGGAGCAGCCAGAACTTCTAAGAAAAAGGTGTTATTGTAATATGAAAAAATGTTTAAAATGTAGAATGTTTTGAAAACACGAAACACATAGAATTATTCAATTCTGATCTTTTCTAACATTTTCCAAGAAGATTCAAAAGTAAATACAAAGACAGGAGTATTTCATCTTATACTGCTCTGTTGTTCAAGTTACTGTAAAATTTCCTTGGAAAGTACAATTGGAAGTTGTCTCAGGTAACTTTAAAAACTAATGTGTCTGTTTAACAATAGCATCTAGTACACTCCAAAAAATTATGTAAAAGAAGTAATGAAAGATATGCAGAAATGCTGACATTAAGAGGAAAGTTGTAGATGATAGGAATAATCCAGAATTTCTGGGACATGAGAGATAAATAATTGCTTCTTTTTATAAATTTTCTTTAAGTTTCTGTGTCATGACTACATCTAGATTTGAATATTTATTGCAAAGCTTTCAATAGATGTAAAATTCATACCAAAATGTCTCTTCCCCATCCCCCCCCCCCAAAATAATTCTGTCATCTATTAAAAAAATCGGTTTGATAGGTTTTATTTAGGTAGAAATTAAATCAACTAGTAGAGCACAGTTGAAACTGTTCAAGTTTCTTTTCTGTCAATTACCTTTTATTATTAATGTTTTTCATTAGAATATCTGAGAAGTAAAAACAAAAGTAAAATAAAATAAAATTAAAAAAAAAACTGAGGCCCATTCCCCAATACAATCACAGTGAAACAAATAAATTTAAGCCATCAGTCTAGGTCTCAGTAAACTAGGATATGAGTTGAATCTTATCTTACACAAGCTCCTGACTACAATATTCATGCATAGAAAACCATTGTATTCCCAATATCTTTTATAATTATTTACAGAGCACTTCCAGTGTGTTAGAATGGCTTTAAAAGAGTGAGGAAAACGGCTATTCTGCTCTGAGGAATCTGAAAATGGATTTGACAATGACTGTCTGAGGAAAGTGTGGATGAAACGGAATTCAAGACAATGGCCGAGATGATGTTTCATTAATTATTTTAACTTTCTTTTTCTCAAAAGTACTGTCTTTCCTGCTTTTTTAACACTGTTACATTCATCAGGAAGGGTCAGCAGAGTTCAGTGGATACTGTAGAAGTAAATGTGGAGAGAGATATCTAAGTGAGAAAAGCTGAGGTAAAGTCACAAATTTATAGTTCTTATCCAGGAGGAAATAGAGAAAAATGCAATTGGAGAGAATAAAAATGGAATTAACTTATTGAATTGGATGAAGCAGCAAAGAAGTATGAGGAAAAACATATGAGACCCTGTATAAGGTATGAAAGATTGTATGAAACATGGTTTGCAAAAAACATACAGGATCTTAAATTTCTTGCAAAATTTAATTTGAAGCAGTGAAAATACTCAATGTGCACACCTGATGCCTTTCAAGAGAATGGAAAGAGGAAAGAATACTAAACCATGTTTCTGACAACTAACCAGTATTGAAGTTGCTTTGTAATTGACATTTTGCTATTTGAATGAACTTCTGTGAATTCAGGAAGAGGAAAAAAATCAGCTTCATAAGACATCCTAAGCACTTACTATTTCTGTCTGTCCAAAGCATGCAGAATGGATATGCTTCCAGCTCAGACACAGGCTCCATGTGAGTATATTCAATACATAAAACATAATAATATATATTATGTCATACATTCATATATAACCTGGCTTTGCAGCAGTATTCATATATTCCATCTCTAATACTCCTAATTGTTGTAGATAGAATATACAAAGCACACTTTCAGATTGTGTTTAAATCTGTCCATTATATTTACCTATAATAATATTTACTTACGATATAATTCTGTCATCAAAAGCACCTAATACAAGTGAAAGTGTCTGATTCTAAAAATGAAGAGTGTCTGAAGGAAAGGTTTATGCTACAAAGTTTCAATTTCTTAAAATGTCTCTCGTATTTTGCTAATTTACCTGACATTTTAGTGTGTACTTCTAGTCCTGCACGGACTTAAATGTCTGATTAAGTGAGGATATACAAATATATACATAATCCAGTACCCACTACTATGCAAAAACTGTTTCCTTCTTTGTTTTTTTAATTATTTTTTGTGCTTCATAAATATTACCTCTCCTTTACGTTCTGTTGTAGCAGTTTCCTTTACTACAGCCACACTTCCTGCTTTTCATGAGAGAAATCAGAAAGATTCTAGTGTCTTATACTGCCTATTACACCATCTTATTGTGCTTACAATTAATATAATTTAAATTTAACATCACATCCATAATTCCCTAGCCTAACAGATGGTCCCCAAAGCTAACAGATGTCATCATATTTATTCACTACTTGATATAATATTTGTGACATAATCATTAGCTTATGTTGAAATAATTTTGATATCAAAACTAGAGAATAAAAGTTTAACAATAGGAGGAAGAAGGAAAAAAAATATCCACATCCACAAATAGATTACATTGTCATAGAATCACAGAATCATAGAATAGACATGAACTGGCAACCTGCTCTTGCAGGCCAGAAAGCCAACTATTTGCTGGGCTGCACGAAAAATAGCAAGGCCAGCAGGTTGAGGGAAGTGATACTGCCCCTCTACTCTACCCTCATGCAAATCCCACCTGGATTACTGCATACAGCTCCGGGGTCCTCAGAACAGGAAAGACACTGACCTCTCCAAGTGAGTCCAGAGGAGGGCCACCAAGAAGATTAGAGGAACGAAGCACTTCTCCTACAAGGAAAGACTGAGAGAAACAAAATTGTTCAGCCTGGAAAAGAGAAGGCTTTCAGGTGACCTAATTGCAGCCTTCTAGTACTTGAAAGGAGCCTATAAGAAAGATGGAGCAAGACTTCTTACGAGGACATGTAGTGACAGGACAAGGGGGAATGGCTTCAAAGTGAAAGAGACTAGGTTTAGATTAGGTATTAGGAAGAGATCCTTCACTCTGAATGTCGTGAGGCACTGGCACACGTTGCCCAGAGATCTTGTGGATGCCCCCATCCCTGGTAGTGTTCAAAGCCAGGCTGGATGGGGCTCTGAGCAACCTGGTCTAGTGAAAGGTGTCCCTGCACATGGCAGGGAGGCTAGAACTAGAAGATCAAGGTCACTTTCAAGTCATGTGAAGGTAAGACCTGTGTTCTTCTGCATTTGTATTTAAGAACTGACTAGGGAACTTGTTATAGTTCAGACAATTCACACCAGCATGTTGTGAAAGTTAAGCCCTGTTAAATTAAAAGATTCAACTTTACTGAAAGCAGGGCTAAACGAAGTGAAAATACAAAGGGGAAATTAGTTGTTAAGGATGTTTTTCTGTTCTGCTTCTCTTTGGGATCCGTTTTCATGACTATGGTTACCAAGTCACTTTAGGTTACAATTATTTAAAATGCTCAGTATCTTGATAGTACTTTTAAAGTGCAATCATTTGGAACTGTTTTGTTTTTTTTTTTTAATTATGGACAGAAACAAAAATAATGTATTTTGAAGAGAAAAAAATTATGTATTTGTATACATTAAATAGATAATAATTTATATTTAATATTCAAATTTGCATCATTCCTGATCAAAGAGATTTCTATCCCTGTTGAAACTTTCCTGGATAGCTATGGGATTGAACAGGAAATGTCAATTACTTTTGCAATAGCTGGCAATAACATTTTTATTTTTATAAGTGGAAGAGACTATTAATCAAAAAACACAGACAAGTTATGTAGCTGCTGATTTGGATAAATTTATTTTTTTAAAAGGTATTATAACTTCTTATTTTCTTATCATTTTCATTTATTTATTTTTGCACTTACCTAAAGAATATTTCTGCTAAGATATAAATGAGATGATCCAAGGAATGTAGCTCTATTAATGTTTATACATGTTAGGCTATAATACTAGTAATGAAAGGGATGGGTGGGGTTTTATTCTCTTGTTCTGACAAGTCTCATCTGTTTTCTGTTTTTCTGACAAGTCTCATCTGTTTTCAGTTTGTCTGTTGCACGCTGTCTGGTCTAGGTACTGAGTTTGTAATAGTAATAGAAGAAACTTGTGATTTTGGAGAAACACTGGATTATCTGACATGGTATGCCCAGCAAGATACCAGTCACTCTGAGCAGATTTAGGAATAAATTGAGGAGGTAAACCTATTTTAAGTAAGAATTTGTGTTTGGAAATTGCAGACAGAACCATACATAGAACCATAGATACTGCTATAGAACAATATAAAGATGAAACTAATATAACACAATTTAATGTGGATGGCACAATTTGACTTGGAAAGGTTCAGATCCCTCAGTGGGTTAACTAAAACCTTCTTGGCTTTTTTCTTTCTCCTGCTTCAATAATCTAATACTTCTTTGTATTCTTCCATTCTTTTTTATGTATTTCAGGTATTTTATTCAGCTTTTATACAATATGCTAATTTACCCTTCACTAGTCTCTGTTTAAAACTCTAAGTAAGTTATTGCTAGCATTCAACCCTTGTTAATCCAGTGGCAATATTTTTGATTCAAACTTCTTCATATATCACCTTCATTCAGTCTGCCACCAAATAATAATAACAATCACACTTCATGTTGCTCCCTCTTTATCTGATAAGCTTTATTGCTTGGTGTTGTATGCTGAGTGCTGACAGATACCAGGAACTGGACTTATAAAAGGTGCGAAATCACTTTGACGTATATCTGGTCAGACACTTATTCAGAGTGCTTTCTTTGCTATAAAACACTCTTTCTATGGAACATCAACTATTTGAATATTTTTCTATATAATATTTTGTTTCCTTGAATAGTGTGATGTAGTATGTATACTTATTTTCTTACACAATAGAGTGACTGCCCTGAGAAGTAATCTGTTCATGAAGTAAAGATATGTCACAGCTCAATGAATATTACAGAGCTAAGGTAGGGAAACAGTGCAAGATTGCAGAGGATAGCAGAAAGATATGGTTGTTCTGCAGAGAGTTGATGCATATGGGCCTTTAAATACTGGAACCATACCTTTGTCATATTGTCACCAGCTTCAGTAATAACTGGACCAGGGCCTAGTTTTGGTCACTCTCCTGTTGATATGCAAACTTTATTTAAATATTCCCTTGTAAAGTTTACCAGTAAGTACAGGTATTGACAGTCTTTTTATTCTTTGTTTGCTATCTTTTACCTCTTAGTAAGAGATTTTAGAAATACATGCAAATTAGGCTCTTTTTAGCTCTCCATAAATTTAATTTTCTCTCTGGCTCATAAACTTGGATTTAAAATCACAAAACTAAACTATTTTTTACCAAGCAAGTTTTCTTCTGATGCAAAATAAAATTCCTGTCTTGTTTTATTCTATTTTCCTTCTAATCAGGACTAAAGTTTCAATTTTATTCTCTGTCCTCATCAATTTCAAAGCTGTTGCAGTGCCTTAACTTTATATGTCCTACTTGCTAGTGAATTAAAGAATAAATTTTCTGTATCATGTCTGCAAAGAGTTGAGTGACTCACAAAAGCCCTTAAAAATGCTGAGTATTTCTTACAAGCTTGATAATAAGAAATTTTGAATAGAAGGTTATGATTGAATTTGTAATCCCTAGTCTTCACCTGCATGTAGGTACACTGTCCTCACTAACTAAAAGCTGGCATGGATCCTAGTTGTTGTAATACTACCAAGGTCAGTATCTCCAGAGAAAGGGGAAAACCATTAGTGGTACACAATTCTTTGCCCAAGGAAGGCTTTCTATATATTTTCTATCTATCTTACTTTGCAAGTAGAGTCTCTGATCTTGATGTAAAAGGGTCTCTTGGAACAACCACTCAAATCTTCCCCTTTAAGCAGATGTATTTTTTGTGGACTAGTTAGTTATTTGGCTTCTAGCATACTTGTAGGACTTTATCAAATAGACAGGAATATGTAGTTTATGTATGCTTCTATGTCTAGGGTACTTAGAGCCAGACAGGTTTTGGTCATGCCCAGAGATAAATATTTGGGGTACCTAAGTACCTTCATTAACAAGCAAAATCATTGTGTGAGTTATGACGATTTTTTTTCTTTTAATTCAATATATCTATATCTTTAGATTTTGATACCCTTTAGATAATCATTGTGAAATAGGATTTTGGTGGAGTGTTTTGAAAATGTCCCATTACTGCCAGTTTCTAATCACACTATTTAGCCTATTTGGGGGCAAAATTGCACAGCATTAAAAATATGTCATAGCATATAACTATTCTTTTTTTTAACGTTGCAAGGACGATCTAGGAAAACTACATCCATGAATCCCTGATAGTTTCAGACATAAGTGGAGTCACAGGGAATTTTCTTATATTCTGAGGTAATATTGAGTCAGATGGGAGAACAGGTAAAAGAGTAATTTTAAAACCTCCTATATATGAAGAATAAAGGTAAAAGGTAACTGAAAAAAAAATAACCAGAAATCAACAACAACAAAACTGTCAGGCAACTATGTACTACTATAGAGAGGCAGATATTAAGAGTGGATTAACAGAAGATCTGTTACAAAACATAAATATAAATATGAACATATATGTTATACCAATAAAATGAAAAGATAAGAATAATGACATAATGAAAAAAATAAGTAAGAGCAGAAGCACAGAAAATGAGATTCATAAATAAAATAGAAATGGGAAGCAGGTGGTACAGAAATGTTTTGCCAGCTTGATAGCCAGCAAAATCTGGTAGCGCAAATATTGTGACCACTGAGAAGTGCTGTTGTATCAGTAAATACATGAAGAGAATATATGCTGATGAAACGGAATTTATAACATTCTTGATTTAAACAGACACTTGGAACTGTCTTCTCCTTTACATTTCAACTATAAAATAAAATTGACTGAGAGAGGACCTCATCAATGTCTGTTAAGTATCTGAAAGGAGAGTGTCAAGAGGATGGAGCCAGGCTCCTCTGGTGGTTCCAAGCAATAGGACAAGAGGCAATGGGCAGAAATAGGTGCATGGGAAGTTCCAGCTGAATATGAGGAAGAACTTCTTTACTGTGTGGGTCACTACATACAAGAACAGATTTCTCATACAGGTTGCTGAGTCTTCCTCACTGGAGATATTCAAGAATTGTCTGGACACAATTCTGTGCAATGTGCTCCAGGATGACCCTCCTTGAGCAGGGAGGTTGTCCCTTCCAACCTTACTCATTTTGTGATTCTGTGATAATATATACAAAATGCAAATAGCTGATAACTATGAAAGGTGAGAAGCAAGAGTAAAGCTCACACTAACTGATGCACCTTACAACTAGGTTCAAAAACCTGTGAAATTTAATCAGTATGAGGGGTGAATCCTCATATTTACTTGTTGGCAGGATGTCAGTGTAGAACTGGACACATGAATGATACCTCTAGGAACTACAGTTAGTGAAAGTTCCATGCAAGTTCCCTCCAATGAAGCTTGGAAGAGGGAGGGTGAAGACAGAGCCAGGAATGCCTTGGCACTGTAAATTAGGATACTTTCTTCTAGGGGCCTTGGAAATGACAGAAAAATTTCCCTGAAAAGACACTGTGTATTACTCAAAAAAAAAAAATATAATTACAGCCACTAGCAGGTAAGAACATCAGATTATTATCCACAAAAATAGTGGGCCAATGAACCACCCATGTGGACAAAAGCTATATGCTAAAGGACTGAAGAAGACTGAACAAAATTTTCAAGCATAATAACACAGTCAGAGGAAGACTTATAATGGTTATTCCAATGAAACACCAAAGGGCAAGAAGTTAATTCTTTTTGGGACTTTGTGTGGCATTGACTTGACTTGGATCTTTGTAATGGATATGGCGTCATCTGGGCTAACACTTTAATTCTTTTGTCAGTAGCAAGAATAATAGCTTTTCTTAAGGCATGATTTATCTCATCCTAGAGTACATTTATAAAATAGATGCCCAAATATGCCTGTTTCTTATGTAAATTGCTTAATAATAATAATAATATCACCACATAAATTTCTTTTCAACAAGCTTCACTCTGAAGATGTGGTAAAATAACACTTTGCTCCTTCATGAGCATAAATTTCTTAATTTTTTTCTTTTTAATTTAAAATAGAGTGAAAAAATCATGAAAGTCAAGAATGTCACTATGTAGGTTCTTGTGTTTTAAGAATGCTGACAAAAGCAGTTAATATTTTAGGAGGAAGGGCATGCTGACAGAAATATTGCAATTCATCTGAACCTAATTTATATAGCTTATATTTTCCAGTCACCCCTATCTAAGGAGGAGTACAAATGCATATGCTCTACAATACACATTCTGGTCCACCATATAGACACAACTAATTTACAGTAAATCTACTTCCAAAAGATTCAGTACCTTTCTCCTTACTCTGTGCATTTCCTGTTTTGTAGATAGATGTTTTTATTTTCCTTTTGATGTTTATGTACCTGTTCTGTAACTGTATGACACCTTCATTGCTGTAATCTATTGACTATAATGGAGTTATTCTTTTAACGGGATCATTCCCAGAGTTATTTCTACACAAGTATAGTCTGTAAAGTCTGTATGTTTTCTTTTTATCGATAATCTAAAGAAATCTTTCCATTTGTTGTGCATATTAATAAAAAAAGGATCTGTGGGCAGCAAAAGAATGAAATCAAATTACACATACACAACAAATTGAAGGCATGAATGGATAATCAACTTTAAATCAAAATGGCATAACTGCAGGAGGCATGAGTCTACATTGATGGATAGTCTTCTTGCTCTGTACTCTTTCAGCATGCCAAAGTAGCCACAAACTTGTCCCATGACACTGGATTTGTAACTGCTTTGCATCACTGCACAGCAGTTGGAGTACTCTGGCACATCTGCCCCTTATCTGATGCAAACTGATGCAGGAAGTGAAACTTCATAAAAATGTCTCAGATTTACATTGGGAAGACCAGACAAATGCATTTTTTACTCAAGTTTACACTGTAGTACTTACGTTGCTTACTTAAAGCCTGACCTTTTTTAGTGTTCACATTTAGCATCTTCATGATTCACTTGTACATTTTCATTGCTTTGGTTTTTTTAATATCCTTTTCTGATAAACAATATTTTATTGATTCAGCTGCAGATTTTAGTGCCTAAAAATGTACAAATATCGCCTCTGTGTTACACTGCGTATTTTGATGTTCCAATTAGATATTTTATGGATCCAGCTGCATACTTTGGTGATCCAGTTGGATTCTTGATTTTCAATAAAATTGGTAGTCACACTATGTTCTGTGTTAGTTAAAGTCATTACAGTGTTTCAATAATCAGTTTGAGGAAACAAACAAAATTTCCAACAAACCTAAAACCTACTTGGTTTTTGGTTTGTTTTGTTTGTTTGTTTTGGTTTTGTTTGGGGTTTTTTCATGTTTTTTGGTTTTTGGGTGGTTTGGTTTTTTTCCTATAATATGCCATACTACAACCAGAAGTTTTAGGTAAGTCAAGAAAATTTGCTTAGTTATGATGAAAACACAAAAAAGAGCATCAGTTAGTCATAAATATTTTGGGAGGCATATGGATTCAGGCAGGCTTTTCAGTGTGCTGCATTTGGACAAACACTGAGTAGGTAATTCAGGCTACCATAAGACTTTCTGGTCTATCTTAAGCACAGAATTTACAAGACTTACACGTTTATTTAATGTATCAAGGATATATTAATTGTGTGTCTTAAACATTCCATTAATGGGGAAAATTTCTTTTTCTGTTAGGAATTCCACTATATTGGGGTGCTGTGCACTACAACAGTCATCAAAGGGTTTCTTTTTTATGAATTACCACACCTTAAAATTGAAAGCATATTTACAGTTTGCTGTATGTTTTTTTGCAATTTACATTCAGACAATATCAGTGTAAATGTTATATGAGAGACATGTATAAAGATTCAAAAAGGAACCAGAGGCATGAAAATGTTTCTGCTTTGGTCACACTTCAGAATGGATTGTGCATATCCTTTTCAGCTCCAGAGAACTATTCCTTAATAGAAAGAAACAAATCGAAACAAATGAACCTCTACAGCTCCTTTTTTCTTCTGAAATATTCACAGTCTACCACAGTCCTTCACATCATTCTGTCTATTAGACAATGACAAATGTTTCTTAAACTAGTCATAATTTTTCTATAGCCCAGGACAACCTGTGGAAGGATAGGTGCGCTTTAGCTCAGCTCAGTACTTAGCACATACAATCTGTAGATCACCACTGTCAATCCAGCTTCCCTCATTTGGCTGTTCCCCTAAAGAAACTCATATTTTAAAAGATGAGTTTCTTTAAGGTAGTTTAAGCAAAAGGCATGGAACTGATTACTAAGAATAATTTTAATAATTAGTGTGATGCATCAGATGCAGTCACCTATCACATGACCTTAAGCTCATAAACCCTTTCATTCCTTTCTAATGTCTTACCAAACGTCTTTCCTCTTAATCCTAAATGCCAGGCTTCAAACCAATATTTCTGCCACTGTAGCTTATGAAATTCACACAGTTATCACTATAATTTACTAGACCGCATACATGACAGTCAGTTTTCTTTGTAAGGGTATTTCAGATCTTCTTGCTATCTTCCTGTCAGTACTGGCATTTCTACTGATTTCACAGCAACTCTTACTACTTCACCTGGGATTATGTCTCCTTTGATAAGAAGTATCTGGCTTCCTCCACCTTAAGCATACTTATAACTTACTCTGGTTTCTGTTGTGCATTTCCCTGGACAATCTACAGTTCAGTTTCACTTTTTGCCAATATAGGACATTATGGGTGCAGAAGCTTTGTTGATCCACACAAATACTGGGTATTATAAGACTGTAGATGAAAGCTAAGCTCATGTCTGATTAGTTTCAGTTTTCTTCTCTCTCTTTACACATAGTGAAGTTTCTATTTTTTCCCATTTTCTGTTGCTGAAAACTAGTTTCTAAATGTTTATGGGACTTTGTATTTATTTGTTCAGTTTTTATGAGTTTCTTAAACTTCTATAATATTTTGTCACAGTGTGACACTAAGAAAAAAATCAGTAATGCATCATTGGCCATGGATTCTTTACTTTTATAGCATTAAAGTACATAATTCATACATATTTCCTAAAACTACTTCCCTTGTGCTTTGACAAGTTCCATAATTACTGGTGGTAAAAAACCAGACAGATGCTGAACTTGTTAAATAAAGTTTTCCCTACATAGGTTGTAATATAAAAGGTTAATGTGAAAATAGGGTGGGGAGAAGAGATAATCTTTGCCCCTCCTGCCTGGACAGTTAAAAGCATACTTTACAGACTTTTGCTGCCTTATGTCAATTGCACAGACTTTCAGTAGGCATAAAAAACTACTTACATATGAAAATTATTCTACATGTGGATGCAGTTTACCAAAGATGATGACTTCAGCTGGTGGAGGCTCCTGGGGTCTTTTCACTGCCTTGCCTCCATAGCAGTTCTAGCACATTTTCCGCTTTCATCAGTTTTTCCTGCCTTTGGGTCTCCATTTCAGCAACTTCCAGATATTTTTATTTTTTTGGCCACCTTCTAATTCTGTTTCTTCAGCTTTAATTCCAGTTGTTTCTGTTACATTGTGGGTTTTGCTAACAGCCCTTGAGTATCCAGGTTGCTACTGACTGGGCCAGCCTCAGGCTGCTCATCTGGGATTGACTTTGTATTAGCAACCTCTTTTTCCCCCTGGTCATGCAGCTTCAGCTATAGTATAAATTCCTCGAGGTTTTATCCAATACAGTGTATGCTCCTCTCTCAAAGCTCTTCATGTTCCCTTTTACTAAATTCTCAAAAGGCTCTCCACAGGCTAACTTGTTGTATTCATATGGGTTTGTAGTATCTGCTTCATTGTTTATAGTATTCCCTACACAACATTATTCTCAGATGGAATACAGATGTGCAAAACAAAAGTAGATTCTCAAACTGAACAAAATGAAATCTTTATCAAGGCTTTCTTCTGCAAATATCCACCTCATTCTCTGAAAGAGGCTTTAGCTTGTATTTTATACTATCAATTCTCTACTTGAATAGAAAAGCAAATTCTCACCAGTGTCAGGGATAGGTCATGATTCAAATTGATTGATGAAAGAAATAAATTTCATTAATGATGTTATGATGCCTACCATAACTGATAAAAAGTTTAATTCTTACACTTAATGGTCTGTGGCTTTCCAGCCTCAGGCAGCTCCCTATCATTTATGACTCTCTCACAAATGCTGATTTTGGGATTTGATGCAGCATAGTACTGGTCAAGAGGTTGGCAGATGACATTCTGAAGATAACACACAAGGTTTTGTTGTACTCAACTCCATGATCTAATCTTCAAGCAATCACTTACATCCCTGAAGATCTGTTACAATGGCAGCCAGAGATGCTCTGACATGCTTAGAACATAATTTATTGCCCTCACAGAGTGGGTAAGGTTGAAGGGCACCGTAGTGGGTTCCCTTATCCCAAACAAGGGGAAAACATGAATGACGGTCAGAAGAGCTCAGGCACAGCAGGCATCAGAAGGCTTGATCAGAAGGCTTACAACTTAGTTTCAACTAAGAGAGTTTATTTTTAGTAACACCAACACCTTTTATATCCTCTTATATCTAACATATCATGATATTATTGGTTAACCAATTCACCTCACACACATAGAAGCATCTCATTGGTCACAAGACACCACACACTCTACAAGTAGCTCTCTTCTTTTTAAGGGAGTACTCTAAACTGCTTTCTTTCAGGAATAGACACACAGTCATCCCGCCACAGTGGGTCATCTGGTCCAACTTCACTCCCCAAACAGGGTCATCCGAAAGCCCATTGCACAGAACAGGTCCAATCTATTTCCCTCAGATGTACCAAGCATGTGGCCCATGATGTTCTTGATGTTTTTTGTAAATATCAGGTAGGTCTCACATGCTCGGTGGTTTTTTACTGAGTGATTTTGACCTTCAGGATCAAGAAGTGATTCCATGCTTAATAAGTGGCAAATAGCAAGAGAAAAAGAAAAGAAAAAAAAAAAAAGGGTGGGTTTTACTTGTTGCGAGAATGGAAACTTCTAAATACTTCAATTCTTTGGCTATAGGAATATGAAAAAGGAAGGTAAAAAAATAAGTTGAAGATGACATTTATTTTGCGAAAAAGTCACTCCCTGACTGACACATGAACAGTGGTTTGAGTATAGCTCTTGGAAAAAAAAAAAATCTTCCTTGCTTTTGCATTTTGGTACCAGATAGATGGATACCAAATTGAGAGAGAAAGCACTAATATATGGCTTTCTGCGAAGACTCACTTTTCAGGTGAACTCCCCTCAGTTCTTTATCAACAAATAAAGTGTAAGAGATGCTTCAAACAGCTCGTATGGCCCCCAAGATGCCTCATCATCAGTGCTATGGGAAGCATTTCAGAAGCCAGTGCTCACTCAAATGAGTCAGACATGCATGGTGTAGAAAGAACAGCAGGTCTATATTCTTGCTCCAGATTGTTTTGATAAGATGCCAGTCTGCTCAACAGCTGCCACCAAAAGCCCTGATCACACGACTGTATTTACCCAGTCCTTTTTTTTCTCCTTCCCAAGAGTGTTATCTATGTCTATTCATCCTTTCTGCACTGAATCTGGTTTTTCTGATTTCACAATCTGGACAATTTTGGGGGCAGTGTTTTTGCATCCTTCACTTCAGGACTAGAAATAGCCTATGATAAATACAGATATTGCTTGTTTACTAACTATGTGGATTATTTTGATCTTCCAGCCATTGAACCTTAGGGAGTAAGAGAAGGAACACCAACAAACAGCAATGAGACAGTGTGCTGATAGTTTTAAATGAAATTTCCAAAGGATAAGTAAGCTTTGAGATGTCTGCTGCATTTGGTAAATTCTGCACATTGATTACATCTCTGTAAATGTGGGATAAGTACAGTGTAAAGGTCAACAGATCAAATGTGTAGTTTAATCAGCAAATTATGTAAATGAACACAAATGAAATAAACCAACTGTTAAGATCAGCAAGGCATGGAACTCTGTTAGTGAAGTGTTTGAGTGCTGGCCATCTTAAATATACATCCAATTAACTAAAGTTTAAGAAAACTCGGTGGAAGAAATAGTTAAAAGAGTTTATCAGCCAAATGTTTGGCCCACCCCACACTTACTGTAATGTACCTATCTAAATTATAATGAAGAAAAATTAGCAAAATTGGTAAAAATTTACTATAGCAACAATAACATAACTGCATCTAAGCTTTTTTCTCCGTCACTGGAGGGTGAATATCAATTAGTAAGTGGTGAAATGATACAACTACTTGAAATATGCTCAATGATCAATGAGGTGGAATTTATGGACATTCAACCACTAATGTACATAGCTCAAGTAGCATGTTCCCTTTCAGCTCCTCATTTAGGTCAAAATCAGTGAAGCACTTAAGTACATCCATAACTTTAGGTGTAGAAGTAGTAGCTTACAAGTCTTTGTTCTCCTGCTTCTGCTGATGTCATGGAAGTAGAGACCTGGAATCAGGGCTCAAGTGTGGTAATTACAGTTTGCAGATATAAAAAGATTCAGCATGTGAAACACTAGCATTTTTTTTCCCTCATAATTACAATTGTTAAGTTATAAATTTTGGATTATATCCCAGATATTATTACATAGGTGAATGGGTTTCAGAAGTTCATAGTATAAACACCAGTGAACAGTGTTAAGAACAATGAAGAACTTTTTATACATCTAGAAACAATAATAAAAATTTGCAAAGAAATAGTTAGAATTCTTAGTTTGATTAAATGTCATGGAACAGACAATTTGCATCTCTCTTTTGCCTTTGTTTGTAATATTTAAGTCACTGTAACATTATTTTTTATGTTGGAAAGTAAACAGCTTTTATTTAATGCAAGTGAATAGAACTGTTGTACAGGTTGAGTTTGCAATGGTGTTTAGTTTGGAACATAGATGTGCTTTTCAAATAATTTCTCAATGATTCCTGCTGATTTTGATTTAGTTTGATGCCTTGAGAGACCGCAGAAAACAGGACTCCGAGCCAAATTAGTATTTAGATGAGATATTTAGAAGGTCCTTTAAGTTCCAGGCCTAGGGCCTACAGGAATACATATTGACACATGCACTGAACACTAATTTTATGGGTTTTATAATAATGCCCATCCAATCCCCTGTTCACCTTTCCCTCGGTCCTGCCCCGTCCTGCACCTGCCACGCCCATCAGGATTTGAGTCTAAGAGAGAGTGGTACCCTCTGTTCATCATCCTTCATCTTCCTCATAGCACACAGGGGTTCTTGGAAGCCTTCCAGTGTTCTGAGCTTCAAGGTCAGTGTGCCAGTGTTTATGTCTCATGGCGCAGGCCTTAAGATATTATTCAGCATTCTACCTTGAAAAGCAGTCTAAACAACTGAAGGAATTTTTAGGGATTGATATGGGATAGGGGTTAGAATGCATAAACACTGAACTTAAGTGCTAGAAATACTAATACACTAAAATCTACATTTTACTACAATTACGTCTAAAATCTATCAAAATCAAAAAATCAAAAATCAGAAAACCCCTTAGGCATCAGTTCATGTCAGGGAAATTGGAGCACAGCTGGATTTCTTTAAGGTGGAACTGTTGGAGGATGACCTTCAGAGACAGACCTGATGCCTTCGTGTTGCAAATGAGTGTTCCCCATCAGAGATAAGAGTAAAGCTAGCTTTTAATCAATTAAAGGAAAAGGCTAGGGGGAAACCCACCCCATATGAGCATCGTGCCAACATCCATTTTTCAGCAACAATTCTTTGGCTTTAGAGATCATCTTCAGTTATTCTTTGCTTCTTGCTAACATAGGTATAATTAGAGTATACCAAAGTTTGACCCTCCCTACTGGTGTGCACACTCCTAGAGCAATAACTTGTCTCTGTATGTTGGGATCTCTGAGTCCAATGACAAGTGCCTCCATACAGGCGTACAGGTGGGAAAAGAAGGTAAAAAAACAACATCTGGTTTGGGTTGGGTTTTTTTCTAGAAATATATTCTGAATCAGCCAGACACTATTCTGTATAATGGAAGCCAGGACTGTCAGGCTAGTATAGAATCATATATACTCATATTTATGTATAGATGTAGATTACCTAAGTGCTAGCAGAGGATTGCAAGTAGTTTCTAAAAGTGACTGAGATGCTTTTCCTTGCTCTTCCCATTCCCATTCTTTTCCCTCTCCAAATTCCCTTGCCTTTTTGCCATGGAATTTTTGAGGTGATAAATGATGCAACTCGATCAAGCACTTATGGTACACAGTGGGCAAAATAAAGACTCCTAAATGTAGGCGCATACCATTATTATAAATGTTTAAATCAACACTTGCATTTTAGTGACTGACTTTTGCTAGTCAGAAATTTCTGTTTGATGAAACAACTAAAAAATAAATTGCAGCTTTTAATTGCAGATATATCTAGACAATATCTAGAAAAATATGCTTTTTACAACCACAGATAACTTGGCTTATATGAAGAGTCACCTGGAATTTTTTACTTGATCTATGACTTGTGTATCTTGTCTCCCTAGAGAGCTGTTATCAGGGCAAGGTTTAAGTGTGACCCTTCTTCTCTCTTCTGCCTTCACTGCAGAGGTATCCAACAGCCTATCCAGTGGAACAGTTCTAGTCCTCCCTTTCTTCTTCTTGAAAAATTTCTCTCTTGTACGAGTGTTTATCTCCACTCCACACCCTTCCACACCTAGCTTATGGCATCTGTCATGGTGACACCAAAGCAGAGTAGAGAGAATTCAGGGAAAATGTTGCTTAATTTGAAAGAGCAGAAAACAGTTTTTGAAAAATAAAATCTTTATGCATCAATTGTTATTGAAGAACCTTTTAAAATATGCTGTGTATTTGTCAGATCAAAGATTCTATTTCTTTTGTTGTATTACATAGTTTACTTTGCATCTTAGGATTTTACCCATGGATGAGTAGTTTGACAAATTGACCCATTCATCCTTGAGTCAGCTCACAAAAGATCCTTCCTTTAAAAAAATGCAGTCAGGAGTCATGATGGTGATTCAAAACATACAGTTTGAAGTGATCAATTGCTTGGTTACTCAAGGAACTATTAAAATGAACATGAGTAGATAATCAACAATAATACAGCCTATTTTTGAATAGGAGACCTTAGATACTTTTTCAAGGACTTAGATTTGTTGATATGGTCTGGAAATCCCATTCCATTATGCAGAAAAATAGAGAAAGGGATAAGAACACTGTCATCCTCCTGCTCCTCCTCCTCCTCATCATCATTCTATTATATAATAAATGGAGTTTAGTTTTGACACAGATGTAGATAAATATACACCAGTCCGTCAAAATATCCCTGTACTGTTACGTTGCTGGGGTTAGTCAGAGATGCTTATGACATGATTTGTACCTTAAATGTCAGGGAGGAAACATTCGAAAATAGAAATATTTTATTTTATATTAAAGAATGAGAGAAGAATACTCCAAGAAGGAGAAAATAGTACTTTCTTTCACCTTGGTGTAAGTTACAATGGGAAGAAAAACTCTTCGAAGATCTAGACCCAGATCAATCTAATCCTCTACGTATGAAGATAGAAGTAAAATTGAATGCCGTAAAAGGATTATTTTAAACTCAGACAAAAGGTAGCCTGCCAAAATATACACATATATCCATACGTACGTATGTATATGCAGATATGTTGAAAAGGTTTTTCAGTAGAGAAATAGTAATTAATCAGACTTTGAGTTGCTGAATTTCAAGAAGTCTGAAAACATAAGTCTAGCTCTCAATCAGGCCTTTGGTGAACCCTTTAGTGCCCATTTAACTGTCATGCCTCACACATGAGATTTTCACTAGTCCCTCCTTTCAAGTTATTTCTGTCTTCTTTTGTCTCCAATTTCATCCAGTACAATGCTATCCTGAGGCTGAATTTTTTGGGGGGTTTTAAGGCAAAGCATAGCCTGTTGAAATGCCATTCTGTCACGCACCACAGAGAACAAGCTGACAGCATTTACCTTTGTTTCAAGTAAAGAGTGGTATTGTCCATCTGTTCCAGCCTACAGAGTATAGGGGAAATAGATGTGCCTTATGGAGCTATATTTCCTTCTGAACAGTCCAATAAATGGAAACATTTGGATGAAATACCCTTTGACTTTGTTTCTTTAACCTATTTGTGACTGTGTGTTCTTGTGGAAGTAACACAAAGCACTTGTGCAGCATCCAGACTACAAATGAGGTATATCTCAATGTAAGCCTAGTGAATGTCCTCTCTGCTTCACACAGATCTGGCCACTCATTAAGGGATATGCTGTCTCTCTGAGCAGCATGGAACATCCTTTGCACACATAAGCCAGATAGGCTTTGTAGCAATATTCGCTATGGGAGCAAGGTCTGTATGTACATTTGTCTGTGTATGTGTCTGTCTCTTCCCTGTTCCTGTGGCTTTTGAATATATTGATTTTATCCAGATTTGACAGAGTATTAGAGGTATCAAAGATAATTAAGTTCCAGTTCCAGTTTCTTGCACTTTTCTCGGTTAGCAGCTGGTGTCCTTTGGCTCTCTATTCTAATTTTTCATCTAAACCATGCTAAGTGCTTTGATATTCAGAGAAGCTTGTAAGCCATCACAGTCTGAACAGAAGTTCCTGTTGGTTGATTTTAGTGAAAGCCCCCACTACTATCTCCAAAATAGCATGCTGGAGAGGACTACAAGAAACAAACAAACAAACAAACCTGACAAAACAACAAGGCAAAGCACATTGCTCTAGTGTTTGAGGTGATCAGTTAAAAAATATACTGTGAGTCCTGAGCATGGTCAGTCATTTGGCTGTGTACATTGTATGCGTCGGCTTTCCTCCTGCTACACAGTATGTTATAGAGAGAAGGGGAGAAGAGAAACTTTATTTTGTACTGATATGGACTATATTTGTTCCTCAACTGACTGCATTTATAAGACTATTATTCTATGCGATGCAATATTATTGTAAGAAAACAATTTCACAGTCACAATATCTCATTTTTTATTTCTTCAGAAAAAGAAGCACTCATATTAGGGAGAGTCATATGAGAGAGTAATACAACACAAAATATAAGTCTAGAGATTTCTGAGGAAGAAAGAAAAGAAATGGCAGACATTAAAGAGAGGCAGATACCTGACTGAGGAAACAAGACAGATTCCTGCAGATGATTTCAGAAATGCATCTGGATGTAATGTTCCTATTCTGGTAAACACGTTAGCTTTAGGGTTGAAACCAGCACTTGAAATGTTGATTGTGTCTAGACAGAAGGAATTTATGTATAACTGTTTATTTATTAACTAGGAAAGTAGTTAGACATATTTCTGGATGACCAGTTTGCACAGCAGGTGGCTGATACTAACATCAATGCTGCTAAAGTGTTTCAGAAATATGGAAGGCAACCACAACAGAAACATATCCACACATAATTTCATAATGCTTATGCTAACGTTTTATAAAAGTTTGATAGACTTTAATAGAGGGATAGATAAAGAATTATCGAGACTCAGGAAAGGAAGCCTGAGGGTAGTGTGTAGTGTAGCACATGACAGATGTCTGAAATCATATAGGAGAAATGTGACTATTAATTGTTTGTAGAATTGTATAAAAAGTTCTTCCTAATTTAAGGAGGTTATATGAAAGAAAAATAAGTTTGATGGGAGTGTTTCTAGAAAGGAAGCAGTATAAATAAAAAGAAAATAACAAAAGAAAGTGGAAAAGGACTTGAAGAAGGAAATGACTGAAAGTAACTTCCTAAAAGGGCAAGTGTGGCATTGTGATAGGTATGATGGATGTTGTAGTTTATTAGTAACACCTTTCTCATAAGCGTAACTAGGATTTTGTGAAGTGGAGGTGGAATTTGGGTCCAGCATAAACCCAAGTACCAGTACAGGTTTGGGACTGACCTACTGGAGGTTATCTCTGCTGAGAAGGACCTGTGAATCTTGGTGGATGATGAGTTGACCATAAGCCAGCAGTGTGCCCTTGAGGCCAAGAGAGACAATGGTTTCCTAGGTGCATTGGGAGTAGTGTAGCTATTGGGTCAAGGCTGATGATCCTCCCTCTCTGCTCAGCCCTAGTGAGGCCCTATCTGTCCTGTTCTGGGCTCCTCAGTACAAGAAAGACAAAGAGCTACTGAAGAGAGTCCAGTGTAGGGCCACAAGGATGATGAGGAGTCTGGAGCATCTTTTTTATGAGGAGATACTGTGGGATCTGGTCCTGTTTTGTCTGGAGAAGAGAAGACTCAGAGGATTCTCAGTAATGTGTAAGAATATATCAAAGGCAGGTGCCAAGAGGATGATGCCAGACTCTTTTCAGTGGTGCCCAGCAACAGAACGAGGAGCAATGCCCATAAACTATAACACATGAAGTTCCACCTCAACCTAGGGAAGAACTTCTTTACATTGAGGGTGGTAGGTCATTGGAACAGGCTGCCCAAGGCAATTGTGAAATCTCCCTCTCTGGAGATATTCAAAATCTATCTGGATATGTTCCTGTGTAACCTACTCTAGGCAGCCCTGCCTTAGCAGGGGGTTGTCCTAGATGACCTCCAGAGGTTCATTCCAACCCTAACAATTCTGTGATTTTGTGAAAAAAATTAGGAAGGAATGCGTGGACACAAGAGAACGTACATGATTTTTTTGCATGATGTGTAGTCCATGTGCTACAGGAAATGCAACTCAGCCTCAGGGCTTGGAGAGGTGGGTGAATGCCCACTTTTCAAGCCTCACTTTAAATGAAGACTTTTATTGCCCCCAAACCACTTCATCCTCTCTTTAATTTCTTCTCCTTGATTTACTTGTTTTGTCGTGTGATTGTAAAACATGCTTTGCTCTTCAATAAAAGTGTGTGAAATGGTCAGTGAGTGAGTAACCAAATAATAAGCAACAGATTTTTCAGAATAAATTGAATACAAAGAACAGATGAAAGAGTGCAATGTCTATTACATTGTTTCCTTCTGAATTAGGTGACCAGTCACCACAGACTAAATGCATAAAAATATTTAAATTCATAGTCTACACCAAGTAGAATCACAATGTTATAAAAAATCCCAAGGATTTGAAATTCAGAGAATTGTAGAATAGTTTGGATTTGAAGGGACCTTGAAGATCATCTAGTTACAACTTCCCTGCCATAAGCAAGGACTACTTTCACTAGACCAGATTTCTCAAAGCCACACTCAGCCTGGCCTTGAACACTTCCAGGAACAGGGCATCCACAACTCTTCTGAGCAACCTATGCCAATGCCCCATCACCCTCATAGTAAGGAATTTCTTTCTGATACCCAATCCAAACCTACTGTCTTTCTGTTTAAAGCCATTGCCTCTTGTTAGACCACTGCATGCCCTTGTGAAAATTCCCTCTTCAACTCTCTTGTGGTACTCACGTGGTAACCTTCCACTCATAGGAGCCATCTGCCATGTCTCTGTGATGCCCTACAGGTGTGCACAATCTCTGACTTGTTTATTCCCCCTGCTAGGTGCATTTGCATGGAGGTATTTAAGTTGGGCCCCTTACTGCCCCCTTACAGCTGACTCATTGGCTGGAGTGCCTGGAATTCCTTTGTGCTGCACATTCAGGTGCTCTCCTGCTGACCTGAATTCCCTTTTCTTTTTAGCTCAAGTTTTTACCAATACATAAGTTGTCTATTTTTCTAAATAGAAACAGTGCTAATCTCAGCAATAATAGTTAACTGAACTAAATTTAAAAATACTCAACTGATATAAATTAACATAGTAAATTAGCTCAGAAAGCTTCTAACAGATACTGGTAAAGCTTTTCATGACTGAAAAAAAGAAGACTGAAATGCCTGCTACATCATTTAATCTGAAAGTATAAATGATGAACTTAATGAAAAGATCTGTAAGAATTTCAATTTATTTTTAAAAATTATTTTTCCTAATTATAACAAAATTCAACCTTTTTTTCTTTTCTCTCCAGATACGGCTGTGTGAACTATAATTTTCCTCTTTAATCTATACAGTGTATTTTGTCTTTGAATAAATGATTTCTCAGGTCTGAGTTTTAATACCATATATTTTATATCATATATCTCTCAAGCTGATCTCCGCTTTTAAAACTTCGATTATAACGTGAGTTTTTCTCGTGTGTTTGAGTTTATCAGTATTTTTTATCATATGACTTTTGAAAAACAAGAGATAGGTTTGTGAAGGTGGAAAATACAGATACAATTAATTCCACATGCAAAAGTACGTCATTAAAAACTGAACCCATCTGTAAAACCTAGTCACCAGGGAAGTAAGAACCATAAAGAGAAACTCAGAGTAACATACAAAAGAACAGATATGTAGTATTATCTCTGAAACTGAAATATTCTATGGCAAATTTAAACATGAACAGTATTGCATCAGTCAGCCATATGAAGTGAAATTCCAATAAGAATTCCAACAAGAAAAGTGTCTTTAAATACATGACTGCACTAAAGTTAAAGGGTACCTGAGATATAACACACCTAAGCAAACAAGGTGCACTTTTATGAGATAAAATGCTGAATGGCCTCAGGAGTGAGACATCTGAAAGGTTCAAACTTCCCTGTCTCATTTTCTGTCTCTCTTATTACTTTCATTCTTGACATATTTTAGCACCAAATCAGCATCAATAATGAATTAATTCCAGAAAAGAAAAAAACATTTGAAAATATAAGGTTTGTGTCTTGTTAACAAATTTGGTACTGAAACTCATAGGAAAAAGAGAACATTAATTCCTGCTGGCTTTTTTTTTAGAAGACTTCCAGCAGATGATAGGAAAGACAATATAATACAGGGTGTCACTATCTTGTTACAAAACAAAAATGAAAAACAAGAGTTAAAGCAAATATGAGTAGTACACTCATGAACTATACTGATAGCGTAAGCTATATGTATGAAAACGAAAACTCCTCACTCTGTTCTGGAGCCTGACTACCAACTTTGTGTAAGAACTCTTGTACAGAACCAGAATTCTCATTTTCAGGTATGTAATAGAAATGGCTAAGATCAGTCATCAAGAGTGTGGCCACTCCATGCTTTTGAGCAGCCAGGCTGTGTATTTGAAGGACAATGGTCAACAATGGCTGCTACAAACTTTCTAGTTGTGCTTAGATAATTATTAAGAAACTTTTTATACTGTCTCTTGACTGTGGGACAGATGAAGTTAGGCACTATGGAAAGTCTGTCCACGTAACATTTCAGGTGCTACTTTTTGATCATATGATGATAAAAATAAATAGAGTTTTAAAAGTTGATCTCATTTCCTATGCTTTTGCACTTTTTAGCTCTCACGTGATTTCTCTGTCTAGACCATCATATCACAAGTATCTGTACTGTGGAGCACATGTTCACAGACAAATAAGCCACAACTTAACAACAATGTACTACAGTTTTAGAGGAAATCTATTTAGAAATTACCAAAATTAGTAAGAAGTTATAGTCTTTCTATAGACTTATTTACATTTTGTAAGCAGTTCATGACAAATTCTACAGGGCAGCTTATAAAACCTACATGAAAGATATAGCATTCTATTTATTGGAAAAAAGCTAGACTCTGTATGTACCATGTACTCACTGTGGTTTTTTTTTTCCAAAATAATCATAATTATCTGTGCTGTGCTTGCTCCATAGTTACTCGGATTAGGAAGTTTTGTTTTGTTTTGTTTTCGGGTTTTTATGCTTAGTATATATATTCTTGGAGCAGTGGCTTGTGTATATTACAGGGCAGTCGGAGGGGCAGACTCTGAAGAAATATTGTGATGATCATTTACCAATGGCTGCAAGTTATTATACACAAAATTGCATTTTTTTCGGTCTGAAGGGAGCATTAAATTGATAACATAGTGCAATTTAAAAATTGCTTGTTTCTTGCTTACTATTATCTTTTTAAACATACGAAGAACTTTTTTTTCTGGACTCTTTTCTGTATCTTTCTAAAAAGGCCTGCAGGGCATGTCACAGCAAAGTTTCCTGCTCTCGGTAAAAATGTCCTGCTTTATCAGTGGTATCCTGTTTATGAGCCAGAAAATACATACATACATACATACATATATATATAATTTAATGTATTTATGTATTTATTTGTGAAGCAGAAATATCATTTAAGTCTTCAACCTTTGGTGCTAGGCCTTTTGTCTATCAGTTTGCTCATAATGACATGAAGAAGGAGTACACAAACATCTCTGCTCTTTCTACAAGAAAATAAAACCATAGAAATTGTATTTGAACATCAAAACTGTAAAGGAAATCATTTAAACTGTTTTAAAAAAATCTTTTATCCTCTATTGGAACAGCAATGTACAAATATCGTGCTGTGTAATCTATACAACTTAATTTTTTATTTTTGTTTTCATCATTGCAGTTAGTACAGATAGAGCACTATACTCTCCAGACCATGTTAAGAGATCCAGCTTGTTCTTTGTTGTTTGCTTTCCTTTATAATTGAAGATTAAGTCCACACCAGGGATATGGTCTTCTAGGCTACATATTTGATTTCCCCAATGCTACTGACACGCTATCAACTGTAAAATACACAGATATTAATCCTGAGCTTCATATTTCCTTTTAATTACAGCTGCAGGAGGAGATTTAGACTGCAAAAATATTTTTTTAATTGCTTAAGAAGTTTCAAAGGGTGGCAACACAGTAAGTAGACAGGTGAAAAAATCCCATCTTTCTCCAATAGTTGGGTTATTTTTACAAAGCCCTTTCTCTTTATTGGATTCAGATAAGTCAAAGATGTTGTTATGATAAGATTGCTATAAACCTTCAAATGGGTTAGGAAGATGCTCTTGTTTTAAGAATGAAAAAAGAGAAAATTATAAGATCCTAAATACCTTCTAACATTAATTCTTACTTAAAAGCAAGTATTGCTCTTAAGTGGTGGAATTGTTTTATTGAGGATTGATATTAAAGTCCAAGAACAAAAGTAATGGAACATGAAACATATTTTCCTATCTAGCACTGGAACTGGAAACAGAAAGTCACTGACATTCAGTGACTTCATATATCAGAGGCTAACAGAATCACAGAATATGCTGAGTTGGAAGAGACCCCCAAATATCATTGAGTCCAGCTCCTAGCTCTACAGGACCATCCACAGGAGTCACACCATGTGCCTGAGGGTGTCATACAAAAGCTTCTTGAACTCCAGCAGGCTTGGTGCTGTGGCCACGTCCCTGCGGAGCCTGTTTGAGTGCTCAGCCACTCCCTGGGTGAAGAACTTTTTCCCAATATCTAACCTAGATCTCTCCTGACTCAACTTCAGGCCGTTCTGTCAGGTCTGTCACTGGTCACCCAGCAAAGGGATCAGTGTCTGCCCCTCCACTTCCCCAGTGAGAAAGTTGTAGTTGCAGTAAGGGCTCCCCTCAGTCTCCTCTTCTCCAGGCTGAACAGACCAAGTGACCTCAGCCACTCCTCCTGCAGCTTCCCCTCAAGGCCCTTCACCATCTTCGTTGCCCTCCTTTGGACACTCTCTAAGAGCTTAATATCTTTCTTATATTGCAGTGACCAAAACTGCATACAATATTCAAGGGGAGGCCACCCCAGTGCAGAGCAGAGCAGGACAATCCCCTCCCTTGACCAGCTGGTGATGCTTTGCCTGATGCCCCCCGGGACATGCTTGGTCCTCCTGGCTCCCTTCACCGCTGACTCATATTCAACTTGCCATGGACCAGGACCCCCAGGTACCTTTCTCTGACACTTCTCTCCAGCATCTCATTCCCCAGTCTGTACAAACATCCAGGATTGCCCCATCCCAAGTGCAGAATGTGGCACTGTCCCCTTGTTGAACTTCATATGGTTTGTGATTGCCCAGTCCGCTGATTTATCAAGGTCTCTCTGCAAACTTGCTTACTATTCCTTCCAATCCTGTGTCCAAGTAATTTATGAGGACATTGAAGAGCACAGGGGTTAAGAGGGAGCCCTGTGGAACTCCATTAGTGACAGGTCTCCAGCCTGATGTTACCCAATTCACTCTTACACTCTGTTCTCGGCCCATGAGCCAATTGCTCACCCACTACATGGTGTGTTTATGCAGCTGTGTGCTGGACATTTTGTCCAAAAGGATCCTGTGAGAGACAGTATCAAAAGTTTTACTGAAATCCAAAAAGACTACATCAACTGGCTTCCCTTGATCAACTGGGTGGGTTACCTTGTCATAGAAGCAAATCAGTTTTGATAAGCAGGACTTTCCTCTCATGAACCCATGCTGGCTGTGACCAAAGTGTTGTCTTTCAGGGTGTTTTTCAATACTTCCCAGAACACTTTTCTCCATAACTTTCCCTGACTGACAGGCCTGTAGTTTCCAGGGTCCTACTTCCTGCCCTTCTTGAAATGGGACAAAGTTCGCCAGTTTCCAATCAGCTGGGACTTATAAATATTTGGTTAACCCAGTCTGAATGATTTCTTAACGATCCTATGATGTTGCAAGTCTGCTTGCAGATAGCAAGACTACAGAAAAAATGTATATGTTTGTGAACATATGACACTGACTGCTGTGTCACTATTTTTTTTCATATTTCATCATTGCTATATGCCACATTAATATAATTGTCAGACTATTATACATTGCCCCAAAGAACTTGTACACAACCATCAACCTATACTACTTGGCTTTGACTGCAACTTCTTTCCTTTCCTGGCAAACAAGTGAAGTCAGTATATGATCTAAACCAAGAGATAATGTGATTAATACATTCACATGAAAGGCAGCATTCACATGCTTCCAGTTGAATAGCATTTGTCTTGACTTTTGAATAAATAAGAAAAAAAAATGAAGTACTCAAAATATTTTCCGTTTTTTTGTTATTTTGCACCCCATCAAGCTTACCTATGAAAAAAGAAATGTAATCCATTTTCTTTTACAAATATTGCCAACTTGAAGAAAAAAAATCTCATCAGCAAATAATGTGTGAAGAAATTGTTAATTGATTATGAGACAATTTTAATGTATTGAAATACCCTAAATTGCTCTTTCCTTGCAGCTGCAATTAGTCTTCCTTTGTGTGCCTAGTCTATAATTTTTCTTTATGTCTATGCACGGGGTGGGAAGGAGTAAGCTTATGGGTAACATTCTTTTATGGCCATTCTTCATGCATCACATTAGAAAAGAACAGTAGGTAGCTGCATGTAACCACAACTCTTCTTGAAAACTAATAAAACTTGAAGGCATTCCTGTTGACATACAGACCTAATTACAATTAAATGCTAGTTACATTTTAGACAAGCTAATATCAGATCATCTAGAGTTAAAACAAACAAAAATCTCACTGAAATCTCTGTATGTAATTCCAGGAACAGTACCTTGATGGATCTGGATTAATGGGAATGGAATCATCATAAAGTCAGAACAACAGAACATCTAGATAAGGTGAGGGGTTTTTTCCATCTCTGAGATTCAGTTTTACATTAAACTCTGAGAAAATACCATTTCTTAAAACTCTTACTTAAGTTTTACTTTCAGTGTACACCAACATGCAGGAATGCCGTGACCTTTTATACTACATACTGCATAAATACTTTCTCCCTTTTCACTGATTTTGTCTTAGTTAAATTTGTTTGTATTTTCTAGGTACTGACATACAATAAAGGTTCTGTAAAACCTCGGGAATTTGGCCTGGATTCTCATTAAACTTTTTGTTTTCATCAGTGTTTAACTTCATCAGCTTTATTGGCATTTCTTTTGTTCTACAACAATGTGTGAAAAGAATCAGAAACATCCTTCCTATCATGCACTGAATAATGTTCAAAGTAATTATCTCTTCCTTTTTCATGGAATATTGAACATGAGATGACCTGGGACTCCTCCAGCTAACACTTATTTTATATACATGTAGTTTTAGTGTTCCTTATCTTGAAGCCTCTGTTCAGTGACCTAGTGATGTTAAGACTACCTGAGTCTGCTGTTCTTGGAATGTAGCTTACTGGTCCTGCTCAGTTTCACAGACTCATTCCATTTTGTACCTTCACTACCTTGAAACAAACCTTTCTTTAGGTATTGTCAGCTTATATGTTTACAGAAATATTTTCAAGACTTAGTGCAGCATCCAGCAGTTTGCGTAGTGTCAGGCTAAATAGTTGTAATTTTGCTATGCTTATACAGCAATACTTCTCATGCTAACTGCTTGCAGAAGATTGCTGTACATCATATTGACCTGTAGGACTCTCCCTCACATTTGGTATTTACCCACCTACCAGCTGGTGCTATGAAACTTTCCTAAATTGTTGGAGTAAAAGTACCACAACTGTTCCTAGAGAAGGAAAGTTATCAGGTAAACCTCTTGCCTGCATCTTAGAAACATATGGGCAGTAACAACAGTCCTCGTCACATAAATGTCCTTTTTAAATACTATTCTCCTGAGATTTTGGGTACCTCGTGAATTATTCACAAAGGATTTTTGGAAGGCCTATTAGCTAGTATGTATACAATGCACTAGTGAGTCACAAGAATATTATTTTCTTGAACAAAATATCTTTTATTTAAATGATTTTAAAGGGGTTGCAAGAGGAGGTTTGGAAGACTCATTGCATTGCCACGCACTCCTTGAAGCTGTCTGCAGTTTGCGTGTAAAGCTGATACATAGAAAAATTAATTTATGCCAGGCTCATGGTTGTTCTTGCAGTCTTCAAGGACTTCCAAAAGTCACTGGAATGCTCTTTGAGTCAAAGAGATTTCACATCTGTCACATCCTAAACATATTAATTTGAAAGGTGTTAAAAATGCCTTTGCAAAATACTTTTGTGGATGTTTCTCGAGTGCTCTATTTCATAATATTACTGGCAGCTATAAAACTATCAGCTACGACTTTCTCATTTCCAGTCTGTTCTCCTGCTCATATTTGATTTTATATGAATCAAAAGACAATTCAGACATATTAAGCCATAATTTCAGAGGACTTTTTACATAAAGAAGTTTAAACTAGGTACCTAATTTACAGATAATTACTCAAGGATAATTCATCACTGAGTATTTAATGGTGTCAAAAGTATCTACAATTGATTCATCTTGCAATTGATTGTCAATACCAGATCAAAATTTATCAATAAAACTTTGACCTGATGGGTATATTTGTAATATGAAGTGTTGTAGTTATTAATTTTAATAATACAGCTATTTGGAAGTTGCTTAAACTGCTTGTATTCAATTTGGGTACCACGTCACCAAAAAGATATTGATGAATTGGAAGGAATTTATACGTAAGTAGCAAAAATTAACCGGATTGATTTATGAGTGAAGATTAAAAGAACTTAATCTGTACAACTTGACTAAATATTGATTAAAGTGAACAGTCTATCTTATGTTAAGCTTTTTTGGCACAGACATGCTCATGACGGCATTGCAGACCTGTGGAACACTAGAAAGAATTTCAGAGGGGCTTTTAACTTTAGGGACACTCAATTCTTTTTAACTGTACAGAAGGACACTGTGAGCTGTCTCATATTGAAGGATATGAAGCTGCACAGTTTCATGCCTTTGCCTCTCTCATCAGTTCTTTAAGAGCAATGTCCCTAAATACTGTTGCCTCAATGACTTGACAATAAACAGGTCTCCATACACTTTCCACATTTTTGGTGCAGTATGTTTGAATAGCGTGTTTAGTCTGGAAGGTAGACAAAAATATTGGGTCTTTTTTAAGTTAATCTGCACATTAATGGTAGTGGAATTCACATCTATCCCAATGGGTATTTCCCTTTTTTAATTTCTGTGATTCTAAGATCAGTGTACAATGATTCTGGCAGGAAAATCATATATTTCTATGAAAAGAGAAACTGAGGAGAAGATATCTTCAAGTTTGAAGAAACAGTGAACCTTTTGATAAAGAATTCAGAGGGAGCAATAGAAATGGTCATAGACCCCTATAGGATACCTCTTTTTGTTGTTGCTGGTCTAGTTTAGGGGAAGCCACATTCTGTATGTTTTCTCTGCCTTACGTCATCTTTGTTCTTTTCTATCAATAGGCAGCACTCCTTCAGCTTTTTTGAAGGAAATTTCTGCAAATGAAGATGGAAAATTATTGTGTTGATATCTGTTATTAAGGCAGTTAAATGCCTCCCTGACATCCGATCCTGTTAGATCTCAGAAGCTGAGCAGGGTCAGGCCTGGTTAGTACTTGGATGGGAGACCTGGGAATACCAAGTGCTGTAGGTTCTAGTCCCGAGGACTTCACTGTCACGGTAGAAGCTCACTCGGCCGTGGCAGATGAACCTTAGGAGTTAAAGGGTGGGGCCAGTTCTCTGCACGCTGTAGCTCACCTAAAAAATACATGCTTACATCTGTTATTATCTTTCTGGATAAACACAATTCCCATAACATTCCCCTTCCAGTTATAAGCAGCCTGTTGAAGTTTATGAAAAAAAAACACAAAAACTAAATCTTGGATGAGGGTTGCTAGTAATAGCTATTTTGTGTCTTCTGCATCACTGAGAAAGTGGAACCTATAGGTCTTTATAACAAACTTTACATATCTGATTGAATCTTGCACACTTAAGAATGTTTTTTATCTTCAAATTTAGTAAATAGGTGTATTTTTTTCCTTG
Organism: Sakesphorus luctuosus; assembly: GCA_013396695.1. Taxonomy (NCBI): domain Eukaryota; kingdom Metazoa; phylum Chordata; class Aves; order Passeriformes; family Thamnophilidae; genus Sakesphorus; species Sakesphorus luctuosus. The sequence continues at coordinate 31,627 of VWZD01009778.1, forward strand.
CATAGGAATTATTTTTTATGAACTGTGGACTATCATAATGGGGACAATATATGTGCTGGGATACATACTGTCACAGTAAAAACTCTTTTCCTTCAAAAAATTTGACTGGTTGTGAATCTCCTTCATTTCCTCTTCCTCCAGCAGATTCCTGCCAGACTCCCTGTCTGTGTTTCAGATTATGGCATCTAGCCTTTAGGCCATTTCTTTATGACATACTGCATGATACTCATTTATTCTGTGCTCATTCCTTCCAAAACAATTTCAGGAGGTCCTTTCAAAATTGTACTCCTTCATTCAGGTGCCTGCTGACCTCACAGAATCACAAAATGGATAAGGTAGGAAGGGACTACAGTGATCTGATCCAATCTCCCTGCTCAAGCAGGGTCATCCTCAAGCACATGGAGGATGACATTCAGGATTGTGTCCAGAATTTCTCCAAAGAGGGAGAGTCCACAGTTTCTGAGCAATCAGTTCCTGGGCTCAGTCACCTGCACAGCAAAAAAGTTCTTTCTCATTTTCAGGTGGAACTTCCTGTGCATCAGTTTCTGCCCATTGCCTCTGTACTATTGCTTGGCAACACGGAAAAGAGCCGGGTTCCATTCTCTTAACACCCTGCCTTCAGATACTTATATACACTGATGAGGTCCCCTCTTGGTCAATTATCTTTTTAAGGTTGAGTAGGCCCAACTCCCGTAGCATTTCCTCAAAAAAGAGATGCTCTGCTTTTTTAGTTGTTTTGTAGCCCTCTTCTGGACCTGCTTCAGGAGCTCCATGTCCCTCTTGTCCTGTGGAGCCCAGAACTGGAGACAGCACTCCAGATACAGCCTCACTACAGCCGAATAGAGAGGCAGGATCACCTCCACTGACCTGCTGGCAATGCTCTTCCTAATGCAGACCAGGATACCATTGGTCTTCTAGTCCACAAGAGCATCCTGCTGTCTCACGGACAGCTTGTTCTGTTCTAGCAGTAGGTCATGGACAGACTAACTTGCCCAACCAGTTCAACTTCAGTGTATTGATTAGGAAAACTTTGCACTACAGGTGTTTCAGAGCTATTTTTAATGCAATTGATCTGTTGAAACTACTCTTGAAACTTAAGTAGAAATATACAATGTATTGTTGAAAGAAAAACAAACTTCTTTCACTGTCCTTATTATAGCTATCAAAACTCAAGTATGTGAACCTTTATGTGTGGTAGCTAAACTAGCAAATAACCAGCGTTCATATAGCTCCCTTATGCCAAGCAGAGTATCAAATTTAAAAAATAATACCTTGAAGTGCTTTGATACGTAAGATCTGCAAACTAGGTTGATGCTGAATTTCTCAGATTTTTCAAATCTCTAACCTCCGTGGCATTCTCTGCATTTACTTGGATTTCTGCATGACGTTTAGGGCACAGCCTGATCTATTCCTCCTCCTGTGTCCTTGCAGTACCAATGGGAAATGCTAGGAAAGTAAGTGCTTCAGTCTGCATTCAACTAAATATATACTTCATTCAACCTGTCCCCTCAGGGGATTTTCAGCCTGGTTGTAAAAAGCAAAGCTCTTTGGAAGAATGTTGTTAAGTATAAAAATGAGTTGCTTAAAACTTTTTTATTTTTGTCCTCTGAGAGTACTTGAAAAATAGCAGTTGCTGAAGATGTGTTGACTCTGCCTCCTCCACCAAATATTCTGCATCATTAGTTTAAGTGAACTTTATGTGGACAACAGAAAATTAAGAGACAATAGGTGGGTGTGGTTCGGAGGAAGACTCAATTGCAGAACTATCTTAGTCTGCCACAAATAAGAAAAAGTCATTGCCAGAGAACCACATTGTATATGAGGCAGTATGTTCAGAGAACAGAAGACATCAAAAAGTAATTATTTTTCTTCTCAGAATTTTGGTTTTTCCATAATTTCAGTGAAAAATGAGATTGTCATAATGTTTTAGCATTATTCAACTGGCTTGCAATATTATTTCAGGAATAGCTCTGGAAAGCTCAAACCATATTTATTTATTTATTTAACACTGTTATGATGGATTTTGAAATTAGCTGAACTGGAACTTTTACATTGAGTTTTGCTGAGTCATTTGATTATTGTAGTTAATTTTAGGCTCTATGTCACTATATGTATATAGAAATTTATACAACTGTATCTTAACATATGATTATAGCATAATTTGGGTTGAAAGGGACCTTTAAAGCTATCTAGTCCTACCACCTACAATGAGCAGGAACATCTTCAACTACGTCAGGTTGCTCAAAGCCCTTGAATGTTTTCAGGGATGGGGAATCCACCACCCTACAGTGTTTTACTACTTTCACTGTAAAGAATTTATTTCTTATATCTAATCTAAATGGACCCTCTTTCAGTTAAAAGCCATTATCCCTTGTCCTATTTCATCAAAAAAGTCTGTCCCCATCTTTCCTGTAGGAACCCTTCAAGTGCTGAAAGGCTGCAGCAATGTCTCTTTGCAGCCTTCTCTTCTCCAGGCTAAGCAATACTGAGTCTCTCTGCCTTCTCTCGTAGGAGAAATGCCCCATCTCTTTGATCCATTTTTGTGGCTTTCCTCTGGACTGTCTCCAACAGGTGTGTGTGTCTTCTGCGCTGGTGCACGCACAGCTGGATGCAGTACTCCAGGTGGGGTCTCAACAGAGCAGAGGGGAAGAATTACTTCCCCCAACCTGATAGCTATACTTCTTTTGATGCAGCTCAGGGTACGGCTGGCTTTCTGGGCTGCAAGTGCACATTACTGACTCATGTCCACTTTTGCATCTACCAGTGTGCTCTCAATCAATTCAACATGCAGGTTTTATTGACACTAGCAGTTGTCCTGATGCAGGTGCAGGACCTTAAACATGGCCTTGTTGAATCTCATGAGGTTCACATGGGCCCATTCTCAAACTTTTCTAGGTCTGTCTGAATGGCACCACATCCCTCAAATGTGTCACCTACACCACTCAGCTTGGTGTCATCTGCAGATTTGCTGAGAATGCACTCAATCCCATTATCCATGCCCTTGATGAAGGTATTAAATAAAAGGTATTAAAGGTTCTAATATGGATCCCTGAGGAAAACCACTCATCACTCTTCTCCACCCAAATATTGAGCCATTGACCACTACTATCTGGATGTGACCATCCAACAAATTGCTTACCCACTGAACAGCCAAATCCATCAAATCCATATCTCTCCTATTTAGACATAAGGATGCTTGGGAGGACTATGTCAAAGGTTTTACAGAAATCCAGCCACATGACATCCATAGCTCGTCCTTTGTCCTCTGATCTAGTCACTCCATCATAGAAGGCCACTGGGTTAGTCAGTCAGGACTTGTCTTCAGTGAAGCCATGCCGGCTTCGTTGAATCACCACACTGTCCTCCATGTGCCTTAGCAAAGCTTCTAGGAGGAACTCTTCCATGTTATTTGAAGGCACAGAAATGAGGCATGATCACCACATCTCAGTGTACCTCAAAACTTCATATCACTGATTAGCTCACTTATGTTGGTGCCCAGCAGGTCGAGTGTTGCATCCTCTCTTGTAGGACTGTCTATTACCTGGCTTAAGAAGTTTTTTCTTCATGCATTCCAGGAGTATCCTGGATTGCCTATAGCTCACCATGCTACTTTCCTGGCAAATGTCGGGGTGGTTGAAGTCCCTCAGCAGGACAAGAGCCTATTAGCATGATGCCTCCTGTAGCTGGAGCAAGAAGGCTTCATCAGTAAGTTGCAGTTGATGAGGCTGTACTAGACATCAACCAAAAAGTTCCCTTTGTCTTCTTGATCTCCAGTTTGTCGCAGTCTTGGTCTTTTGGGATAGGACCAGACCGGCGACGGGGGTTCTTGTGCTGCCTGCTGAGCTGCGGTGGATCAAGGCTGCAAGGGCTTATGGTTGAGTTCACCCACCCCGCGACCCACAATGAAGACACAGAGACGAAGCGAACACCTTGAAAGCCTAAGCCGATCCNTCTTTGTCCCTTTCCTTTCTCCACTCATCCATGTCCACGTAGGTGCCATCTCCAACACCAGTTCTTACTCAATGTTCAGCCTTCTCATGGCTGTTTTTCAGAGACAGCTCTTCACACACTACCCAGCTTTTGTAGAGGACACTACCTCCACCATTCCTCCCTCACCCTAAATGGATTAGCTAGCTTTCTTAGCATGCTGTGCTTTAAAAAATTGGCTCAAATGTTTCACATAATATGGAATAATTCACTTAGCAACTTAAAAATAAGTAATTACAATTTATATATTTCTTAGTCATTTAAAAGCAGTGTGTCTCAACTATAATCTGCCTTTTTACTAATAACAGACCAAATTACTTTATGGAACAAGAATTTGCATAATTACTACCAATTTCTTTTTTATTTCAATTTGTATAGTAGAAAATGTAATCATTGATCTAGATGATTGTTTATTTTCTCTGACATAAATCTGCAATAACTCCTGTTGAAGTTGACAGAGTTCTCTCGATACAAATGACATCAAAACCAGGCTATATATATAATGTTTCCACGTTTAGAAAATGACATATTTAAATGATTTATCAAAATACACATTATTATTGCAATTCCATGCTTTTTATACCTTCTCTAACAATGTGTCATTGCCATAGAAAACAATGCTCTAAAAGAAGCATCTAAGCCAGTGCTTACTAAGACATAGATTTTATGTTGATAAAGGGTTGCATAAAAGCAGAGGAATGCAAATAAATGTTTTACTCACTGTATGTGTATGGTAGAAATTATTTTTTGTGTTCAAATATAGTACAAAGATTCAGGCAGATTTCTCGTCTGATCTAGCCACTCCTCCGAGATATCTATATAGAAAGAAAGAATAAAAGAGCATGAGAGAGTCAGAAACAAAATCTCTGTGGAAAAGGGATGACTATAAGAACATTCAGAACACCTCAGGAAGTATCTTCAGGTATTCATAGAAAGACAATAAAATTCTCAAGCATCATCATGTTTCCCTGATGGAGAAATGTCATCTTTCCCTCTAGATTTAAAGCAGGGTCTAGGATGAAAATATCCACTGACTCAAATTAAGCTACTGTTAAATAAAATATATATAATGGCTGATGGAGTCATATAAGTTTAGTTTATTTGTGTGGAAGAAAGAACACCATCTGTGGATTACTACAGATTCTCCTGGGAAAAGATTTTGAATTTAAGATATAATTTCAAATGTTTATGTTTCAAACTCATTAATAAATTTATAACTAACTTTGACAATCTTATTAAAACCTAAATTAATGGCAAGCATGTAAAGTTTCGCTGTGGAGGAACTACAGTTCCCTTCAATGAACCATGAAGAAATAGCAGTAATATACCTCTTTAGAAGGGGATACCAACATGAATGGAATTCCTTTTGCTGACATTAAAGATTAATTATTGCTTAATACATGTAAACATATTTTAAAATTTTAATTGTGAACTCTGAAAATGTTTATAGCCATCTTATTGTACTTTCATTTAAAAAGTTGTGTTTGACAAGTGCCAAAAAACTGAGTCTATAAGCAAACATGAATGGAGGATGAAATCAATTTTTGACGGAGTGATTCTCAAGACATTTAAACAGGAATGTCTGAAAGCTACACACATGGTATCTATACATGGGCACATCATTCTATATATTCTCTATATACAAAGGGCTATGATAAAAACCCTCACTGCCCCTCTCAAAAAACCCCAAAACCCAAACAAAACCAAACCAACCCCAAACAATCAAGCCATTCAGAGCCAAAGGGAATTTTGTTTGTATTTACATATTTAAAACCCTATCTTTAGCAACCTGGGATGACACATTTGATAGAAAATTTGTGAATGTACTTATTTTTCTATCAGTCTAAGCTAATAGTATTGTATGAGACAATCCGAAACACTGAAGAAAATAGTCTCTTGTTCCAATGTCTGTGGTAAATAGTCCCTTCTAAAAGGGATCATAACTTTAGGTTATGTCTCCGTAAGGACCAGTCATTTAAAGAGGAGTCTGTAGGGTTCATAATGGTTAGCGTCAATGACTAAGCCTGTCAGTTTAGGATCTTCAGTTGACTTATTTGCTTCTGCTGTTCTCTGAATAAAAGAGAACTGGGAGGAATATCCAGGAATAAAATGCTCACTGGGGAAGCTAAGGAAAAATTTATTGCAATAAGACTTAAAGTAACTTAACAGTAGTTGTCTCCTAACATACCTCTTTCTATGGAAAGTCTTTTCCAACATGAAATCTTTTTGTAGGTTATACAATAAATTGGGAAAGCCCCTTCCTCTATTCCAGTGACTCTGATGACAACAGTCAAAGGGTAAAGGTATGGATCTAAGACAAAGGTGTTAAATGGATGGAAAGTATTTTCTCACCTATAAGTGTTTGTAAAGTTGAAAAAAGTTGTGTCCTTAATAAATGTATCGGGATCTTTTAAAAAAAACAAACAAAAAAAGCCTTTTACTATATTTCAATATAACAGATGGATAGCAGTTCAGGAGCTTCCAGGAGGTCACTGATCATCGCTCAAGTGGTGGAAGAACCAAAAAGAGAAGTGCCGTGATGGACCTCTGTGCTTGTTTAAAGGTAAACCGGCAGGAGAAATGAACCCAGCTCAAGAGAGATTATAAGTTAGAGTTACAATTTAATAAAAAATATTATAATAAATGTAATGACACAAAGAGAAATTGATTTTAACCCACAAAATCCAGAAGTATAACCCAGCACCCTTGGGCATAAACACAAAGGGGTTTGTTAGCCCCTGTCCTGAGACCCACATGGTTCCCCTGCGCCCAAAGTAAGAGGAAGGGAAAAACCTGTTGGTGCAGATGATGGTTGCAGTCTGGGGAAGAGTTGTGGTCACAGTCCTGTCAAGGTTCTGGTCCTCCTCTGGATCCGACGAGTGGTACCTGAGGTCTTCAAACCCCAAGATTATATACCCTCAGGTCCAGGTGGGAACGCCCAGTACCTCCCCCAGGGCAGGGAATTCCAAAATGGGTAATCTGACTCTGTGAGTCATGGGGTATTTTTGGAATTATTGCTGGTCTGTTAGCAGACACGGCCCCTCAGGCTGGGTGTTAAGGTGCTAACGACTTCCTGGAGGGGAGTTATCAGAGTTCCTGTCTCACAGGCTTCATTAACACCCAGCTTACATGCTGAGGGGTCAGGTGTGCACTAGGCAGCTACTGTAAATGGTCCATTGTTAACAGTTCATGGGAAATGGATAGAGGGTGTAGAATACATAGGTTTGGTCACACCCACACAGTGATAAACTGGTCCCACCTGCTGAACTAGGACAACCTCATAGTCACAAACAAGAAGGGCTTGTTGGGGATGTCTGGGTTGAAAGCCGCCTAGGTTGCAGTGAATATAAGCTGGTCCTGAGGGCAGGGAAAAGAGTGAAGAGCAAGTTCATAATCCTGGAATTCAGGATGCCGCCGTTGTCCTGCTCAAAGCTCTTCTTGGAAGAGTCCTAAGGGAGAACGCCTGGGCAGGAAGAGAGGTCCATAAAAGTTGTTTAATAGTCAAGGACTGTCTACTCCAGGCTCAAGCAGTCCATCCCAACAAATAAGCAGGGAGTGAGCCTTCCTCTAATACTCAGTACTAGTGAGGACACATCTGGAGTCCTGTATCCAGTCCTGTGCTCCTCAGAGGCATGGACATACTGGAAAGAATCTAAAGAAGGGCCACAAAGATGATGAAGGGGCTGGAGCAGCTCATATCTGAAGAAAGACTGAGCAGGCTGGGCCTGTTCAACCCAGAAAAGAAAAGGCTCAGGAAGGATCTTATCAATGTGCATAAATACCTGCAGGGAGGTTGTAAGGAAGACGGAACAAGGCTCTATTCAGTGTCGTCTACTGACAGGTGTGAGAGACCGACTTAGTATCTCACTGGATTTCTTAATTATTATGTCAGATCAGCCATCGTGGCAGGGGCAGAGGGGGGCCATGGTCAGGCCTGCAGCCTCATGGCAGGATCAGGAGGCATATGATCTGCAGCCAACACAATGGAGTTCATAGAGTGCACATGGTACAGGAGCCATATGGGGCACCTGTCTGTCAACGAGGCCTGCCTGGCAGCGCACCCACACCATACACCCTGGGACTGCTGATTGCCTCTGGCACTTCTCACTTTGGCCAGGAGAGGAGTGAGGGGTCAGTGAACCAGATGTCCTCCCTGGGGGGAGTGGCCACGGTTGCCAACTCTATAAACAGACACACAGGACCTCCATCTTGTTTGGCCTTCTGTTTCTGGACCTGTCACCATGTGATCTGTTGGCAGTAACTATGTTTCTCTCCTCTCTCTTTTTACTTATTTCTTCTCTTAATCTCTCTTTTCATCCCTTACTCTTTTCTTTCTCTTGTGGGTAACTTAAAACCGATGAGTGGTATTTTACTAATGTGTGGTATCAGTGTTTGCTGGGTGAGTCAGTGTAATGCTTCTCCTTGGTTGGTTGTTACTCCTCGTAAAAGCCTTTTGCCAAAATGCCTATTTTCTCACTAAAAGAAGTTCTCTTGGGAAGCACTTGTAGCATGTTCTCCTTACACAATTCAAGGTATCAAACAACCAAAGGCTTTGCTAGAGTTTGCATGGGCAATATCTTTTGGAGTCTTAAATAAAACTCCCATTGAAGATTGAGACTTCAGGACTGGGCCTTCACAACAGGACTAGAGGCAATGGGAACAGTCTGAAACAGAGAATGTTCTGTCTGAATGTCAGGAGACACTTTTACTGTGAGGGTGACTGATCATTGACACAGTTTGTCCAGAGAGGCTGTGGAATCTCCAACCTTGAAAATAGTTCAGAGTAGTTTGGGCAGGTTCCTGGGCACCCACTTCTAAGTGCTTCTGCTTGGACAGGGGGGCTGAACCAGATGACTTTCATAGGTCTCTACCAACCTCAAATATTCTGTTATTCTGAAAGTCTTTTATTCCTAAAGGGGAATTGAAGGTTGTATGAGACTAGTACACACTCTCATTCCATAACACTTTGATCATTTGGAAGAGCAGAAGTTCTCCAGGGTCTAGAAAACTGCCATTTTCACTAGTCCCAAATTCCCAGACAGGACTCAGTAAAGGAATATGTTCCTGTCAGCCCTTGACTTCACCCAACTATGCTCCGTGCTAAGAGAGAAGAGCAAGGTGACTGCAATGAAGTAGGTTACTTCCCTTTAAAAAGAAGTAAAAAAAAAAAATCCAGACAATAATCTCATTAGTGGTGGGAGGTGAGGCTTTGGTTGATTCAACAGCTATGTATTCAAGGATTTCTTCTGCAGTGTATTACCCCTCAAGTTATTACCTAAGCCCTTGGTGTCACATCAGTGAAAAACAGTGAGAAGGGCAAGGATATGCTACTTTTTTTCTGTTATGGATAAAAAGCTATTTCTCACTTTTCATCTTTTTTTTTCTGAATTTCTCATTTTGTATTTAAAAATACATGGAACTTTCTAAGAAAGGTATTTCTTCTTCCCTTATGTAATAAAAAAAAAATGTAATTTATAATTAAGTTATAGAACACTGTAACTACTCATATTGCTCTAAGACAGTTCTAAAATGCTCAACATTAAATAAGAAATCCCAAGGTCTTAAAAACCTAAAGAGATATTTTAAATAAAGGAACTCTGAAGTTGAAACTTATGCAGCTTCTTATTAAATAATTGATACCTTACTCTGTGCTCTAATGATAACATTTTGTGAATCCCTTGGTTTTCACTCCATGAATTGATTTACTGTAAAAACAAAGAATTTCACACATATACATAAATAAAATTTCTGAAATAAAATATTTTATCGGAGAATCTCTCATGCTGATTATTATTTATTTTAATGTTAATAAAGGTTTTCATTGTACTTCTATATGTGTTTATATATATTTCTAATGCTCTTTTGAAATTATGATCTGACTAAATATTGTTTACATGCTATCATATATTATATGTTAATTATAAGTTTTAATCTGATACTGTCATCTTTTGTACTGTACAAATACAGTTATGGTGAAGTTGTTAAATTTTTACTATGAAATTAATAATTCCATATATTGCTTTTCTGGCTTTTTATAAGATAACACTAAGGAAATATACTGACAGAGGTAACAAAAGGAAAAACATACAATGCAAGACTTCTAACAGAGAAACCATCTAGATTGATTAGTTCTCATTTTGGGCCAATGTGGATCACTAGTTCAATAGAGGTTTTAAGACCAAACTGAGATTGAAACAGTGTGAACGGGAAGAGATGAGGCTGTCTTTACTTGGTAGACAGCAAAATCATAACATTCAGGGTCATATATATAATTAGATATATCAATATACAGATGCATTTTCAGTGTTATTCAAAAGTTATTGGGATCTTTTTCATCATTGCACTTCATAATCTTAATAACTCAGTTTAGGACATTTTGTCTATCAAACCAGAATCAGTTTCTTCAACCTCTTATAAATCTTTAATACCTGTCACTTTCAATCATAACTACTCTATTTCTTGCTTTATAATTTCAGCATTACATACACTACTCAATTTGACATATAAATACTGCACTATACAAACATCTATACAAACATGCCACCTTTCTGGATTTATATACTACTTCTTTAACAGCGCAGTTCATCATCTTCACCTTGTTCACTGTAACCTTGGTACTGTATACAGGTATTCACATATATTTTTTCAACAATAAAACTCCAGTCTCTATCAGCATACCAAAGATTTGCTTCTTCTAATATTTACTGATTTATTTTGTTTAATAGAACCATAGAATCACAGAATTATTTGGGTTGGAAGGAACCTTAAAAACCATCTATTTCCAAGCCCTCTGCCATGGGCAGGGATATCATTCACTAGATCAGGTTGCTCAGGGCCTCATCCATCCTAGACTTGAATACTTCCAAGGATGGGGAAGCCCCAGCCTCTCTGAGCAACCTGTTCCAGTACCTCACTACCCTCACAGTAAAGAATTTCTTCCTAATACCTAATCTAAATCTGCCCTTCTTCAGCTTAAAACCATTGTCCACTTGTAGGAATAGGTGTTCTTTGTTGTCCAAGATTTCACTTTGAGGAGATTGGAGCTTCATTAAATGTTCACTTAAGGAGACTTTCTGCCTAAGAAGAAACCTTTTTTCCAAAGACAGGAGAAATATTCTTTGCCTCTTACATTCCAGAGAAGAGCTGCCCCTGTGAGCAGCTCCCTGGAATGTGGAGAGATAAAACAGGTGTTACAGGTAGGTGCAGCAAAGAGGATAGAGAGATAATAAAACGGAAGAAGAAAGAGGAGGCATTTCTCTCTCTCTGGCCCAGTGCTGCTTCACAGCCTGGTGCATGTTTTCCTTTGTAAGTTTTAGTGTTCTCATCTTTAGAATAAACCTTTTCAGATTCTTTTGAGTGCCTTAGCATTTTTAGGGGTACCTGCATGTATTTGACCACACACTCCTTGTCTTGTCACTCTCTGCCCATATAAAAGTACCTCTCCCTCCTTTTTATAAGCCTTCTTAAGGCATTGAATGGCCACAATAAGGTGTCCCTGGAACCTTCTCTTCTCCAGGCTGGACAGCCCTAGCTCTCTCAGACTGTCTTCATAAGAGAGGTGCTCCAGCCCTCTGATCATCTTTGGAGCCCTCTGGACCCACTCTAGCAGGTCCACATCTGTCTTGACCTAAAACCAGCGGTCAAGGTGGGGTCTCACAAGGGCAGATTAGAGAGGGAGAATCATATCCTTCAACCTGCTGTCCCTGTGTCTTTTGATGCAGCCCAGGATGTGGTCGGCCTTCTGGACTGTGAGTGTGCACTGTTGACTTTTGGTTTATATTCATCCATGAGAACCCCCAACTCCTTCTCCACATGATTACTTTCAATGACTTCTTTTCCACTCTGCACTCATATCTGGGATCACCCCAATCCAGGTGTAACACCTTGCACTTGAGCTTGTTGAATCTCTTGAGGTTCTTGTGGGCCCACTTCTCAAGTTTTCCAGGTCCCCCTGGATGGCATAGCATCCTTCTTTTGTGTCAATTACACTACTCATCTTCATGTCAGCTGTAAACTTGCTGAGAGTGCACTTGATCCCACTGCCTTTGTCATTGAAGAACATATTTAAGAGAACCATTCCCAGGAGAGTGACTTGAGGGACACTACTCATCACCACGTTTCCACCTGGACATACAGTCATTGCCTACAACTCTCTCTCTGCATCTATCCAGTCAACTGTTTAAGTTCTGATGTCGTATTTTTTCATATTGTACTTAACAATGCATATCTAATGGTGAGCATTTTTACCTTCAGTTCTATCAATTCTAGGTTTTCAAACTGACCAAAGAGAAGTTACATCACTGTGAAACAGAGTTAATGAAACAAGACTGCAGAAAAACACATAAGCAAGTGTCATGGGTTTGGCTGATGGGCATAAGTTTGGGCCTGGGAGTTCAGATTTGGGCCTGAAATTGTCAGCTCCCTTCAGCTGGGCTGAGCTAGCGAGCAGCTGACCTCTTCTAGCCAATAGTATTTTATTCCACCCCATCTTACATCATCTCAATAGGAGTAAAATCCAGTGTGTGGGTGTGGCTTAGTTCAGTTTCTGCCATGGCCGAGGTGCAAGTTGAAGGTGGTGCAGCTCGTGTCTTGGAGTGGGCCTTGCTTGTGCTGCTGCCGGTGCTTGCAGTTTGTTTGAGTTCAGGGAAGTAGAAATATTTTGTTGTTACTCTTTCTGTTTCTTGCTGGGTGTCTTTTGGCTTTGGAGTGCTTATGAATGTAGAGTAATACACTTTGTATTAATTGGGGAGTGGGAGGTTATTTCTTGTTGTATCTTGTTAAAACTTGTGTGAGAGTGTGTTATATTGTAGTTTTCTTTTAATTTTCTCTTTTCTGTATAAATACATGTAGTTAGTTTCAGAAGAAACCTGGCTTTAGAAGTTTTTTTTCCCTCTCCCTTTTCTTTCTCCCTTTGGCTGGTTGGGGGGAGGGAAGAGCCTTTTCTCTGTACTTGGGCAGTTGGCATTTTGTATTCCAAAAGGAAAACATAAGAAGGAAAATAAAGCCTCTGTAATAAGAAAGAAAAAAAAAGTTGCCATCAACATTTATTCATATAACCTGCACAACTGAAGTCTCTTGTTAATTGACCACACTCTCTATTTGCCATCTTAGCAGAAAAATTTAAAATGTAGTATCTTGGTTATTGGAAAACTGTTACCTGTGTAAATGTATTCAACAAAATTTTTCTTAGAGTTTGTATTTTTAAGAACTTTCATTTTTTAGATAAGTAGGGCACTGTGTTATATTTACATCAGAAGTTCTTTTTTTGACAAAAATAGTAAGTCTACACTATTTCAATTGATTTGAACCAATATGATGAAATGAATTTCTGTATGAAAATGAAGCATATGTTTTACATATTTCCAAAGGTCTTATTGTCTAAACGTGTCAGACATTTTTGTCTCTGAATCCAGATTGCACTTTCATTAATATAATCTTTTTTTTCTTTTTTATTTTGGTATATATTCCCAAAAGAAACTGAAAATCCTGGAGTTCATTATTATATTGAGTGAATTTATTCGTGTGAGGAGGAATTCAACATATTTTGATATTTGCAGACTCATTCTGTTTCCTTGTACCTTCCTCTAATGTACCAGGTGGAAGCCAGACTATGACATTCTAACTAATTTATCTTTCTTTTTACATAAAACTGAACCTTTCCCAAAGTTCAAATCATATCAGCTAGGAAAGACAAATCTGGAAAACCATCTGAAAACCTTGCCATTTCATAGCCTCAGTTTTCAATGAGTGTTGAATAACAGACTGTCTTGAGGAACACCATTGAATTAAAGCTCTAAGGGAATCACGGGACTAGGCACCTATTATCTAAACATGAAAGTTACCCTAACTGTGCATTTTGGTCTCAAAAATACACTACAAGATTAGAAAAATGTGATTTTGGACAACTAGGCATTTATCATCAGGAGAACTAATACAACCTGTTTCTTACAAATGTATCTTTTCATGCACAAAGCATTCCTGATGATTTATCAGGTGTATAGCTTACACTTTACTTTCATACTGTTTGTGTTAACATTTAAACATTGAGCCATTTTTTTTTCCCAATGGAAGTCAAATATTATTATTCTTATCAATGAAAATTATTCTTATTAATGAAAATTATGCAGTGATATGCATATATTGCCCTTCTATTCTTACCAAAAAAACCCTCTCAAAACCAAAAAACCACTGAATTTAGCATGTGCACTTTTGATTTTGTTAAACTAAATGAGAAATCATTGGATTATGCTGCTTTCCTTTCTTTTGATATACAGTTGCCATCTTCTCTTAATGTAATCAGATTTTATCCTTCCTAATTTGTAGGTACTATGATACTTATTGAAAATTCTCTGTGGTACTTGATCCCTGTTATTAATTTGTGCATACTTAATGCTTAAATTTCTCAAGTATCATTATAAACTACCAATCCTGTGTCTCCTTCTCTTTTCATTGCTTTCTTTTGATTTCTTGATTGTTCATGAGAATGTTCTTTTCCTGTGGTCTACAAATGATAATCTATTCTTTGTGACACTCTAGGACAAGGTCAATCAATTGCAATAAAATAATAATTTTCATTTTGCCATAGAACTGAGTCATGAAAATAATTTATGCAACTTTACTTGATTAAGGACAGTTTGTTATATGAAAGATTTCAAATAGCTTGATTGCATGCTCCATTAAGCACGCTAAATGTATTATATTCTGCTTAATGGCATTGAC
>VWZD01009780.1:0-19267 GCA_013396695.1 Sakesphorus luctuosus
GTGCCAGCCCCACACACCCGTGCTGGTGCCACCCCCGCTGTGCCGCAGTGCCCGGATGGCTCTCAGGGCGGCACCGCGGCCACGGAGCTGCTGCAGGTGGAAGGCCGTGCGTGGGCACTCGCTGAACTGTGCCAGTGCCACCTGGGGGGACAGGACAGGAGAGGAGAGGGCTCTGAGGGCAGGGACACCACCTGGACACCCAACACCACCCTGTGACCCAGTGCCACCCTGTGACCCAATGCCACCCTGAGACCTAGTGCCACTGCCACCTGGGGACAGGAGAGGAGAGGGCTCTGACTGCAGGGACACGAGTGCCACCCTGTGACCCATCACCCTGGCACCCAACACCCCTGCCACCTGGGGGTGACAGGAGAGGAGAGGGCTCTGACTGCAGGGACACGACCCTGGCACCCAGTGCCACCCTGTGACCCAATGCCACCCTGAGACCTAGTGCCACTGCCACCTGGGGACAGGAGAGGAGAGGGCCAATGCCATAGTGCCATCACCCTGGCACCCAATGCCATCACCCGGGCACCCAATGCCACTGTCACCTGGGGATGGAAGGGGAGAGCATTCTGAGGGCAGGGGCACCACCCTGGGACCCAATGCCACCACCCTGGCACCCAATGCCACTGCCACCTGGGGATGGGAGAGGAGAGGGCTCTGGGGGCAAGGACACCACCCTGGCACCCAATGCCACTGCCATCTGCGGACCGGAGGGGAGAGGGCTCTGAGGGCAGGGACACCACCCTGGCACCCAATGCTGTTGCAGTATGGAAAGAAAAATAAGAACATATTACGAATGTAGTAGTAGTAGTTATGCTAAGGATAGAAACTGAAGTAGGCCGCAGAGGAGAAACTTGAAACTGGTGGGAATGTGCTAATGTNCCTGCCACCTGTGGACGGGAGAGGAGGGGGCTCTGGGGGCAGGGACACCACCCTGGCACCCAATGCCACCCTGGCACCCAATGCCACTGCCACTTGGGGACAGGAGAGGAGAGGGCTCTGAGGTGCCCAGAGAGGGGGTGACACCCAACACCACCCTCTGACCCAGTACCACCCTGGCACCCAATGCCACTGCCACCTGGGGATGGGAGAGGAGAGGGCTCTGAGGGCAAGGACACCACCTTGTGACCCAATGCCACCACCCTGGCACCCAATGCCACCCTTGCACCCGACGCCCCTGCCACCTGGGGACGGGAGAGGAGGGTTAAAGGGCAGCGCTGGGATGGGCAGAGGGGCCAGGATGGCCAAGCCTTGCCTGGGTCCCTTCAGGCCCAATCCTGGGGAAGTAGGAGACGACCCGGAAGACGAAATCCTTGACCTTGGCGAAGCCTCCTGGGCCGACGTTGGAGGACTCGTCCACCAGGAACACGATGTCTGCTCTGAGCTTCCCACACACTGAGGGCACAGGGTGGGGGGGGCAAAGCAGAAATATGGATTTTTTTTGGTGTTCAGAGTCACCCAACAACCACCCAAAGCTCTGGTGATGCCAAGGGGTGGTGCCAAGATTCACTGAGCTCAGGGGGTTTGTCTCCTCTGATGCTGGCCCCTCTCCACACTAAACCAGAGAGAGTGACCAGGCACTGGAATGGGCTGCCCAGAGAGGGGGTGGATTCCCCATCCCTGGAGGTTTTTAAAGATCACAGAATGAGCCAGGTTGGAAGAGACCTCTGAGGTCATCAAGGCCAACCCTTGGTCCAACCCCACTGTGCTCACCAGCCCACGGCACGGAGTGCCACGTCCAGTCTGGTCTGAACTGGGCACAACCCTGGGAGGAGAGGCTGAGGGAGCTGGGGGTGTTGAGGCTGCCCAAGAGGAGGCTCAGGGGGCACCTCAGCACTGCCCACAACTCCCTGACAGGGGGTTGGAGCCAGGGGGGGTTGGTCTCTTCTCCCAGGCAAGCAGCAGGAGAAGAAGAGGGCCCAGGCTGGAGCTGTGCCAGGGCAGGCTTGGGGTGGCCATTGGCAAGCAATTCTTTGCAGAGAGAGTGCTCAGGCATTGGCAGGGGCTGCCCAGAGAGGGGGGGGATTCTCCGTGCCTGGAGGGGTTTCAGGTGACACTGGATGTGGCACTCAGTGCCATGGGCTGGGGGGCACAGGGGGCTTGGACCGAGGGTTGGACTTGATGGTCCCAGAGGTCTCTTCCAACCCTGATCATTCCATGATTCCTTTCTCACCATCCCTGGAAGTGTTTAAGGTGAGATCGAACCTGGCACTCGGTGCCAGGATCCAGTAATCAAAGTGGGGTTGGACCAAGGGTTGGACTTGATTATCTCAGAGGTCTCTTCCAGCCCAGTCCATTCTGTAATCAATTAATGTGTAACCAATTAAGAGCAGTTCTGCCTCCTGAGATCAGAGAAGATCGTGGCTCCCTGGTGGTCCTGACCCTCATTCCCCAACCCCATGTGGACACTCACCTGGTGCAGGGGGTGTGGTCAGCAGAGGGGACACTGCAGTGGTGGACAGTGATGGGGACACTGCCATGGTGGTCAGCAGAGGGGACACTGTGGTGGTGGAAAGTGATGGGGACACTGCGGTGGTGGACAGTGATGGGGACACTGCCATGGTGGTCAGCGAGGTCTCCACACTCCATGGTGGCCTGGTGGTGGTGGGCAGTGGGACAGGAGTGGTGCCCACACTTCTGGGGGACAGGGATGGGGCTGTCCTTGCATCCAGTTCTGTAGGAGCCAATGAAGCACTTGATGACCCTCTGGGAGGTGCCACTGGAGAGGACACAGCATGGATGGGGGTTCAACCAAAATCCCAAAGCCCCAAAGGGTTTTCCCACCTCAAGGAGCAGCTCAGGAGTTTTTCCATGGTGGGAGATGTTTCCCAAGTTTCTCCATGGTGGGAGATGTTTCCCACCTCAAGGAGCAGCTCAGGAGTTTCCCCATGGTGGGATCCCATTCCCACCCCAGCAGCAGCTCAGGAGCTGGCAGAGGTGTCTCCCAGGGCCACCCTTCCCCTGCTCACCTTTCCCTGCTCCCACAGGGCTCCAGGTGGCCTTGAACTTGGTGGCAGCTGCTGTGGCACCCCAGGCTGGGGACAGGCTGGTGCTGGTGGAGGATGTCACCCTGAAGTTGGAGATGGAGCCCAGAGGAGCTGCAAAGGAGAGGACAAACCTCAGACATCCCCACCCAAGAGGACTCCTCTAAAACCAGATCCAGGAGATCCATGTCCACATCTGCAGGCCCAGGACAAGGATCCAGGAGATCCATATCTACCTCTGCACAGGGATCCAGGAGATCCATATGCAACTCTGCACAGGGATCCAGGAGATCCCTGGCCCAGTGATCCCACACTGCCTGCAGGGAGACCTCAAGTGCTGTGCCCAGCTGTGGCCCCTCAGCTCAGGAAGGACATTGAGGGGCTGGAGCAGGGCCAGAGAAGAGCCCCGAGGCTGGAGAAGGGCCTGGAGCCCCAGCCCTGGGAGGAGAGGCTGAGGGAGCTGGGGGTGTTGAGGCTGCCCAAGAGGAGGCTCAGGGGGCACCTCAGCACTGCCCACAACTCCCTGACAGGGGGTTGGAGCCAGGGGGGGTTGGTCTCTTCTCCCAGGCAAGCAGCAGGAGAAGAAGAGGGCCCAGGCTGGAGCTGTGCCAGGGCAGGCTTGGGGTGGCCATTGGCAAGCAATTCTTTGCAGAGAGAGTGCTCAGGCATTGGCAGGGGCTGCCCAGAGAGGGGGGGGATTCTCCGTGCCTGGAGGGGTTTCAGGTGACACTGGATGTGGCACTCGGTGCCATGGACTGGTGGGCACAGTGGGCAGGGGGGGCTCACAGGGCTCTGCCAGCCCAGATCATTCCATGATTCCATGTCCATGGTCTTCCTGTGATTGAGACCCTCAGGTTTGGTTTCCTTGCTGTGAGTAGAAGATTTCCATGACCTGAAGGACCAAAAGGCTGGAGGAGCTCTGGGAGGTGCTGCCCACACTCACCTGTCCTGGCTGAGGTGGTCACCCCTGGGCCCTCCCTGGCACCAAAGAGCACGAACAGGTTGATGACGTACTCTGTGTCGGGCACCAGCGCCCGCAGCACGTGGGACGTCACCGAGGAGCCGAGGGCAACGTGGCGGGGGCGGTCCCTGCTGGAGAACTCTGGGGAGGGAGAGGGAAATGGGAGAGGTGGGGGTGGGCTTTGCCAAAGATCTCTTGGGAAGAGAAAAATAGGGTGGGATTGTCCTTGTCAAAGAACTCTTGGGAAGAGAAAATGAAAAAGAAGGTGGATGGTCTTTGCCAAAAAACTATTGGGAAGAGGGAAAAAAAATAGGAGAGGAAGGGATGGTCTTTACCAAAGAACTCTTGGGAAGAGAAGATAAAATAGGAGAGGATAAAGACCCTGGGAGAGGTGCAGAGGATAAAAAAGCTGGAGAGCAGCTCTGGAGGACACCTGAGCAGGACAACTCAGGAGGAATTTCCTCCTGGAAAGGGTGGTCAGGCCTTAGAAGGGGCTGCCCAGGGAGGTTTGCAGGGCCCAGCCCTGGAAGTGCCCAAGGCAGGACTGGCCGTGGCACTGAGTGCTCTGGGCTGGGCGACAAGGTGGGCATCGGGCACAGGGTGGGCTCCATGGGCTGGGAGGGCTTTGCCAAGGTGGGCATCGGGCACAGGGTGGGCTCCATGGGCTGGGAGGGCTTTGCCAAGGTGGGCATCGGGCACAGGGTGGGCTCCATGGGCTGGGAGGGCTTTTCCAAGGTGGGCATGGGGCACAGGGTGGGCCCCAGGATCTTGGAAGTCTTTGCCAGCCTCAGGGATCCCATAAAGTGTCTCTCCTGCCCTGGCAGGGATGGATCTGCTCCTGCTGGAAGGGTGGAGTGAGATTGTCCAAGAGAGAAGTCCCTGCTGGGACTGCCAGAGCTCCAGGAAGGTTTGGACAATGGGACAGGGGGACATTGTAGGGGTGTCCTGGGCAGGACCAGGGGTTGGGTGATCCTTGTGGGTCCTTCCAGCTCAGGATATTCCATGATCTGTGACTCCAGAGCTGGAGGAACCAGACTAATTGCAAGAGATAATCATGGAATCAAGGGTTGGTTCCAGGAGTAACTCCTGCCTTTGGATCACACCCTGAAGGTGTGGGAGAGACTTCCAAGAGCTGGACCTGCCCCTGTCCCACCATCCCTGAGGTCCTGCCATGCTCCAGAAGGTGGTTCAGACTGGAGGGGGATGGATCTTACCTGGTGTAGGACCCCAGGCCACCCTGTATCCGGTGGCTCCTGCCACGGTGTCCCAGGAGACCAGGACACTGCTGGGGGACACCTCGCTGACCTTCAGCACCTGGACAGAGCTCGATGCCACTGCAAGACAGCAGAGTTGCCTCTTAGAGGATTCCCACATTTTCAGGCTGGCAAACCAAAGACAAGTTTGCAGGTGCTGATGAGATAAGAACGGAATTTGTCCAGAGACCTTGAGCTGGTGCAGAAGCAAGAAATGAAGTGCAGAAACTCTGTGGAGTAACATCCAAAGGGCTCTTATAAAAAGGTAAAATAAGTTGCATTGAGACTGTTTAGAACTAGCAATTTTTAGGAAATATGTATTATTTAATAATTAGATATACCTCATAGAATCACAGAATCCTAGAATGGATTGGGTTGGAAAAGTCCTCCGAGATCATCAAGTCCAACCCTTGGGCCAACTCCAGTCCCTTTACCAGATCATGGCACTCAGTGCCACGGCCAAGCTCAGCTGAAAAACCTCCAGGGATGGGGAATCCACCCCCTCTCTGGGCAGCCCATTCCAATCCCTCAGCACTCTCTCTGCAAAGAAGTTTTTTCTGCTCTCCAACTTCAATTTCCCCTGGCAGAGCTTGAGCCCCCCGTGCCCCCTTGTCCTATTGCTGAGTGCCTGGGAGAAGAGACCAACCCCCACCTGGCCACAACTTCCCTGATGTGGCACTTCCAGACAGTGCTGAGGTCACCTCTCAGCCTCCTCTTCTCCAGCACAAACACCCCCAGCTCCCTCAGCCTCTCCCCACAGCACTTGTGCTCCACTCCCTTCTCCAGCCTCGTTGCTCTTCTCTGGCCCCGCTCCAGCCCCTCAATCTCTTGCCTCAACTCAGGGGCCCACAACTCAACACAACACTCAAGGTGTGGCCTCCCCAAGGCAGAGGCCAGGGGAAGGCTCACTGCCCTGGGCCTGCTGGCCACGCTCCTTTGGATCCAGGCCAGGAGCCCATTGGCCTTCTTGGCCACCTGGCCACACTCTTGGCTCCTCTTGAGCTTCCTGTCCCTCAGTCCCCCCAGGTCCCTTTCTGCCTGGCTGCTCTCCAGCCACTCTGTGCCCAGCCTGGAGCGCTGCAGGGCTTGGGGTGGCCAAAGGGCAGGACCTGCCCTTGGCCTTGTTGAACTCCAGCCCATTGCAATCAGCCCATCTCTCCAGTCTCTCCAGATCCCTCTCCAGGTCCCTCCTGCCTTCCAGCAGGTCGACACTCCCTCCCAACTTGGTGTCAGCAGCAAATTTGCTGCCAATGGACTCGATCCCCTTCTCTCTTTTCCTTCTCTCTCTCCCTCCCACTCCCTGTTGGACAAACCCCTTAACTGGATTTCCACGTGTGGTCGATCCCACCCACAGTCCCTTAATTTGGGCACATCCTCTCCCTCATTGGTCCATGAGAGATGACAGGTAGGATTGTGGTGAGTGCAGCTGCCCCCCTGTGTGCCCTGAGGGCTGGATGCCCACCCCACTCACCCGTGGTCACCTTCCCGCTCCGCGCCGGCCCCTCCACGTTGCCAAAGACGGGGTTGACGGTCACCGTGTACTCCGTGCCCAGGTGGAGCCCCTGGATCAGGTAGTGGCTGTAGCTGCTGCTCAGGTTCAGGTCCTGGATGGTGCCCTCTGGGAAGGCGAAGGGTGTGTGGGTTCTCCCTGGGCCACCCCGAGGAGGACAATCCCAAGGAAACCACCCTTGGGATGGGAAACTCAGGAATAACCCACAGGGACACCTCAGTGGTCACCAACATCCCAGGGCTTTGCAGGCCAGAGGTGACAACCACAACTGGGGTTGTGAGGACCCCCAAGAGGGTCTCCATGTCTTGGTGACGTGGTGCTGGACTCATTTTTCCTCCCCCAGCCAGAGCCAGAAGGTACCACAAACCCACTTTGTCATTCATTGTCTTGGTGTGGACCAAGCCCAGCTCAGCCAAACCACCCAGCGCGGCAGGAGAAGAGTTAAACCCGGTCCTTGTGGGTCACACCCCCTTCCCCATGGGCTGGGAGGTGCAGGAATTTTGGGAATTTTGGGATTTTGGAGGTAGGAGGGAAGATGCGTTTTCCAGTTTGGTCACTGGAGGGTGCCACGTCCTCATCTTCTGCTCGTCCTTCTCCCACCTGGCGCTGGAGCTGCTCCCCACACCTCCCACCACCTGGAGGTCTCTGACCACCCTCTGAAAGGTCCAAAGGGGAAAATGAAACCCCACCGGAGCTTGGGATGGGTGGGAGTTGGGTGCCAACATCTCCCCAGCATGGCACGGAAGGTGGAAGGAGGATCTAGGGGCGACCCCCTCGGGATTGTGCCAACTGATGCCAGGGGACAGCAAAGCCACACTGGGAGTGACGTGCCCTTCCTGCTCCATCTGAGGGTATCCCCCACTGTCCTCACCCCAAAAATATGCCAGGAGGAGCATTTCTAGCTGGGACATCAAGCACAGACTGAATTTTGGAGCGTGCCAGGACTTTTATTCCCACCCCCACCACCAGCCCTGGCAACACGTCTGGGCTCAGGGCAGGGCAGAAGCTCCACCTGCAAACCCACCCCCAAACCTGTCCCAAAAAAACCCACCCCAATCCCATCCCTCAAGGCTGGGGGACCACCAGCCTGCTTTTGGAGCAGGGATTTGCCCACCCATCCATGCTCCTTGCCCACCCATGCCATGGCACAACCAGTGAGGTCCTGGTTGATGCCACCCCACGCTGGAAACTCCACACACCCCAAACCCCCCAATTTTCTCATGGGCACAAGACCTGCCTTGGGCACCTCCCAGCTCCCTGTTCTCCATGCCCCACCCCTGGTGCCCCCTCCCATCCAGGTGTCCCTGTGAGCCTGAATTTTGGGGTGTGCCAGGATTTTTATTCCAGAGGGCACTTAATTAATTACAAGGCAATCAAAGCAGTTTTGTGTCTTCCCCATCAAGACTCTTCCCCCCTGGTGACCTCTGGAGATGTTCTCCAATAAAATCCCACCCTCTCCTTGTGCCACAGCCCAGGTGTCCTGCCATGCCAGCTCAGCTCTGAACCAACCACAGGGACATCCATGGCCCAAACCTCCTGGAATTGTGACTCCTGTGCCACCCCACCACCAGCCCTGGAAACACATCTGGGCTCAGGGCAGGGCAGAAGCTTCACCTGCAAACCCACACCCAAACCTGCCCCAAAAATCCCACCTCACAAGGCTGGGGGGCCAGCAGCCTGCTTTTGGAGCAGGGATTTGCCCACCCATCCATGCCCCTTGCCCACCCATGCCATGGCACAGCCAGTGAGGTCCTGGTTGATGCCACCCTGTCAGAAAACTCCACACACCCCAAAACCCCCAATTTTCTCATGGACACAGGCCCTGCCTTGGGCACCTCCCAGCTCCCTGTTCTCCACGCCCCACCCCTGGTGCCCCCTCCCATCCAGGTGTCCTACCTGCTGATGCCCAGGTGAGCCTGTACCCCGTTGCCCCCCGCACGGGGCTCCACCTCACCTGGAGCGTGTCCGTGGTCTGGTTCTGCAGCAGGAGGGTTTCCACAGGCAGGAGTTTCACTGGAAAAGGAGGACAGGACAGAGGTCCCACTGGCCAGGGGAGGACTTTGCTCTCCCTGGGTCTGGGTGGGAGAAGCAGAACCAGCTCAGGTGTCTGAAGGAAACCCCTGGAAAGAGTTTGGAGGTGGCAAAAGCAGAACCAGCTCAGGTGTCTGAAGGAAACCCTTGGAAGGAGTTTGGAGGTGGCAAAAGCAGAACCAGCTCAGGTGTCTCAAGGAAAACCCTGGAAGGAGTTTGGAGCCTGGTGGGGCTTGGGCTCCTCTCCCAGGAAAGTCAAGTTGTCCCAAAGGATGTTTGGGTGGGAGATGAGGGGAAATTCCTTCATGGAAAGGGTGGTCAGGCACTGTAAGAGGTGATGGAACCACCACCCCTGAAGGTGTTCAGAGAACGTGTAGAGGTGGCACGTGGGGACATGGGTTAGTGATGGAGCAATGGTTGGACTTGAGGATCTCAGAGGGCTTTTCCAGCCTCGATGAATCCATGAGAGGGATTTCCAGCAGGTCCTGCCCTGTCTGAGGGTGAAAACCCCCTCTGTGACCATTGTCCCCCAGGACCAAGGTCTCCATTGACCCAACTCCACCTGCTTTACCACAGAATCATGGAATCACTTGGGTTGGAAGGGACCTCTGAGATCATCAAGCCCAACCCTTGATCCAGCCATGCCCACAGGAGGCTCTGGCAGATGTCCCACCCTTCAGGATGGTGTCTGAGAGGTGTCCATGCCCATGCAGGTGGTGGGGGAAGAAGAGCAAAGCTCCAGGTTGGGGTGAGGAAGCACTTGGTGAATGTTGATGCTCCTCAGCACCAAGGGGGTGACCAGAGTGGCCAAGGGGACCATTCCCAGGGCATGGGGGGACCATCCAGGTGGGCAGAGCTCTCACCTGTCCTGCCCAGAGCAGCCACAGGCTGGCTGGGACCCTGGGGGTGCACTGCATAGATGATGACCTTGTACTCCTGGTCCTCCTGCAGGTTGTCCAGCACGTGGGAGGAGATGTCACCATGCAGGACCTGCTCATAGGTCAGGCCTGGTCTGTTGGCTGCAGAAATCCAGGAGAAGGGAGTGGAGAAGGCTCCTCACAAAGCCCATGGTGAGGTGGTTGAAGTCCCTCAACCCACAGGATGTTGCTCAGAGTTATGTCTGGAGCTGAAACTCAATGAATCCATGGTGGGCCAGCCCTCCAGGTCCCACCAACCTTGGGATCTCCAACCCCACCCTGTGACATCCAACTCCACTCTGGGACCTCCAACCCTGCCCTGGCACTGCCAACCCCACCCTGGGACCTCCAGCCCCACCTTGTGACATCCAACTCCACTCTGAAACCTGCAAACCAACCCTGTGACATCCAACTCAACCCCGGGACCTCCAACCCCTTCTTGGGACCTCCAACTCAACCCTGAGATGTCCAATTCTGCCCTGGGACCTCCAACTCTGCCCTGGCACTTCCAACTAAACACTTGTGACATCCAACCCCACCCTGGCACCTCCAACTCAACCCCTGGGACCTCCAACCCCGCCCTAGCACCTCCCACTCCACCCTGTGACATCCAACTCCACCCTGGGACCTCCAACCCCACCTTGTGACATTCAACTCCACCCTGGCACCTCCAACCCCACCCTAGCACTTCCAATCCCACCCTGTGACCTCCAACCCCATCCTGGCACCTCCAAACCAACCCTGGCACCTCCAGGTCCCCCAGAGGGGAGTGGGAGGCACCCCAAAGGCTGGGACTCTCCCCACATCCCCACCAGAGCAGGCTCTGAAGGATGGAAACCACCTGGATGGGGCAGTGGCAAAGCATCCCCAGCATCATCCCCACCTTGTTCTTCAAAACAAAGTCCCTCAAAGGACTCTCCTCCTTCATCCTGGAGGAGGAACCACAGCAAGGTCCATCCTGGACTCCTTCCAGAGCTGTGCCAGGAGCCAAGAGCATCATCCCCACCTTGTTCTTCAAAAGGAAATCCTTCAATGGACTTTCCTCCACCCTGGAGAAGCCACAGTGTGGTCCATTCTGGATTCCTTCCAGAGCCATGGCAGGAGCCAAGAGCATCATCTCCACTTTATTCTTCAAAACAAAGTCCNTCCTGGACTCCTTCCAGAACCATGCCAGGAGCCAAGAGCATCATCCCCAACTTGTTCTTCAAAAGGAAATCCTTCAATGGACTTTCCTCCACCCTGGAGAAGCCACAGTGTGGTCCATTCTGGATTCCTTCCAGAGCCATGGCAGGAGCCAAGAGCATCATCTCCACTTTATTCTTCAAAACAAAGTCCTTCAATGGACTTTCCTCCTTTACCCTGAAGGAGTCACAGTGTGGTCCATCCTGGACCCCTTCCAGAGCCATGTCAGGAGCATCATCTCCACCTTGTTCTTCAAAACAAAGTCCTTCAAAGGACTAAAGGACTCTCCTCCTCTACTCTGGAGGAACCACAGTGTGGTCCACCCTGGAATCCTTCCAGAGCCATGGCAGGACCCAAGAGCATCATCCCCACCTTGTTCTTCAAAAGGAAGCCCTTAAATGGACTCTCCTCTTTTATCCTGGAGGAACCACAACGTGGTCCATCCTGGACCCCTTCCAGGGCCATGCCAGGAGCCAAGAGCCCCTTTCCCGTTCTTGGGCCACACTCCTGTCCAAGGGAAGTCCAAGGAGAAGCCCTGACTCACCCCTGGGGATGTAGATCTTGTAGCCCTCCAGCGTGCCCAGGGGAGGAGTCCAGGCCACCCTCAGGCTGAAAGGTCCTTCTTCTGTCACACGGAAATTGGTGACCGGAGGCACAGGAGCTTTGGGGCACAAACAGGGGACAAATGGGACAGGGCTGGAGCAGATCCCACCCTGGAGTCCTCAAATCCTGCTGGTTCTTCACCGGGATGAGGAGCTTTNACTCAGGTCTGCCTTTCCCAAGCTGTGGCCTCCAAGACCTTCCCCCACCCAGGGCCTTCCCCCACCCAGGGCCTTCCCCCATCCAAGGTGTCCCACTGACTGGATCCCACCCTGGATTCCTCAAATCCTGCTGCTTCTTCCCAGGGATGAGGAGCTTTGAAGGGTGTGGAGCACAGGGGTGGCTCTGCCCCCCACCCCATGGACTCTGCACCCCTTCCCACCCACCCACGGATTTGGGATGGGTGTCTCCCTGTGCCCACCCACTCCAGGCCCACCCAGGGATGGTGGGGAGGTCACACTCACCTGTCCTGCCCTTGACAGCCACCGGCTCCCCGAGGACGTCGCCGTAGGTGGCCCTCACAGAGAGGACATACCTGGTGCTGGGTCTCAGCCCTGCCACCAGCACGGTGTGGGTGTCACCATCCACCTCCAGCTGCCACATGGGGCGACAAAGGACACACTCACACCTCCACCAGGGCAGGAGATCCCCTTTGGCAGCAGCTCAGGGGCACCTTCCAAACACACCAGCTCAGACATTGCCACCCTTGAGGGACATCCAGGGTCACAGTGCCCGTGGAATGGTCCAGAAAACAACCCCAGGAGACACCACAGAAAAGATGATCCCAACTCCCCTTGGAGGAAAACCACAGAGAAAGTTCCTTTCCAGCTCAGAGAAGGAGATTTTGACGGACCCCAAGGGCAGAGACACAATTTTTGTGTTTTCCTTGTGTCATTATGAGGTTCTGGAGCAGCCAAGGAGGATCATTCCAGGGAAATACAGCTTAATAATTAATACTCTGCACTTAATAATTAATGCTTTCATAGCTTATTATTAGGAAGTCAAGATTTTAGGATCAGAGTTTTCGGTGTTCCATCTTGGTGTCCAACTTCACTTGGAGCAACAGGGGACAGGGAAAAGGGTCCCTGACCTTGGCAGGGGGTGGGACAGGATGAGCTTTGAGGTCCTTTCCAATCCAAACCATCTTGGGATTCTGGGAGGGGAAGGGAGGGAGAGGGAAGGGAGGGAGAGGGAAGGGAGGGAGAGGGAAGGGAGGGAGAGGGAAGGGAGGGAGAGGGAAGGGAGGGAGAGGGAAGGGAGGGAGAGGGAAGGGAGGGAGAGGGAAGGGAGGGAGAGGGAAGGGAGGGAGAGGGAAGGGAGGGAGAGGGAAGGGAGGGAGAGGGAAGGGAGGGAGAGGGAAGGGAGGGAGAGGGAAGGGAGGGAGAGGGAAGGGAGGGAGAGGGAAGGGAGGGAGAGGGAAGGGAGGGAGAGGGAAGGGAGGGAGAGGGAAGGGAGGGAGAGGGAAGGGAGGGAGAGGGAAGGGAGGGAGAGGGAAGGGAGGGAGAGGGAAGGGAGGGAGAGGGAAGGGAGGGAGAGGGAAGGGAGGGAGAGGGAAGGGAGGGAGAGGGAAGGGAGGGAGAGGGAAGGGAGGGAGAGGGACCTCCAACCCAACTCCGTGACATCCCACCCCACCCTGGTACCTCCCCGTGGTGCCATGCCCAGCCATCGTGCTGCCCTACCTGGCGCTGGTGCTGTGGGTGCAGCTGCCCCGAGGGCAGCAGGGCGTGGGCACGCACATGGTAGCCCAGCACGGTGCCTGGGGCCGGTGCCCATGAGAGCCTCAGGGAGCTGTGGCTGGGCTCGCTCACACGCAGGTCCCGTGGGGTCTTCTCAGCTGCAGGAGGAGAAAGGGCAGGGCCTTGGTGGGCATGGGCATGGCTGGAGGCAGAGGGAGCAGCAGGTTGAGGGCACAGAGGTCCTGGCATTTTTTTTTAAATCAGGAAAATGAGAACAGTGAGTCTCTAAAATTTCCCTTCCAGGGCCTGATTTCCTGGAAGATAATCTGGACTGGAAGGTTAAAAACACTCTCTCAGCTCCACAACAAACCCCTGTGTTTCTCTCCTTCATCCCAAAGGGCGTGAGGAGCTTGAAATGCACCCACTTCAAGCCCAGGTACATCCTGGTGGTCCCAAGGGACAAGGGACAGTATGAGGAGCACCTGAGGAGGACAGGGCTGTTCAGCAGGGCAGAGATTGAAGAGGCCCTTTCCAGGGTGGACATGTACCTGGAGACAAGCCAGGAGCTCCGAGGGTACTTTGATGCCATCATCAGCGTGGGTAAGGATGGGATTTGGGGAGAGCAGGGGGTGGGGAAGGATCTTTTTCTAGTTCTTGCCCTTTTGTGGAGGTGGTTTTTGGGGTCCACCTCACTCATGGTGAAATATCTCCCTGTGATGTGAAAGGCTCTGTTTGAACTTATTGCCAAGGGCACCCAGAGCTCCCCTTTCAATGTGGCTTTAAAGAAATACAAGTTGTGCTGGTTTAAAGGTGAATCTGCAGGAGAAACAAACCCACCACAAGAGAGAGTATAAATCAGAGTTACAATGTAATAACAATATCCCAATCAATGCAATGGCACAAAGAGAAATTGGGTTGAACCCCCAAAGCCCAGCAGTGGAACCCAGCCCCCTGGGGCACAAACACAGGGGGGTTTGGTGGCCCCTGTGCTGAGCCCCACGGGGTTCCCCCGAGGCCAAAGGAAAAGGAAGGGCCAAAGCTGTTGGTGCAGATGATGGCACAGTCTGGTCAGAGTGGTGGGCTCCTCCTGTCCAGGGTCTGCTCCTCCTCTGGATCCAACCAGTGGTGCCAGAGGTCCCCAAAGGCCAAGATTGCATCCCCTGAGGTGCAGGTGGGAGCCCCCAGTGGGTCCCCCAGGGCAGGGAGTTGCAGAGTGGGGGATGTGACTGTGGGAGTCAGGGGGGATTTTGGACTGGTTGCTGGCCCCTGAGCAGAGCTGAGCCCTCAGGTGGGTGTGGAGGTGCCAAGGAGTCCCTGGAGGGGAGTTCTCCCAGCTCCTCTGCCAGGCTTCTTTCCCAGCCAGCTCCCAGGCTGAGGGCTCAGCTGTGCCCTGGGCAGCTGCTGCCAATGGGCCATTGGGAAGAGTTGCTGGGCAATGGCCCAGAGGGTGGAGAACACACAGGTGGGAGCCCCCAGTGCCTCCCCCAGGGCAGGGAGTTCCACAGTGGGGGATCTGACTCTGTGAGTCAGGGGCATTTTGGAATCAAACCCACTGGAGCTCTGGATTGGGATGCTCACAAGGAGCCTTCCCATCCTCCAGGATCTGAGATCATGCAGGAGCCAAGAGGTTCTCTGGGATCCTTTGGCCTCCTGCTTTTGGGATCCAGCCCCTCATTCCCAAAAGCTCATGGGCAGCACAGAGTCTGATTCCTTGTGCCATCCTGACCCTCTGAAGGGCAGCAGGATCCTCCAAGGCTTCCCTGAGGGCTTTTCTGTGGTGGCTTTACCAGATCCTGGAGCTCAGGACAGGGATCAGGAGGGGACACGTTGTTCCCTTGTCCCCAACTTTCTCCAAGGTGGAACAGCCCAAGAGGCAGGAAAGGGAGCAGAGTCCTGATTGTCCCACCAATCCTGGTCCAGAAAAGCCCTGCTCTGCTCTCCAGGTGATCCCAACCCAAAGGCCCCTCTGGAGAAGCCAAAGGCACCACCCTGGGACCATCCATGGGTGTATCCATGCCAGGATAAAGAGGAGATGCTTGGAAAAGGTCTTCTCCTCCCTGATGTGTCCCAGCACCCCCCCAGGTGCTGCATTCCTGGTCCTCCACCTTTCTGTGGTGGCTCTACCAGGTCCTGCAGCTCAGGACAGGGATCAGGAGGGGACATGGTTTACTTTTGTCCCAAACTTCCTCTGGAGGTGGAACAGCCCAAGAGGCAGGACAGGGAGCAGAGTCCTGATTGTCCCACCAATCCTGGTCCAGAAAAGCCCTGCTCTGCTCTCCAGGTGATCCCAACCCAAAGGCTCCTCTGGAGAAGCCAAAGGCACCACCCTGGGACCATCCCTGGGTGTATCCACATGACTATCCATGCCAGGAGCAGGAGGAGATGCTTGGAAAAGGTCTTCCCCTCCCTGATGTGCCCCCAGGTGCTGCATTCCTGGTCCTCCACCTTTCTGTGGTGGCTCTACCAGGTCCTGCAGCTCAGGACAGGGATAAATAGAGGACAAGTTCTCCCTTTGTCCCAGACTTTTTCTGGAGGTGGAACAGCACCAGAGGCAGGAAAAGGATCAGAGCCCTGATTGTCCCACAAATCCTGGTCCAGAAAAGTCTGCTCTGCTCTCCAGGTGATCCCAACCCAAAGGCCCCTCTGGAGTTGCCAAAGGCACCACCCTGGAAGCATCCACATGTCTATCCATGCCAGGAGCAGCTGCTTGGAAAAGGTCTTCTCCTCCCTGATGTGTCCCAGCACCCCCCAAGGTGCTCCATTCCTGGTCCCCCTCTCATCCCATACCTTCATGGACAGCCACAGCTCCACAGGGCACCATGGCCACTGCCAGGACAAGGATGTGGGCACAGAACATCTCCCTGGAGAAGGAGCCCCTTCCTGGTTCCTGGAACCAACACAGGGCCTGGAGAGTCGTTCACCTGCAGGAGGAAAGAGGGTTCAGCTCTTGGGTTGGGTTGGAAGGGACTGTGGGTCATTCCCACCCAGGACAAAAGGCTCATCTTGGCATTGAATCCATAAATCCTGGAATTCCCTCATCCCTGGGGAGAGCTCCCCCAGAATCTCTCCCTTTTCCAGGCAGCAGTTGAGCTAAAATGGGAATATTAGTGGTGGGATCAGAGGAGGAGGCACCTCCAGCCTCAGTTAAGCAGGGAGGGATGAGAAATTCCAGGCAGGAATCCCCTGCATTCCAACCCTTTGCTCTTCAGGGTCCTAAATCCAGGATTAACTTCCTTAGGGATTCAGACTAGGGATGATGGAGTAGCTGAAACTCTGGTTAGTGACCCACAGCAGAGGGAGATGGAGCAGAAGGGACAAAAAACAGGGAGAGAAAGCACCTCTGGAATATCAGCATTTACTCCCTGAGGTCACAGATGTGCAGGAAATTAGAAAAAAAAATCAAGAGACCACCAAAAAAATCCTCCAAAGCCCAAACAAAACAGAACAAACAACAACAAAAAACACCCCAAAACTGCCCATGCACAGCCTGAGGACACCTTAAGATCACAGAATCATAGAATGGATTGGGTTGGAAAAGACCTCCCAGATCATCAAGTCCAACCCTTGGGCCAACTCCAGTCCCTTTACCAGATCATGGCACTCAGTGCCACGGCCAAGCTCACCTTAAAAACCTCCAGGCATGGGGAATCCACCCCCTCTCTGGGCAGCCCATTCCAATCCCTCAGCACTCTCTCTGCAAAGAAGTTTTTTCTCATCTCCAATTTCCCCTGGCAGAGCTTGAGCCCCCCGTGCCCCCTTGTCCTATTGCTGAGTGCCTGGGAGAAGAGACCAACCCCCACCTGGCCACAACTTCCCTTCAGGCACTTCCAGACAGTGCTGAGGTCACCTCTCAGCCTCCTCTTCTCCAGCACAAACACCCCCAGCTCCCTCAGCCTCTCCCCACAGCACTTGTGCTCCACTCCCTTCTCCAGCCTCGTTGCTCTTCTCTGGCCCCGCTCCAGCCTCTCAATCTCTTGCCTCAACTCAGGGGCCCACAACTCAACACAACACTCAAGGTGTGGCCTCTCCAGATGCTGGAGAAGAGATTCCTGCAGGAGACCTGGGGAGCCCCAACAGCCTCTGAGCCCTTTCTGCTCCTCCCCACACCCAGAGCAATCCTGGAGCCCCGATCCCACAAAGGGACCCCACAAAGGGACCCCACGAGATGATCCTATAACCGACCCTACAAGCTAACTCTATAGCCAACACTACAAACCAACCCTACAAATCCCATAACCAACCCAAGTCAACTCTATAACCAACCCTACAACCCAACCCTACAATCAAACCCTACAAACCCTATAGCCAACCCTATAACCAACCCTATAGCCAACCCCACAAAGCAACCCTGTAACCCAACCCCATAACTAACCCTATGAGCCAACTCTCTAACCAAGCCCACAAGCCAATGCTGTAACCAACCCTACAAACCAATTCCACAAACCAACCCTATAACCCAACCCTACAAGGCCTATAACCAACCCTACCAGCCAACCCCACGAGCCAAACCTGTAACCAACCTCACAAATCAACCCCACGAGCCAATGCTATAACCAAGCCTATAACCAGCCCTACAAACCAATCCCACAAACCAACCCTATAATCCAACCCCACAGGCCAAACCAGCCCCACAAGTCAGGTTAGACCCGGATTTTATCAAGTGGCAGAAATACCATAAACGATGGATTGACAAGGACATAGAGGTCGGGGGGCCAGAGGTTGCTGCGGACCCAAGCAGGCTGAGAGCAATTTATGAGGATTCTACCCAGTTCACCTCATACATTGACGTTTCCCTTGCCAATGGCGTTGGTCATCATGTCCACCCATAACATTTCCCCTTAGCAACCCTATCCAAGTTCTTCCCACAGCCCCTCAGGGCTTTTTCCCGCCAACCTCCCCCTCATTGGTTCAGATTTGGTGCAATGCACCACTTTGCCATATATGGCTCCGTTTACGCCGCGTTCTCCCATTGGTTCCTTTCTTGATTCCTCATTTGCATACCCCTTAGCCAATCAGATGCTTCCCCCCTCCCCTTTTTTCCGGAAAGTTCTACCCTGACCCTATATAAGCCCCATGCTCTCTAATAAATTGGTTTCCTCTCGTGGACACCTGGCTCTGAGTGGGGTCCTTTCCTGGGAGCCGCGCCGGGCTGGGTGCGGGAGGAGCTGACCTGGGCTTCGACAGGTGGCTCAAAGGGCTGATACCACTTGGGAGGAGCTGACCTGGGCTTCGACAGGTGGCTCAAAGGGCTGATACCACTTGGGAGGAGCTGACCTGGGCTTCGACAGGTGGCTCAAAGGGCTGATACCACTTGGGAGGAGCTGACCTGGGCTTCGACAGGTGGCTCAAAGGGCTGATACCACTTGGGAGGAGCTGACCTGGGCTTCGACAGGTGGCTCAAAGGGCTGATACCACTTGGGAGGAGCTGACCTGGGCTTCGACAGGTGGCTCAAAGGGCTGATACCACTTGGGAGGAGCTGACCTGGGCTTCGACAGGTGGCTCAAAGGGCTGATACCACTTGGGAGGAGCTGACCTGGGCTTCGACAGGTGGCTCAAAGGGCTGATATCACTCCAAGCCTACGGCCACGATACCTCTCGGAGCCGAAGACCTGCGCTTCGACTTCAGAAGCTCCTTCATCCACTGGTACCCACAAACCAAACCGGCCCCACAAGCCGAACCGGCCCCCACAAACCGACCCTATAACTGACCCTACAAGCCAAACCTGTAACCAACCCTTACAAACCAACCCCAGGAGCCACTGCTATAACCAACCCTATAACCAGCCCTACAAACCAACCCTATAACCCAACCCCTTAACCAACCCTATAACCAGGCCCCACAAACCCGGCAGGAAAACCCCTCCCAGCTGAGTCCAACCATTCCCCCAGCACTGCCCAAACTCAGGGCATTCCATGATCCTACAAATCACTCCTGCCCGACCTCTCCCACCCCTGAGTCACCTCCCATCATAAGAAGAGTAAAATCAACCCCAAAATTCACATTTTAAGCAGGTTTGGGCCATTTCAGAGTAAAATCACCCCCAAATTCACATTTTTAAGGCTGTTTTGGGCCATTCCAGGCCCTTCTGAGACACCAACAAGGGGCTGGTTGGGCAGGGCAGGGAAGGATCCTACAAAACTTCCTT
>VWZD01009781.1:0-15395 GCA_013396695.1 Sakesphorus luctuosus
TATATATATATATAAAATAATAAAAAGTATATACTCAAACCACATTAGCTCTGGCTGTGCCAGGCAGGATACGAGTATTTAGTAACACAATAAGAAGTCCCCATTCCAAACAGCCTTCAGTCTACAAGGACAGAGTTAAGGAAGATAGTGACTATTTTGCAGAAAGCAAATGAAGGCAAAGTTCAGAATCATAAAGAATATAAGCATGAGGACATTAATAAACTACCACAGATCTGGGAATAGAACAAAGATCTGAGTGTCCCTGCAGTGCCTCAGCCAAGAGTAAAACACATTATCACTTAGTATTGAACTGTGCAGCTTTTTAATCAAGAACTATTTCTCTTACTTATTAACATTTTCTCCAAAAAGCAAAACCAACTATTTTTCTGGCACCATGCAACTGCTAAATGACTTTTCAATTTACAGCTAATACACAACCAGCTGTAAGTGCCTTTATACCCCTTTTACTCATCCTCTTCAGCAGCACCTCCAGATTTTCTCCTTTACCTGAAATCACTTGTGGATTTTCCAGAAACCAGACATTAATAGTACAACTGAGATCTTTTCATCATGGTTTGTGGATGCCTGACTGGGAAGAACCATCATAGCTGGAACATTTGGAGATGCATCTGGAATGCCAACCTGTTTTGGGAGTTCCAAGACAACAGTGGTTACACATCAATACAATACAGCGACAGAAAAGATCTTTTCCTATTTACAGAATGCAGATGCAACCCTGAAATGGTTAAAGACCAAAGCAGAGCCTCAGTATTATGTGGCAGTGCCTTGGGTGGCCTCATGCCCTCGACTATTATAAAGCATTGACTCAGGGGAGATCAATACCAACATATCCTGCCAGTATTGGAGTTGGGAGCTTATGAAATCTGACAAGATCACAGCCTGAAATGGTAATTGGCAGAGAATGACAGGATTTTTTATTGCTCTTATTGTAGCTGAAAACTAAAATATGTTTGGTTTATGTTGATTAGAAACACAACAAAACTTCTTTAACTTCAACCTTTATTAATATATTCGGGGCTCACATTTTTCTTCCTCACTTCAGTCCATAGGGCCATTTTCAGCTGAGGGTTTAGGGGGGTTGTTTTCCTTTTTAAAAGATTATTCAAATTGAGGTCTAGAAAATTTTGCAAGGGTTACTAATACCATATTTCCAAGAGCAGTCAGGGTAATGTGTAAAGTCTTCTGGAATTAATAGACCAAAGAGGAAAAGGAAAGATGGCAAGAGACTGTATCTAAACAGCTGGATGCCAATTATGATCTCTGTTAACAACCACAGCCATCTACCAGAGGGGTCTTTGCCTCCCCACTTGCACAAAGTGGCAATTCAATTAGAGAGCCCTTCCTTTCACACAGCTCGAAATTTTAAACAAGTTTCACCTAAAAAGATTAATGATCTCCACTTCATTTTGTTGAAGCCATCATTACAGTTCTTTATTGCCACCCAAGTTATTATAAATTATGGCCCTTTCACGATTCTGTAACTTTAATCTTTGTGTGCTTTTAAGGTTCACCTCTAAGAAGGAGGTCTGCTGTAGAAAAAGGAATTCTCTTGATCATGTGAGACAGTTCAAAGAACTCTGTATTATATCAGCTGAGGTGCCAACAGAAATTTGCCAAGGTGTGCATTTCTAGTAATGCCACCTGTAGCACACTGAATGCCCCTGGCACTATTAGACTCTTCTATATTTTTCCTAGCTGAAGATTTGTCATGGGTCCTTGGCTGCTCTGTCTCTCAGCATTTGAGGAAGGAAGTTACATATGCCCATATGACATCAGCAGCCTTCAAGGTTAAACATGTAAGTCACAAACAGTGTAAACTGAGGATCTAAACAGAATAAATCTGAATGAAGAATCACTTGGAGCCTTCTGGAGAGGTTCTGCTATTGTGTGTCCAAACCTTCAATCTAGACCCACATCTTGCTTTCTCTATACACTCTTCATGGCTACTTTAGATGCAACTCGTAATCACAAGGTCCCTAATCCATTGGTTACCAGTAGCTTTTGGAATTTAACAAGGCAATGATTTCCCTTTCTAATTCTGGTCCTTGTTTTCCCCTATGCATGTAGTCCTGGTATGATGCCAGGAGTCCCTATGATTGACAAAAGATGGAGAGAAGGATGTTTGAGATAAAACACTCCAGTGGTAACTCTGTCCTCCCTCTGCTAATCTGCCATGAGGGCTGTCTGTGAAGAACCCAGGGCAGGCAGAGCACTGGGGACTAAACAGGACACTCGTATAGCGAGTGATCCTTCCAACACACAGTTTGGAAAATATGAGCTGTTTCAGTGCATTAGATCAGCAGAAAAACTATTCACTTTTGTTGTATTAGTTTTCTGCCAACTCAGTGCATTGAAATGGCTCAGCAACCCAATGACCAAGGGAGCTGAGGGAAGGGTTTGGCCAGAGGCAAGGGATGGAACAAGGCAGGCAGCCGTTGGATTGCCTCAGGGTGCTACAGAGCTACAGCCTGCATGTCCTGCCTCTCTTACCTGGGACTGGCTTGTCAAGAGGTGATGGGGAGCACTGATGTTGTTGTAAGGAAATGGGAACACACAGCCGGAGGAGAAGCAGAACAGCAGCATTTCAGTGGCCCTTTAAATTAGTTTCAACCACTTGAGTGACCAGAGCTCCATGTTTTTCAATTCTATTTCCAAAGGTGGCATGATTACATACTATTAATTCCCTCAAATGGATTAGCAAAGATATTTCTAAAGGATTGTTGGTGAGAGATCACTAAGCAACCTCACTGTTAACATCTAACCTGCCTACTCAAGCTTCTGCCTTATTCCTGAAGCACGGAAAGGCCTCAAGACAAGTTAGCTCAGCTTGTAATGTGAGGGGAACTGGAAACAGAGACACAGAGAACCTGCCTGAGCTGCACCCCTGCATTATCCAAAAGCTGAGATTTCCCGTTGATTCCGTCAATAACTAAGGTGCTTTTACACATTTATAAAACACCTAGTTCATTTTTTCCCTTTTTCCCCCCATAAAAATTCCTGTTGAATCAAGGGGTCTGGGATTATCCCTAAGTGTGGCAAACCAAGTATTGATTACAGCTCTGCAAGGAAAAATGCTCTGAAGAAAGAAAGGAGAGGAGAGAGAGAAATATTGCTCTTATTTAAAACAAAGCAAAACCTAGCTAAAGATTTATTGGCTTTGCTTTTGGTTTAAGCTCTCTAGATATCTTTCTAATTAATATGCAGTGTCACTCACAGAGGAATCAGAAAATGAGAAAATCAAATTCCCAGAAAAGCTGGGAATTGCTCTTCTCACACTACTTGTTGCAATCGTTTCCAGCTCTTTGTGTGCTGCACTTACGGGGGGAGGCTCAGTTGTAAGACCTGAATTCTTTGTGGAGAGACCCGGGCCAGTTTGTGCCACTGTGCCCTCAGGTGCACAAGTGCCACGTCAGCAGAACTGTATACAGGCACCTCATTGTTCTTTAGTGTCTTAAACAGAAAATATCTGTTTAGTATTCCTATTGCAGAAGAAACCACTCAAATATGTTTTAGGAAACTAAACATACTTTGCCCAATTTATCTTTTTGGCTGGAGCACCAAAATACTCTTATTTGATACATGCAGGACTTGGCAAAAATTTAAACTCCTCTAGAACTCTGCCATTCTTATATAGCATTAATTAGTAACTTTAAAATAATTATGCATGCATTACTATTGCATCCAGTAAACTTGCAAAGTTACAAAGCCATTGAGACAATGACTGTGTAGCCGAGAAAAACCGAACTTGTGCCTGCAGTTGGGCAGGAAGGGCAGGAGGGAAACCTGGAAGTGTAGCTGGATCCCAAAAGGCACTTGGCAAAAAAACTCCAAGATATTCTGAACCACCCACCATCACAGATAAAGAGATTAAGAGATTATCTCACAATTTTTTGTAGCCATAATATCTAAATCATGCCATGTTGTGGGCTTTTTTTTTTTTTTGGTTCAGGTGCGTGGCACAGAATTCTCTTTTAAGTAGAAGTCTGAATTTTTTTCAACCTTCATGGACAATGGATTAAATTTCTTATGAACTTGTAATATTTTCTTTTAAAATATGTGACTAAAATAACTAACAATGTTTTTGTGTAGCACAAAGGCCTTTTTCTAAACTTGTCTAGGGAGTAAATAATGTATTTTATTGGCTTATATAATTCCTAACAACGTTTTCTTCTGCAATTTGCAAAATTTCTGTTACACTAATAGAACGATATGAGCCCATTTCTTCAGCTAATTAAGTCATATATAAGTATTCTCATGTGTGTTGGTTGAAAACCGCATTAAGTAGCAAAAATGTCAGCACATTTCAAAGACACTGCATTCCTATCTTATTTGGATTCAGTCTGTAATCACATTTATAATTCTTTTTTTCACCCCATGTCCCTCAATTTACATCACTTTTATAAAACCTTCAAAATTATACTTGATACAAAACTAATTGTGCAATAGGAGGGGAATAAAAAAAAAAAAAGCCAAAAACCAAACAAAAGAGACAAACCATGAAAAATGTCACCCAAACCCACACAGGTCATGAAGTCTATGAATTACACTATTCAAACAGATGTGCTCTGATTTCTGATTTGGTCTGGGGGCTGAACCAAAATATATCATTTATCCAAACTTCCCTACACTTTTGCTTGGAACATTAAGTAACAACTTTTAACAGGAAAAAAACCTTTTTGTAAAATACTAAACATGCCATAATCCCACATGAAATCCAGAACTGGTGAATGACCCTGCTTCATTACCATGTAGGATTCTATCTGGGAATGCTCCTGGACACTTATTTAACAGTCACAGTTTGAAGCTCCTATAAAAAACAAGCCAAGCAACAACTCCCTTTCCCCCAGCAGGTCGCCACGAGCACAGGTTATACCCCAGGAGCTGCAGATCCTGCTCAGGGCAGCACCTCTGCTTGTTTCCTTTCTGTGCCTTGGGAGCTCTCCGGTGTTTCCTCAGGCACTGCACAAGGTGGATTTGCTCTCGGGCTGTCCCTGCTGGGTGGCAGAGGCTGCTCTGCGAATAAACTTGTGTCACAGTGTCACCTACTGGGGAGTTCTGCCTCTGCCTCCCTTTCCTCGGTGCCAAAAACGTCAAATAACAAAAGGGAAAATCGGTGTGTTGGTTTCACCTGCTTTCTGATACTTCACATGCCAGTCCACTGTACTCCTATAAAAGCTTTCTTTTTTCTTTTTCTAAAACCCAGGCAATATTTTAGAGTAGAACAATAAATATATTAGACTTTTCCTCAGACTGTCATTCAATAGATATCTGCTGAGTATTTGGTCTTAAGTGGCTGATTTAAATCCATACTGTGAGTTGCTGTTCTTTTGATTCCATGCCAGGATCTTAATGCAGGTTTCTCTTCCACATCTTACTCTATTTTTCCTTTATTTACTACAATGACTCATACTTTCACATAGCACCATTTGCATTTCCTCTCAGGGACTCTAATGACTTTTTAACAGTTTTAAACAGATGATTCTTTCAGTACTAATGAGAAGTTTATGCAAGGATGGCACTACCTGGTGCACTGAGATATGGAATCATGGAGCATAAAGTGGTGGGTTTAAAAATCTAAAAAAAAAGTAATTGTTGCTTTGACTCAATACAGGTGTGATAACACAACTGGAAATATTTTTCTTTTTAAATCACTCTTTGATTAGAAGGGACAAGAAGGAATGTTAGCTAATTAGCTGCACCAGAGGTAGAACAGCAGCTAAAACTGTTGTCTCTAATTACCTAAATCACTGTTATAATGGAGGAATTTATTCACCACAGAGGAACTTTTTAAGGATTTGGTTTGGGGTTTTTTATGATGTCCTAAAAGAAACATGTTATCATTTCCTAACACTGTTTTTTCCTTCAGCTGGCACTCACTCACCCCAGGGCCCAAGGAGAAGAATGTTTTAGTGGCTTGAGGAATGGGGAGGGAGAATCGTACAAGGAACTTTTTACTGCTCTTTGATGCTGCTGCAATCACTGGAAGATGAATTTGATGGTTGCCCTGTG
This sequence comes from Sakesphorus luctuosus, assembly GCA_013396695.1. NCBI lineage: Eukaryota > Metazoa > Chordata > Aves > Passeriformes > Thamnophilidae > Sakesphorus > Sakesphorus luctuosus. The sequence goes on from VWZD01009781.1 coordinate 6,031, forward strand.
AACATTTATGGCTTTTTGCCTCCTGCCTGCACAAAGTGGTTGCTCAAAATTTGGTGGATCCAGCCCCACTCAACAACCACTGAATTCTTCTTGCTAAATACTGTGATGTGTATTGCTCTGTGAATTTTCTATATGTCATCAAACACACAACACACCAGACTTTGGGTCTGGGGGTTTTTTTTTGTGTTATTCCAACTACAGCTACAGTTGGTATTTATTCCTACCAGCCTTTTAAAGGTCAAAAACTTGCCTAGCTCGTTATGTTTTGCTGATTTAAAAAGTTAAAGGAATGCAAAGTATAAGTTACAGCTAATCACAAAGGTTCACCCTTTAGCACACAGTGGCATTTTGCTGTTTTTAAATATTTAAAGTGTGTTATTCACTTGGAACATCAAATAGCAAAAAAATTTCTTAAAACATTACCTGAAAAACGCCAATAAAGCTGAGACAAAGAGGAATTAGCCAAATAAACTGTCTTGCTAAGTATCATTACATAAAAATTTATGTTCCCTTGAACAGCTTCTCCTGTTCTAAAATGAACTATCTTCCATTTTGTGCAGACAGACTTTTTTGTCTTAAGTGTACAAATTTCCAATTAAAATATGAGTTTGTCATGAATATTTTTCTAGACATTGAATTCACCATTATGTAAATATTCCAAATATAATTTTTTCCCCTCACATAAGACAGAAGAAGGGAGGAATGGGGGACAGTAAAACCAAACAAGGCAGTGCAGGATCTGCAGGAAAAAGGAATGGAATTTTACTTATCTTGGCTCTATAATGGTGTTTTCTCTTGAAAAGCACCTTGGTTTCTAGGGTTAGAAAAAGCAAAAAGCAGTAAGTGGGTCACTTGGTCCCCGGACTTTCAGTGAGCCCTTACAGTTGTGAGTATTTTTGTGAGCACACTGAACTGACATTTATGTACTCTGGCAGACCTCAAGTAGCCACAAAATGGGTTTTCAAAACAAAACATTGTTCATTTTCTCACGAGTAGCAGGAGCTGGACCAGCGGTCTGAAAAGTGACAACAGTGGTGAAATATCACCATCTGCAGAAGGCAAATAAAAGTAACCCCACTGAAAGCTAAAAGTGAGTTGTGTTATTCATGCATAGTTCCCCTCTTTGAAAAAGCTGTGAAGCAAAACCAAAGTAACAACACTTATGTTTTACCCCTTTTTCAATTTTTTTTTATTTAAAAATTAGTTTTCATTACCTTGTTTTTTAATTTAATGTACTCAAAGCTGTATTCTGTATAACCTACACCCTCCTTGGCTGCCCCAAATGACTCCTGCAAACAAAACAAATTTCTAACTTAGGACTCACAACATCACAAGACTTCTTGCTTGCTTTAAAATAAGAAGTGTGAGCATAGAGGGCATTTAAAGCAATCAGTGGCTGACTTCATAATATTTAAGTAATTTTGACTAAATAGTTACAAGGGAAGAACAAATAAATTATATGGCTGTATAGCAAAAATTTTAGCAATTTTTTTATGCACAGTATAAAGTTTCCTCAACAGACACTTGAAATAAAATCATCAAACTTTTCTTTAATGGTAACATAAGATCACAGAGTATGTGACAGTTTTATTTAATATTTTTACAAAATTGCTAATTGTGAGACTGTAAAGGGGAATCTGAGGCCTTGTTACCTTAAGAGAGCAACACAACCAGGTAAACAGGAGTCTTGGTTTGCCCGTATTTTCTCAGTCACAAAACTTTTATGCCCTATTCTTCAGATGTATTAGAAAAGAAACATTATTTTAATGCTTGGAATTCTGCTTCTCCACCCTGACTCTAACATTGTGTAGATAGCAAAGGGCAGAAAACCAGTGTCAAGTCTTACTCAAGTCAAGAGGTATATTCATATAGTCAAGTGCAAGGTAGCAGCTGACAGAGTTATGAGACATCATTTCCTTATAAACACAGCCCAGTACTGTTGGAGGCCACAAGATGGAGCACAACTGGCCTCTATCACCCTTCAGCAAAAATAGCTTAAAGCCTATACTTAGCTCATATGAATCATGGGTGAATAAGAGGCTGCTGATCTCTGAATTCTCAACAAAAATATAAGAGGTTCCCTGTGCTTTGAGGAACAAAAGTTGTTAAATTTTCAGTGTCTGAGAAGCCAAGAAGACAGAATCAATCCTTAAGTAGCTTACAGGAGAACAAATAAGACATAGGCCTGAAGATTTACATTGCTGCAAGGCTACTGAGACTGATTTTTAGTTCTCCTATTCTCTCCTCCTTCCACAAGTCTTCCAGCTATGTTGCAAAAAAGCTGATATGCAGCATCTACTGTCTTGTGACTAAATAACTGACGTATGTCAAGCACATGCAGTTGCTGGATGGAAAAACAGATAACAAGCCACACATCAGTGGGCTACATCAATATCTGAGGCACCCAGTAATTTCCATACTGGGGTAATTTCAGTTCCCTTTCATGAAAGAACTTTTCTACCAAACACATGCAGTGGCTGCACTGACTAGTTGTGTTTCCACGTCAGTGACGTGGGCAAGCCCGTTCCACCACATTGCACCTGCCACACCAACCCTGAGTTTCAACCACAGGCAGAGTCAGAAAGGTCTTAACCATGTAAATCCAAGATGTCAAGAAGCATTAATTTTCTAACTGAACATGATGTTTGGGGACACAGATAGCAATAAAAACCCGCACTTTTGGTAAACTTCTCTAGCTTGCCTAAATGTCAACTCTTTTTTTTGTCTTCCAGGCCCCCACGAGTCTGTAGCTCAGAATGCCAAGTGGAACGGTCAGTCCTGCCCAGGGCTGTGTCACAGCCCCGGCTGGGGGTGCAGGTGCTTCGAAAGGGCTCTGATACCTGCCTGGGCTCCGGTACCTGCCCGGGCTCCGGTACCTGCCAGGATTCCTGGTACCTGCCCGGGCTTCATGACCTGCCCAAGCTCCACGACCAGCCCTGGCTCTGATACGTGCCCAGATTCCCGGTAGATGCTCGGGCTCCATCGTCTTCTCCAGGAACTGCCCGAGGTCCCGTACCTGCCCGCATTCCCTGTTTCCGCCCGAATTCCTGGTTCCCGCCCGAACTCCCTGTTCCTACCCCCATGTCCAGTTCCTGCCACCATTCCCGGTTCCCGCCCGCATTCCCTATTCCGGCCCGAACTCCCTGTTCTCTCCTGCACTCCCGATTCCCTCTCCTCGCCGGCATTCCCGATTCCCTCCCGCATTCCCCATTCTCTCCTGCACCCCCGATTCTCTCCTGCACTCCCGATTCCCTCCCGCCCCCTAGCCCCGCCCCTCGTGGTCATGTGACTGTCCAAGATGGCTGCCGAGACGCGCTGTTCCGCGCCCGCGGCGGGCGGGGAGGAAGACTTTGAGATCATTGACAAGAAGCAGCTCCCTGAGGTGGCCGAGCTGAGGAGCGAGGGCAAGGCGAAGGCGGAGGAGGCGCGGTGGTCCGGCCCCATCCTGTCGCTGGCCAGGAAGGCCTCGGAGAACCTGGCGCTGGGCTATGGCAGCGCGCTGCGCTCCGCGGGCCTGGCGGGGCTGGCGGCCAAGCCCGGCAGCGACAGCGCCGCAAAGACAAGTACGGCTCCGCTTCTCTCCTACACTCGCTTTGGTGGTGCTGCCGCTTCGTGTCAGGGGTGCATGGGCGTTACTTTGAGTTTCTTTTTTTATTATTTTGGTTTTTTTAAGATGCTGCCGGTTTGTATTGAAGCAAAATTGAACGAGCGACGCAGATGTAGAACTTGAGAAGTTGTGTTATAACCAGAAGGAGCCTGAACTCTTAGTATATTCGGGGAAATTGGCTTTAGTTTTATGCAGAAAGCTTTTATTTGCTGGCTTTTCTCCCTCTCCTTAAAGCTCCCCTCGGCTGCACTGAGGGATCTCTCAATTCCATGTTCTCCCTCATGTGCTGGCTCAGGGAGGGAACTCGCTGTACCTTTGCTATCAGAGACAAGCAAACTAAGGTACAGATTTGTTGGAAATTACTTTTTAACCACGCTAAAAATGCATTCAGTTTAACCACAACTTGCTTTGTTCAGTGTCTGCATTTGTGGATCTGGCAGCCATACAGATTGATGGAGCAGGTCTCTTAGAACTGAATGAAAGGGATTTTAGTTGAATCATAAGGAAAATAAATCTCAGTGGTATTCATAATGTGGAAAAAAAACCCATTCAAATGCAGCAGAAGTTGGGTCTGGAGTCTTGTACTCTATGATTTTATCCTGGTGCTTCAAGATGCTGGAGAAATGGAGCTCAGTTTTGCTCACTTCTGTATTCAGGGCAGAGTTCTGTGGGGCTGAGTTGGGACAGCATGGGAAAACCAGTTACTGCTGGTGGACTTTTTTTGTGAAAATTCCTCAATGTTGCCTAGTCAGAGTTTAATTGTCCTGGAAAAATAGACTCTTTTCTTCCCCTGCATCTCAAAGTCTCACCCCAAACTTCTCATGGATTTGTTTCCTGGGTGCCCATCTTTAGCACCTGGGATTTAACCTGGTAAGGAGCAGAATATCCCATTTTCTTCATTTGGAATAATGCTGTAAATAGATGTAACTCAAAACAACATACAGCGTTTGGTAAGGGGCAGGGAGTGAAACGTTCTCTTGCCTGAAATGGAGCTCCCACACTTAATGGAACTTTTACCATAACCTTTCAGCTTCTTCCTTGTAAAGTAAGGGAGTACAACAGCACCTCCCCAAATTGTTCAAGGGATTTGGATATGTTGATGAGTGTTATGGAAAATTCCATATGAAAAATCTATTCATAACTTATATATGGAATGTGAACAAGCACTAAGTCACCTGTTCTACCTGTCTAATATTACCTTTGACCAAGCAGTATAAATTTAATTTGAAGCAGGTATTTTTAAGCAGGTATTTTTAAGCTAAGGCCTGCAAGATCTCTCGTGGAAAACTTGGAGCTTGTTCCCTGCTATCCTCTTTTTCCAGAGATGTTATAACCTCTACCTGCTGCTTCAGGTCTGTTGATCACATGTTTTAAACACACAAACCCTGTCCTGAACCAGGGTGTGCCACTGAAGAAACTGTGTCCTGCCTTGCAGAGAGGCCAGGAGCTCCAAACCTAAAGAAAACAAATCAAGAAAGACTTGCAGTCCCAAAGACCAAGAGGTGGAGGACTGTGGGCTTTCCTTTGTGCTTCAGTGTTTTCTGACTTTCAAGTGTGCTGAGTAATTACAGTAAACAAGGCATGTGGCTTCAAAAAGATGTTGGAACAAATCTCTTGAATTGGATGAGATACAAAACTGTGATGCATTCTTAAAGATTGCAGCATCATGTCTGTGATCTTTTGCATGTGGGTAACCTGATTCTTAATCTTTGAGGCTTGGCTTTGGTAATGTGTCTAATACCTGTTTATTTTGCATGTACCAACTTGCACAGTTTTGCAAAAGATGTACCTGACTGTGTAAACTTGCAACTAAAAAGTCTAAAAAAGAATGTTGAAGTAATTATTTAACTTCATGCAAACCATTGTTAAGACACTTTTAAATTTAAATTTTGTTCACATTTTTAAAGTGTTGTGGGTAATACATGTATCTTGAGCAAGGCTTACAAGCAAAGTATTCCTGATACGTAAAAATTCTCATTCAGAAAACCATCCAAATGGTTAGCATTGAAAACACCCAAAAAACCTCACTGATTTTCTGTTTCTGCAGGGTTTTTTTTTTCGATTTCTAATGTGTAACCTGACAATATCAACACCAAAATTCAAAGTACTACAGCCTCTTTAATCCTCAGTCTCATGTCAAGACATTATATGCAATTTTGAGGCATCCATTGGCTTTAGTCAATATATGGGATACTCTGTCTGGAGTATATTGGATATTAACTATATATATTATAGTATATATACTATATGCTGTACAGGAGCCTGCTGAGATGTCACACCTTTGTGTGCTTTGTGGTTACTGAAATCAGTTCAATCAGAATGACTCCCTGTTTTCCCTCTTCTGACACAGGAAGAGTTTTGCTCATGTTTAATCCTAAATTAACACTATGTGTGCAAAAAGGAAGGTAAAATTAGCACTGGGGAGATTTTTGCACGGCCTTAGGAATAGTGTTCAGAGTCTTGAGTGTGAGTGACACAGGGGAGCGTGGCCGTGCCTGAGCACAGGGCTCAGCAGGACATCCCCCTGCCTGGGATTTCAGGGGATTTCAGTGACCACTGCCTGTGGTTGGCAGCACCTCTGGGTGCCTGAAGAAGCAGAAGGGTTGGAGCCAGTCCCTGTTGCCCCAAAATAGTTTTTTTCCCTGAGTATGCAAGGTTTAGATTGATTTATTCTGCACAGACAGCAGTGCTGTGTGGCAAGTCCAAAAAACCAGCACGATGACTTACCAGAGCTTTTTGTTATTTTCACAAACAAAGACATTAAAGTTCATTGGGTATGAGTTACCTGGTTCTCTTATTAAGTACTATTCTTCCATTGATTAATGATTCTCTAACTTCTTGTGCTAATTAGTCCTCACGCTTGGTCTTTTCCTTGCTGGGGTTGATACATTTCTGGGGCCGGTGGGTGGTCACCATGAGCCCTGCCAGAATTCCCTTTTCCTCCCGCGGGGCTGGTTCAGCACAGCTCAGAGTCAGCTTGGGAACAGCATCACAGGGAATATCTTGGGAATAGCATCACAGGGTGTAATGGAGAGCACTCCGGACTCCAAATCCCAAGGTCGTGAGTTCGAGTCTCAGTGGGGCCCATCCCCTGGCAGTTCAATCCCTCCCTGCCATCCGATCCCGTCAGATCTCGGGTGCTCAGCAGGGTCAGCCCCGGTCAGTACCGGGTGCTGTGACAGTCCCGAGGACTTCACTGTCACTGTCCAAGCTCGCTCGGCCGTGGCAAATGGACCTCAGGACTTAAACGGTGGGGCCAGCTCTGTGCATGCTGTGCCTCACCTAAGAAATCCCCTGCGCAGGCTGGAAGGGCACACCCACGTGGGGAGAGCCCTGCCCAAATCTTCGTTTGCGAAGTCCGGCCATACAAACATACATACTTAGTTCTCTTATCAAGTAGTATTCTTTCATTGGTTAATGATTCTCTAACAGTCAGCAACAGGACAAGGGGGCACGGGCTTAAGCTCTGCCAGGGGAAATTGAAGTTGGAGAGCAGAAAAAAATTCTTTCCAGAGGGACTGCTCAGGCATTGGAATGGGCTGCCCAGAGAGGGGGTGGATTCCCCATCCCTGGAGGTTTTTCAGCTGAGCTTGGCTGTGGCACTGAGTGCCATGATCTGGTAAAGGGACTGGAGTTGGACCAAGGGTTGGACTTGATGATCTCGGAGGTCTTTTCCAACCCAATTGGTTCTGTGATTCTGTGATTCTCATGCTAATTATTCCTCACGCTTGGTCTTTACCTCGCTGGGGTTGAGGGATTTCTGGGGCCGGTGGGTGGTCACCATGAGCCCTGCCAGAATTCCCTTTTCCTCCCGCGGGGCTGGTTCAGCACAGCACATAGTTGGCTTTATGAGCTTCTCCTTATGCTGGCACTGCTGAAAGTTGGGCTCTGCACACCAGGCTGAGCACAGGCAGGTCAATGACTCACTGTTGTGTCCTGCTGTGTCTCCAGTTTGAATGATATTATTAATGGCATCACAGGGTGTGCTGAGCTGGAAGGGACCCACAGGGGTCTCCGATTGCAGCACAGACACCACCACAATCCCCCTGTCCCTGAGGGTGTCCAAACTCCCCTGGAGCTCTGGCAGGTTTTGGTGCCGTGACCATGCCCTGGGGAGCCTGTGCAGTGCCCGACACCCTCTGGGGAACAACCTTTTTCTGATATCCAGTATCCAACCCAACGCTCCTTCATGCCCGTAAATTCTGCACTCTCTGTGCCCACTGTGAGTGGTCCATCCTCCTCCCCAGGCTATGCTGACCTCCTCTCAGCCCTGAGGTCACTGAAACACGGCGAGCGCTCAACCTTAACACTGCGTAATTTATCCGGGTATCGCTAAGAGCCGCTGCGCGTTTCACGGGTTAAATCTCCCTTCCCCTCAACTAGTCTTGGAAACATACAAAGATGAAACATCAAAACCCAACCTTTATTAGGGAAATTCGTGCATAATTCACGTTTTGCAACACCCCCTCGCGGCGAGCCCGCCCCGCGCCCCTCACGCCGCTCTAAGATGGCGGCGGGCCCGCCCCGCGCGCTGTCGCCTTGGTAACGGTGGGCAGGGAACCTCAGTGGAGACCCTCAGGTACGGACCCCTCAGGTATGGACCCCTCAAGTGGGCACCCCTCGGGGCAGCTGGAGGGCTCTGCGGGCTGGGCAGCGGCCCTGGGCAGGTGCTCGGCCTGTGCTCGGCGCTGGGGAGGCACCGCCAGGTGTGCGCCCCTCAGGGCCGGGGGGACACCGAGAGGCTGGAGCGGGGCCAGGGATGGGGAGGGAGCTGGGGAGGCACCGCCAGTGCCATCTCAGGTGTGCGCCCCTCAGGGCCGAGGGGACATCCAGGGGATGGAGCGGGGTCAGAGATGGGGAGGGAGCTGGGGAGGCACCGCCGGTACCATCCCAGGTGTGCACCCCTCAGGGCCGAGGGGACACCGAGGGGACACCGAGGGGATGGAGCGGGGCCAGNTGGAGCGGGGCCAGGGAAGGGGAGAGAGCACAAGTGTGAGGAGGAGGGGCTGAGGGGGCTGTGAGGGCTCGGCCTGGCAAAGAGAAGGGTCAGGGGTGACCTTGCTGCTCTCCACAACTCCCTGCAGGAGGGTGTAGCCAGGTCGGCCTCTTCTCCCAGGCAGGCAGTGACAGGACAAGAGAACACAGTCTTAAGCTGTGCCAGACGAGGTTTATATTGGACATCATGAAGAATTTCTTCACAGAAGGGGTGATTAGACATTGGATTAGTCATTATCCCTGGAGGTGTTTAAGGAGAGTCTGGATGTGGCGCTCAGTGCCGTGGTCTGGCTGACATGGTGGTGATTTGCCACAGGTTGGACTGGATGACCTCGAAAGGTTTTCTGAAGCAGCTTTTCTTTCCCCACCCATGTCCCCCCAGGTGCCAGGTGCCACACCATGGAGGAGCGTGCCAACCTCATGAACATGATGAAGCTCAGCATCAAAATCCTGATCCAGTCAGCCCTGAGCCTGGGCCGGACCCTGGACTCGGACTTTCCCCCCTTGCAGCAGTTCTTTGTGGTGCTGGAGCACTGCCTGAAGCACGGGCTGAAAGGTGGGCTCTGCACACCAGGCTGAGCAGAGGCAGGTCAATGAGCTGCTGTCGTGTCCTGCCCTGTCTCCAGTTTGATTTCTGAATGATATTATTAATTGCATAAATGTATTATACTAATGAGCATTACAGATATAACTATGATGTACCCCTGTACACCCTTTATTTTGTGCCTCATAAACTGTCAATGTCCAGAGAAGAGCAACGAGG
>VWZD01009784.1:0-28971 GCA_013396695.1 Sakesphorus luctuosus
GAGCTCCAGGCAGGCTGGACAGGACTCTCTGATCTGCAGAAACTCCTGGAAATCCAGGTCTGGTGGGCACCTGAAATGAGATTAAACCTTCCCTGTGTGGATCCCTTGACTTGAGCATCGTGTTGACTTGGGCATCCTCACTTTGCTGCTCCCACCCCCTCATGCAAAGGGCATGGAGACACAGCTCAAATCTTCATTTCCAGTGAAATCACAGACAGACCTGCTCCTGTTTTCACTCAGGCCGTGATTTTACCCTCCCTGGCCTGCCCTCCCTTGGAACCAACATGATGTTCCAATTCCTGGTGCCTTTTCTCCTGGGATTGTCCAAACCCACATCTCCCCATGGCTCAGAAGATTTTACTTCCCCACCACAGGTAACTGAAACCTCACCAAAAGGAATGATTTTGAGTGTCCTTGTCTGTGCCTGCTGATGTTGGAAGCTCTTGGGGCTTCTGTGCTCTGCAACAATTCCCAGCTGGTGATGGTGGGAACTGCTGAACCTGTGGTGGGGTGGGTTGTGGGCAAGCTTAGGTGTGGGCAAACTGGGAATTCCCCCTGGTTTTCCATAGTTTTTTGTCTTTTATGGAAGTACCCAGCAGGACCAGGTCACACCTGGTGGTTTTCTGGTCCCACTGGAAGCATCTTTGTCCCTTCCTACCGGTGGACAACAGTAGGACTCAAGTGCTGATTTACTCTGGGCCTCTCGTTGTCACCTTTATGGAAGGAGTTGTGGTGTTGAGTCAGTGAAAGGAGCTTTCTGAAGGGAAGATCTCAGTAGGTTCCTGAGCTCATGGTGTGATCTCTTACAAGCTGAAGCACAGCTGGTTTGCAGGTGTCGGGTCAGAGGCTGTTCATCCCACGTGCTGCCACAAAGGCTGTGGAAGAGGAGCAGCAGGCTCAGAGGCCGTGAGGATAAGAAGGGCTCATGATGAAGTTTTGAGAGCTGTTTTCAGCTTGGTTCATAGAATCCTAGAATGGATTGGGTTGGAAAAGACCTCTGGGATCATCAAGTCCAACCCTTGGGCCAACTCCAGTCCCGTCACCAGATCATGGCACTCAGTGCCACGGCCAAGCTCACTTGAAAAACCTCCAGGGATGGGGAATCCACCCCCTCTCTGGGCAGCCCATTCCAATGCCTGAGCACTCTCTGCAAAGAAGATTTTTCTGCTCTCCAACTTCAATTTGCCCTGGCAGAGCTTGAGCCCCCCGTGCCCCCTTGTCCTATTGCTGAGTGCCTGGGAGAAGAGACCAACCCCCAGCTGGCCACAACTTCCCTGATGTGGCACTTCCAGACAGTGCTGAGGTCACCTCTCAGCCTCCTCTTCTCCAGCACAAACACCCCCAGCTCCCTCAGCCTCTCCCCAGGAAATATTCTGAAAATATTCCCTTCTTCTCCCCCAGGAAGAGAAGTGGTCACTCATGGACAGGACCCTCAGCAGGTTTCAGGGCAGGAATGCTGAGAAAAGCCCACAGCATGACTTAATTAATGCTTTTCCATAATTCCCTGGCATCCAGGGGACATAAAACTCATCAGGAAGGTTCGACTGCAACCATGTGGATCACTGTCCCTTCCATGTCAGTCCAAGTCTCCCAAAAACCCACCACATGGATTGGTTCATGCACCACCTACACCCAGGTGGGTGTGCTTGGAGGAACAGGAGCTGGGAGGGTGACAAACAGCTGCAGGACACCAGAATTCCCTAATTTGGGCTTTCATCCAAAGGGAAGTTTAGTTCTTTGTGGAATGTTTCCCGCCAACCCTCACACTGTCTCATCTCCTGTGGTGGTGTTGGCAGAGGAAGGTCCCTCTCAATCCATCTTGGTGCTCACTCCTGTCACTGGGAATGAATATTCTGCTGGCTAAAAGGGAAGGGATGTTTATTTTTGGCTTAGAATCACAGAACCATGAAACAGCCTGGTTAGAAGGGACCTTGAGAAATCATCTGGTCCAATCTTAGTTGGGGAAGGAAACCTGGATGAGAAGATCCAGCACCCTCTCCCACTGCTCCTCTAAATCCTCCAGCAATGGGAACTCCACCACATCCCCAGGGAAGTTGTTCCAGTGAAAGGTTGTTCCCCCCTTAAGAAATTTCTTTCTTAGGTTGAAACAAAACCTCTCCTGTTGTAACTTGGGAACTTTGTGTGTCTTCTCCACGTGGCTCCTTGTGAAGAGACATCCTTCCTCCTTCTCCTTGGAGCCAACCTTTAAGGACTGCAACACTGTGGTGAGGGAATGTCTCTTGTGGATTCAAATCCCTTTTAGGACCTGGGGACAACTGGCCTCTCATGTGGCAGTGCCCTGCAGGCCAAGAGCTTTTGGGTGCCAGTCCCTGTTGGTGGATGCTCCGAGTGGTGCTGCAGCAGATGGGGCAGTCACAGCCCCATCCCTGGGAGTGTCCAAGGCCAGGTTGGACAGGGCTTGGAGCACCCTGGGCTGGGGGAAGGTGTCCCTGCCCATGGCAGGGGGTGGCACAAACCTTCTATAAGGTCCCCTCCGACCCAAACCCTGCTGTGACTCCACAACTCCATGACAGGGGTGCAAGTGTGCAAATGCTGGTGCTGGCTCAGATCTCGTTCCAGGGGCTCTGGCTGAGCTCTCAAGCTGTGTTTTGAATCACTTTGGGTTCACATTACATTATTTCTGGCTTGGCTGAAGGAATTTTCCCCAGATCCAGCTCTGTTGCCTCCTGTCAGGCAGAACAGACTGTCCCGCTTTGCTTCGCATCTGGAGGGAGATGCAAAGTCATGGCCATGTCCCTGTTTGCCACCAGAAATGAGGTTTCAACCATCCTTCCCCTGTGCTGGAGCTGAAGGGCAGAAAAACAAGCCTCTGCTTGGATAAAAAGAACATTTTTGAACGTGATATTTGGAGGGGAAGGAAAAGGAAGTGGTTTTTGAGGTAGAGTTGACGGTTGGACTCGGTGACGTTAAAGGTCTTTTCCAGTTTAAATGATTCCCTGAGTCTGTGATTCCATGAACTGGGGAGAAAGTGCTTCTCAGTCCCTGCCTGGGAGAGCTGGGGCAGGGCTGGGAACTGCTCCCCAGTTTAATTCTGTCCTTCCAGCATTTCCTTCTCTTGAATTCAACTTTCACCATTTGAGGAAAAGTTCATCTATATGTGCATCAAACCAATTTGAGTTATTTTTAGTACCTTTCTTTTGGCATCAGATTCAAACCGTTCTCCCTTTTTATAAACCTGTGCCTGAACCTCTCCCTGCCCTTGCACAAGGTGCTCCCAGGAAGCTGCAGCTCCACAGCCCTGAGCGTGTCTGCAGCTTTCTGAGCTTATTCCACCTCTTATTCCTCCTCTTTATTTTCCCCTCCTCTCCTTTCCCCTTCTCCCCCCACCGTGTGTGCTGTCGAGGTTGATTTATGGCCTTGAAAGGGAGACTCTTATTTAAGGAATTAATGGCATTTGCATATTTGATTTGGGCCTCCCCCTGGCAGACCCTCTGGGGCTTTTCCCTTTCCCTTCTCTCCGTCTCAGCCGCTCAGATTCAGCACAGGAGGTGAAAAGTTGAAACAGTAAAACCAATAAAACCACATTGATGTGACAGACAAATCGTTCCGAGGCAGCTCTGCCTGAGCCTTTGGGCTTCCTCCTCCTGGCTCTGTCCCCTCCAGAGCGTGTCCCCTGGCACAGCCCGGAGTGCTGGCACTGCCTCTGCTAAAGGTGCTGGCCCTGGATGCCCTTGGAGCTGCCCAGCCAAAAAGATGGATGTGGGCAAACAGCTGGAATGTCCCCGGGCCATCTGTCACTGTCTGGAGCCACCCAAGGGGGGCCGGAGCTCGGGGAAGGTCCAGCTCGAGGTGGCAGCGTTTGGGACCATGGAATGGTTTGGGTTGGAAAAGAACTCGAAGGTCGTTGAGTCCAACCGTTCCCAAGGCCACCATTGACCCATGTCCCCAAGTGCCACATCCACATAGATGTCAAATCCCTCCAGGGATGGGAAATCCCCCCTGTCCTGGGCAGCTGTGCCAGGGCTGGACAGCCCTTTCCATGGAGGAATATTCCCAATGTCCCCCCTGCCCCTGTCCTGGCCCAGCCTGAGGCCGTTCCCTCTCCTCCTGTCCCTGTTCCCTGGGGCACAGCCCGATCACCCCCAGCTACCCCTCCTTCCAAGGAATTTTAGGGATCCAGAAGGTCCCCCCTGAGCCTCCTTTTCTCCAGGCCGAGCCCTCCCAGCTCCCTCAGCAGCTCCTGCTGCTCCAGCCCCTTCCCAGCTCCGTTCCCTTCTCTCCAGCCCCTCCATGTCTCTTGTCTGAGGGTCCCAGAACTGCCCCCAGGGCTGGAGGTGCCTCAACAGTGCCAGCTCAGGGATGGGCACTGCCCTGAGCTGTGACACAGCAGGGCTGGCACAATCCAGGTGCCATTGGCCTTCTTGCCCACCTGGGCACACCTGGGCTCGTGTTCAGCTGCCGTTGACCAGCACTCTCAGGTCATTGAAGTTTCTCTATCAATGGGAAACCATTCCCTGTGTCCTGTCCCTCCAGGCCTTGTCCCCAGTCCCTCTCCAGCTCTCCTGGAGCCCCTTCAGGCCCTGCCAGGGGCTCTCAGCTGTCCCTGGAGCCTTCTCTTCTCCAGGTGACCCCCCAGCTCTCCCAGCCTGGCTCCAGCCCAGAGGGGCTCCAGCCCTGCAGCACCTCCAGGGCCCCCTGAGCTCCCGAGCCTCTGCCTCTTCCCTGTTTATAACAACTCCCAACACTTTAATTCCACCTTCTGCCACCCCCTTTCCAACCCTCACCCTTACATTTCTCTGCCTCTCTCAGCCCCTTCTCCTGGCCCTGCATTCCCATTCCCCATGAATGGCTACCTGGCCCCTCGACTTGCCATGGCAATAACTCACTGGGCTTTGTTTGGGCTGTGCCTGAGGCACGTTCAGCCTCCCAGGGCCACCAGCGACGGGCCTTTGGTGCGTTGTGGGGGTTCCCATTGAGCCCGGACAACCATCACAACTTCTCCCAGCGGCCGCCAAAGCCCTCGGAGGAGCTTTGGCCTCGCCGCTCCGCCTGACAAGACCCTGTGAAATCATACTTAAGGTTGCCCCTTGAAGGTGCCCATTGGGAAAACCTCCTGCCAGGGATGCTCAGCTCGGGCTTGGAGCTGCCACAAAGGCGGGCTGGAAAAGGCCTCCCAGGTCCCGGCTAATCCGTCCCCCCCGCCAGCCCGCGGGATTGTTCCCGACCGCTCGTTTTCTTTGCCCTGACCTACATAGTCAAAGAGAATCTTGTTGCACATTTTTGTTTTGTATCTGGAGGTCTCGGAGGAGCTAAATCCCCTTCTTGGCGGGGCAGGGCGCGTTGTTAAACAGCGCTGGAGGCTCCAGGAGCACCATGGAGACGCGGGCACAATGAGCCCTCTATGGGCCCGGCTTGGCCGCGGGATGGTCCCGCTGCTCCCGCCCGCCGTGGTGGGCGCCGGGACACGCAGGGCACAGAGATGAAGATGTCCACGCGCTTGGCAGCCTGTCCCCAAATAGAGTGGTCACAGCAGCTCTCCGGGACGGAATGGTTGGGGCACAGGGAGGGAATAAAGCTCTTAATTAACCTGTTTGGCATGGTGGAGGTGAAGGCGGCATCCCATGGATCCCTTGGATATGGGTGTGGGTGGGTGGGACAGCCAGTGGTCTGAGGAGTGAGGGAAGGACATGGCAACCTGTCCCCAAATAGAGTGGTCACAGCAGCTCTCCAGGATGGAATGGTTGGGGCACAGGGAGGGAATGAAGCTCTTAATTAACCTGTTTGAGATGGGCAAGCGGCATCCCGTGGATCCCATGGATGTGGCTGTGGGTGGGACAGCCAGTGCTCTCAAGGGTGAGGGAAGGACATGGCAGCCTGTCCCCAAATAGAGGGGTCACAGCAGCTCTCCGGGATGGAACGGTTGGGGCACAAGGAGGGAATGAAGCTCTTAATTAACCTGTTTGAGATGGTGAAGGAGCATCCCATGGATCCTGTGGATGTGGGTGTGGGTGGGACATTCCATGAAGCCCTGGCTTGGTCACGGGATGGTTACACTGCTCCCGCCCGCCATGGTGGGCGCCGGGACATGCAGGGCACAGAGATGAAGATGTCCACGCACTTGGCAGCCTGTCCCCAAATAGACTGGTCACAGCAGCTCTCCAGGATGGACTGTTTGGGGCATAGGGAGGAAATTAAGCTCTTAATTAACCTGTTTGAGATGGTCAAGCGGCATCCCATGGATCCTGTGGATGTGGGTGTGGGTGGGACATTCCATGAAGCCCTGGCTTGGTCGCGGGATGGTCCCGCTGGTCCCACTGCTCCCGCCTGCCGTGGTGGGCGCCGGGACACCCAGAGCACAGAGATGAAGATGTCCATGTGCTTGGCAGCCTGTCCCCAAATAGAGTGGTCACAGCAGCTCTCCGGGACGGACTGTTTGGGGCATAGGGAGGAAATTAAGCTCTTAATTAACCTGTTTGGGATGATGGAGGTGAAGGAGCATCCCATGGATGTGGGTGTGGGTGGGTGGGACAGCCAGTGCTCTCAAGGGAGAGGGAAGGACATGGCAGCCTGTCCCCAAATAGAGTGGTCACAGCTGCTCTCTGTGATGGAATGTTTGGGGCATAGGGAGAGAGTGAAGCTCTTAATTAACCTGTTTGGGATGATGGAGGTGAAGGAGCATCCCATGGATGTGGGTGTGGGTGGGTGGGACAGCCAGTGCTCTCAAGGGTGAGGGAAAGACGTGGGTGCTCCTGTAAGGAAATGAAGGGTGGGAATGGTGTGGGAAGAGGGCATTTAGGAAACCTGGGCTGTGGTTTGATTGTCCCTCACCTGACTTGTCTGGGAGTGGTGGAGCATCTGTGGAGGTGCCCAGGTGGGAATTTTGGAGATCTGGAGCAGGGACTGTCCCAGTTGGCACGTGTGACTCTTGGGATGGTCCTGTGCAGGGCTGGGTGGTGGAGGTGAAGGAGCATCCCATGGATCCCACGGGTGTGTCCGTGTGGGTGGGTGGGACAGCCGGTGCTGTCAGGGGTGAGGGAAAGACATGGGAGCTCCTGTTTGGCTTTTAAGGAAATTAAGGGTGGGAATGGTGTGGGAAGAGGCCATTTAGGGCTGTGGTTTGATTGTCCCTCACCTGACTTGTCTGGGGGTGGTGGGGCACTGATGGGGCCATCTGTGGAGGTGACCAGGTGGGAATTTTGGAGGTTTGGAGCAGGGACTGTCACAGTTGGCATGTGTGACTCTTGGGGATGGTCCTGGGCAGGGCTGAGGGTTGAATTCGTGATCCTTGTGGGTTCCTTCTAACTCAGCACATTCCGGGTTTCTGTAATTAATCCTCTTTTCCTTCCCCCACTCTTGGGACTGGTGGTTTCTCTTACAAGTGGCTGGAAAGCACCTGGGACTCCCAATCTGTGGGAGCTGCATCCACCCCTGAGAGTCATAAACCAACCCCTGAGCTCCTGGGCAGGTCCCACAGCTCCCTGAGGAGCTCCTGGCATTGGAGACACTCACAGAGCACTTGGAGGGTGTTGAGATGGGACAAGTTTGGTGAGAAATCCTTGGGGAAGGGTTCAAACCACACTGGGGGTTATCTGGGGACAAGAAATTCGTGGTGACTTTGACCCTAAAAGTGTCCTCTGCCAGAGCTGAGGGTGTCAGGGCTCTGGGGTCCTTTTAGGGTGTCTGAGACCTCAAATCCACTATTTCACCCCAAAAATAAAGATAACAGAGCAGAAGTGCACTATAACACAGTCATTAATAAATCAGCATTAAATATTCATAAATTAATCATAAGTTACTGAATAAACATTAAAGAATAATAATCCATAAAGCCTTCAAACCATTTTTGGTGGTTAACTCCACCTGCCCAGAGCCTTTGCCAGCTTTCAGATAAACCACCTGCTCCCTTTGCCAGCTTTTTAACTCTTCCATCCCTTGTTTTTTTTTCTTCCCAGCTCTTGGATCTGTTCCTCCAGTGGGATTGGTCGACATACTTGGCTGACTATGGGCAACCCACCTGCAAGTATCTCCGTGTGAACCCCACAACTGCCCTGGTCCTGCTGGAAAAGTGAGTGTGGCTCTGGAAAACCGGGAATGTTCTCCCTCCCCATCCTGCTGGGGTACCATTCCATCCTGGTGGTGCTGGGATGGGGCAGCCTGGGCAGCCCATTCTGTCCTGGTGGTGCTGGGATGGGGCAGCCTGGGCAGCCCATTCCGTCCTGGTGGTGCTGGGATGGGGCAGCCTAAGCAGTCCATTCTATCCTGGTGGTGCTGGGATGGGGCAGCTTGGGCAGACCATTCCATCCTGATGGTGCTGGGATGGGGCAACCTGGGCAGCCCATTCTGTCCTGATGGTGCTGGGATGGGGCAGCCTGGGCAGTCCATTCCATCCTGGTGGTGCTGGGATAGGGCAGCCTGGGCAGCCCATTCCATGCTGGTGGTGCTGGGATGGGGCATCTTGAGCAGCCCTTTCCATCCTGGTGGTGCTGGGATAGGGCAGCCTGGGCAGCCCATTCCATCCTGATGGTGCTGGGATGGGGCATCCTGGGCAGCAGGAGCCTCCTTGGCATCCAGGCAGCAAAGATTTCCCCCTTGAAGGGACAAAGGGAAAATTCCTGTTTTATCCCTCTGACCTGGATCCCAGATTTTTATCAAAGTTCAAGGACTTGGCTGAGGGTCTGTCCTTGGACTTCACTCCTTGTCCTACAGCAAATTCTCACTATAAGGGTGGGATCTCAAGCCCCAAAATCATGTAAAATTTGCTGGTCTGCAGGCATGAGATAGTCTTCCTCATAATATTATATTGTATTATTATATTAATTATTTTATAATATTTTATATATATTATATACATGATATTCTTCCTAATATCTAATCTAAACCTACCCCAAATTCTTCAGTGTTTAAGAAGCATTTGGACAATGCCCTGAATAACAGGATTCAGGTTTTGGTCAGCCCTGAAGTGCTTGGGCAGTTGGACCTGGTGATCCCTGCAGGTCCCTCCCAGCTGGAAATATTTTGTTCCATTCTATTTTTCCTATTTCTATTTCTATTATTTCTGTTCCATCTCCCTTCTGTTGGATCCACAGAGAAGATCAAGCACCAAAAGCCCATGTGAGGGGCAGGGACAGTGTCTTTAGGTGACCTCCAGGCTGTCCTTGGGAGGATCCCCTCCACTCCTGCCCCATCACACCTCACTGGTGTTGCAGCTGATGGGACAGAGAAGTAACCTGCCCAAAATGCTAATTAATAATTATCCAAGCAGCTCATTCCATGGGCACTCCACTGCCAAGTCTGACATGGGGGAACAGGCAGGATAAAATCATCATGGAATCCCAGAAGGTTTGTGTTGGAAGGACCTCAAAGACCATCTCATTCCACCCCTGCCATGGGCAGGGACACCTCCCACCAGCCCAGGCTGCTCCAAGCCCTGTCCAACCTGGCCTGGGACACTCCCAGGGATCCAGGGGCAGCCACAGCTTCTCTGCCCAACCTGTGCCAGGGCCTGCCCACCCTCCCAGGGAAGAATTCTATCCCAATAGCCCATCTAACCCTTCCCTCCTCCAGCTCTAGGCCATTCCCCCTTCCCCCATCCCACCATGCCCTTGTGGAAAGGAATTTGAAGGAGAATCTTCACGTATCCAGTTCACTTTTTGGAGGAACCTCTGATGAAATCAGCGGGCTGGCACTTTGGTGTCCCTCATCCTTGTGCCACGGCATCACCTTCCCATTCCAGCAGGTTCTGCCCACTCCCCACTCAGACTTCAGGCCCTTTGAGGGGGTCTCTGTCCATCACCCACCAGCTCCAGCTGCCCTGAGATTACCTCAGTTGGTTAAAACTTGGCTGTAATAACGCCAAGGTCATGGGTTCAATCCCCTGTGTGGGTTGTTGACTTAAGGGTTGGACTCGATGATCCCTGTGGGTCCCTTCCAGCTCAGAATAGTCTGGGATTCTGAGTCTCCTCCCTGACCTCAGTTGCTCCGCAGCCCTCGAGGCGACGGGAGATTCCCATCGGCCGCTCCGTTCCGTAACCTGTTTCCATCATTATCCCCTTTCCCGAGGACTCATCTCTCCCAGGATGGCCCAAGGGCTCTGCTCGCTTGGGCTTTCACCCTCACCTTGCAGGGGCTCCATTGTTTGCTTTAAATGGAGCACTAAACGATGGAAATGAGACGGGGCCCTCCGGGAGCTCGGCCGGCTCAAATGCACTAATTAGAGCTAAAAGAGGAGCTTTTACTGCCTGCCTTTTTCTTCCTTATAGATTAATTTAAACAAAGCTTGGCTCTGTTGAAGGTGGTGTTTGTTGACAGGGGTGGGGCCAGCGCGGAGCTCTCGCTTTCCCTTCCTTTCACTCTCACTGACGTTACAGCCCCGGGCTCGGCTGTCCCAGGGCTCTTCTCAAAGCAACAGAGCTGTGAAGCTGCACGGCACAACCCAAAGCCTGCAGGCTTTGCTGTCCTGTAGGCAGCTCGGTGCATTCCTAATGGCTTGGTGCTTCCACCTTCTCGTGGTGTCTGGAGGTCCCAGCAGCCCCCAGACCTGGCCAGACCCACCTGTCCTATGCACAAGTGCTGTGGGGAGAGGCTGAGGGAGCTGGGGGTGTTTGTGTTGGAGAAGAGGAGGCTGAGAGGTGACCTCAGCACTGTCTGGAAGTGCCTGAAGGGAAGTTGTGGCCAGGTGGGGGTTGGTCTCTTCTCCCAGGCACTCAGCAATAGGACAAGGGGGCACGGGGGGCTCAAGCTCTGCCAGGGCAAATTGAAGTTGGAGAGCAGAAAAACTTCTTTGCAGAGAGAGTGCTCAGGCATTGGAATGGGCTGCCCAGAGAGGGGGTGGATTCCCCATCCCTGGAGGTTTTTCAGCTGAGCTTGGCCGTGGCACTGAGTGCCATGATGTGGTAAAGGGAGTGGAGTTGGCCCAAGGGTTGGACTTGATGATCTGGGAGGTCTTTTCCAACCCAATCCATTCTATGATTCTGTGATTCTAAGGTGACATGGGGACCTGTTTGGAAGGAGAGGCTTTAGGGTTTCTTGCAGTTTGATGTTAGAGACCCCGTGGTGATGCTGAGTGGGATTTGTGGGCTTTAAAGCAAAAACACCAACAGTGTTTTTAGGGCTGAATAAAGCTCTTAAAACATGACAAAAAAATCACTGTAGAGCCTTTAAATTCCGTCCCCTCCTCCTTGAACCCCTGAGCTTCCCATGTGATTCCTCACTTTTGGGGTTTTGGGGGTGCCATCCCTGGGCCATAACCTGTCTCTGCTCTGCACAGGATGAGGGACACGAGCAGGAAGAACAACGTCTTCGCCCAGTTCCGCAAGAACGAGAGGGACAAGCAGAAACTCATCGACACCGTGGCCAAGCAGCTCCGCAGCCTCATCAACAGCCACCACTCCTGAGGCCTCTGGGCACCTCCCTCCTGCCTCCTGGACTTGGCATCCTTGGGGAAAGAGAATATATGTATTTTTTTATTCACCTGTATCTCCCTGGAACCTCCTCCCTCCCCACCCCCCTGATGGCAAAACTCTCCTCGTGTAACAATCCCTGGGAAAAGAGGTGGTGGTGGCAGGAGGCTCCTGGGATAAACTCCTGTTTTCAGGGGTTTGGAGAGCAACAGGAAATCCTAAAGCCTGAGAGAGGAGTTCACACCCAGGCTGTTTTTCTGTTGGCTCAGCCAAATGGAGGGCTTATCCTGCCTTCCTTTTGTTATCCACAACAACTGGAGGAGGAGCCGCGGCCTCGGGTGCTTCTCGTGTGCTCCGGTCACAGGAAGGAGGGTCATCCATTAGAGGGTCATCCATTAGTGTGTCTTGCCAGCGTTTGTGGTTTGGATTTAGGTGGGACAAGAGGGAAAGTGATATTCGAGTTTTTCTCCTCGTTTTCCCATCCAAGAGCTGATTTCCACCCTAGGAAAGGGAGATCCCTGTGACCTTTCCCTCTGTGTGTATGTGACCAGCAAGCCCTGAGCTCCACCTCTGGGACCTGCTGGGCTCTGGGGGGCTGTGCCTGAGTGGAGAAGGGCCCTGGAGCTGCCTCACTGATTATTTTTGGGAAGGGAGAGCCAAAGGATAACGGGGCAGGGTGTCCTGGGGAGCTGGATTGGTGCTGGAATGCTGCTGGATATGGATGGGGTGGAGGGATGCTCAGCAGGGCTGTGGAAAGCTGAGCTCTCCTGGTGTCCAGGGCACTGTTTTCAGGGCTTCTTCCTCTCTTTTCCATGCTGGTGTCCCCTTTTCCCTCTCCTCCTGATGGTTCCATGGGGTGAAGTCCTTCTGCTTCCCTTGGTTTGCAGCCCTGGGCAGGACGGTGAGTGGGAAGTTTCTGGAATCCCTGCCATGGATTCAGCATTCAGGCTCCAAAGTGCCTGTGGACAAAATCCCCCTCAGCTCTGAAGGTGCCCAAAGCTCCTCTGCTCCAACCAGGCAGTTTGGGAGGAACAGGGGGACATTCCCAGCAGGGTTTTGCCTCCGGGGTTCATGTTCCACCAAGGGGATTTTCACCCTTAGTGTCTCCTTACCCTTTTGGCTCTCAGTTCCTGAGGGTGAAAGCTCATCCAGCCCATTCCCCACCTCCCAAACCCTCCTGCTAAAGGGAATGAAAACCTTCCTGAGGGATGTCACAGCCCTGGGAATGCTGCTCCAGCACATTGGGATGGGATGTGCTCATTTCCCACCCTCTGGATGCACAAAGGGGATGAGGCTTTACCCTCTCTCCTCGTTCCTCAGCAAGACTTTGGAGCTGGGTTGGTTTTTGAGAAGGATTCGTGTTTCTTAACCCTGGAAGCGAACAGGAATGTGGCCAGGAATGACCTCCTGGGGTTGTTCTCCTGTCTCAGCCATCTCCAGCCACAAGGACCAAGGGATTATTTTCATGAATTCTTAAGAGGGAAAGCTCATCCTGAAATTGTGGTTCCTTGGGTTTGGAGGGGGATCAGAGGGCACTTGAATGCCTCTTTGAAGGACGTGGAAGGAGGATGAAGGAAAAAGAAGCAGGTGAAGGAAAGTCGGTGTCACGTGGCCAGAAATGGATCATCTTTGTTGATGAACCTACAAATGACCCAGCAAAGGTTTCCAGAGGGACAAGTGGCATGAGCTCAGTCAGGGTGTGGGATGAAGGGAGACGGAGAGGGAGATCCAGGGAGATCCCAGAAACAGGAAAGGGATTTGGGGGGAAAAAAGCATCCAGCTCCTGCTGCCACCTTGCCATTCCATTTTTCCTTCTTGTATCACATTGCACAAGGTCTTGCTGCATCAAACCCTCAGCACAGCTGGGTCTTGGGGCAGCACCTTGTCTCAGATGGTCCAAGCAGCTCCCAGCATTGCCCATCCCACATCTGGGCTCTGCTTCCCATCTCCATGGAGCTTTCATTCCAAGAGGAGCGACATGGCCTCGCCGTGCCCGGGGTGGGTTTCCTGGGGGGGTTTCCTGGCTCCTTTAAGCTTGACTTAGCTAGGCTGGGCTTGGCATCCCACAAAGCTGCTCCTGGTTCTCTGGACTCACCACTAGGAAAGTGAAATCCAGCCAAGGGAGGGATTCAGGGAGTTGCTGATCTCGGGAGGTCAAGAGTGTGAACCACAAGTCAGAGCCCGGCATGAAAAATGGCACTTTGGGTGCTCTGGTCCTCATTAACTTTCTGTTCCAAGAGATGCAGCTCCAGCCCCTTCCAAAGAAAATTAATCTTTTGAACAGATTGCCTATAAAAAGCCCTGGAAGATGTTTGAAATCCCCTCTAAGCCTCCTCCTAATGATGGGGATGCTCCGATACGGATGGAACTGCTTAGGAAGGAAAAGTTGTTGCTGGAAATCTCTGAGGGGAGCAAATGGGAGCAGAACCCCAAGAGGAGATTTGCAACCCCCCAAAATAAATAATGCTGCTATAACACCTCCCTCTCCATGCACTGAACATCCCTCAGTTTTTAAGCAATAGGAAAAAGAAAAAAGAAGTGGGTTATTCCCCTGATTTTCCCAGCAAATTTATTTCAGCACCAGTGGGAAAAAAAATATATTAACAAAAAAACACAAACCTCAAGTTTGGCTTCCTGAGAAGCATCTGCACTTCTTATCCTCTTTGTGATCTTCAGGGGTTGTCAGGCAGCCCAGGGGTTGGGAACAACTCTCTGTGAGGTCTCCAAAGTGGGGATTTGCAGCCCAAACTATCCGTGGGGAAGGGAATGTTCTCCCTGAGCTGTCAGTGCATGGAGGGAGAGGAGGAAGGTTTTTCTGGCAGCTTCTGGTTCGCTCCAAGGGCTGCAGTTCAAGGCAAGTTTGGCACTTTGTTCTGGGGCTGGTTGGGGGGGTTTCCTTCAAACTCAGCTGCTTTTGTGCTGCTGGAAAGGTGGAATTTGGGGCAGGAGCTGTGGGGGGGTCTGTGCTGACCCCAAACTGGAAGACACCGTGGGATGAGGGGGCTGAGGTGGAGCTGGGGCTGCTCCAGTGGCTCTTGACTTCTGTTACTGGAGCTGGTTTGGGGGTCAAATCATCCCTTTCCAGCAGTGTCCAAACCCCAGGCAGAGCCACCCTCAGCCCTGGATGTTTGGGGGTCAAACCATCCCTTCCAAGCAGTGTCCAAACCCTTCAGCCCTGGGTGTTTCCTACCTCTGTGTGGCTTTGCCCTTTATTTCTGGGTTGGGTTTGCTGCTTTTTTGGGACCATCAAGTGGTTTGGAGGATCAAAACACCCTCCCATGCACCCGCTGGGTGTGTGTCCACCCCTGTGTGCCACCCCTTGTGTGTCCCACCCCCTGGGTGCCACCCCTGTGTGTGCCACCCCTGTGTCCCACCCTTGTGTGTCCCACCCCTGTNCCCACCCCTGGGTGTGCCACCCCTGTGTGTCCCACCCCTGTGTGTGCCACCCCTGTGTGTCCCACCCCCTGTGTGTCCCACCCCTGTATGTCCCACCCCTGTGTGTCCCACCCCTGTGTGTCCTACCCCTGTGTGTCCTACCCCTGTGTGTGCCACCCCTGTGTGTGCCACCCCTGTGTGTGCCACCCCCTGTGTGTGCCACCCCCTGTGTGTCCCACCCCCTGTGTGCCACCCCTGTGTGTCCCACCCCTGGGTGCCCCAGGGCTGGTGGCATCTCTACGTCCCATTTCTGTGGTGCCCCCACCGGGATCACTCCATGTTTGTCCCACTGCTGGGGAGCTCCAAGGGAACACAACTCACAAAGGAATCTCGTCCCAGATGACTTCAAGATGCTCCCAGCCCTCTGCCAGCTGGGGAAGTTGAAGGTTTTATGGGAAGTGACCCAAATTCAGGGTGAGCTGGGTGGGATTCACCCCAAAACTGCTGGATGGGAGGGGAGCTCAGGTGGGCCCTGGGGATTGGGTGATTTGCTTCATCCCAAATTTGCTGCTCCAATCTCCAGCCCCTGGATTTGGGAATCTTTGCATCCATCCCACCTGTAGTTTCCCCAGTTTGGGGGGCAGCAGCCCAAAAATTCCATGGGCAGCTCAGGCTTCTGGAATTCTGGCTGTGCCAAGCTCTTGCTGCCTTGGCTCATCCCTCTGGTTTGGTTTGGACAGGAAAACACTCCAGCCCAATCCCTGCCCCCATCCCAGTCCTGCCCCCATCCCAGTGCCTGCCACCCCATCCCAATCCCTGCTCCCCTATCCCAATCCTCCCCCATCCCAATCTGTGCTTTCCTATCCCAATCCCTGCTCCTCTATCCCAATCCCTACCCCATCCCTACCCCATCCCCATCCCTGCCCCCATCCCTATCCCTTGCCCCATCCCAATCCTCTCCTATCCCAATCCCTCCCCCCATCCCAATCCCTCCCCGGCCCCAATCCCTTCTCCATCCCAATCCCTGCCGCATCCCAATCCCTGCTCCTCTATCCCAATCCCTACCCCATCCCTACCCCATCCCCATCCCTGCCCCCATCCCTATCCCTTGCCCCATCCCAATCCTCTCCTATCCCAATCCCTCCCCCCATCCCAATCCCTCCCCGGCCCCAATCCCTTCTCCATCCCAATCCCTGCCGCATCCCAATCCCTGCTCCTCTATCCCAATCCCTACCCCATCCCTACCCCATCCCCATCCCTGCCCCCATCCCTATCCCTTGCCCCATCCCAATCCTCTCCTATCCCAATCCCTCCCCCCATCCCAATCCCTCCCCGGCCCCAATCCCTTCTCCATCCCAATCCCTGCCGCATCCCAATCCCTGCTCCTCTATCCCAATCCCTACCCCATCCCTACCCCATCCCCATCCCTGCCCCCATCCCTATCCCTTGCCCCATCCCAATCCTCTCCTATCCCAATCCCTCCCCCCATCCCAATCCCTCCCCGGCCCCAATCCCTTCTCCATCCCAATCCCTGCCGCATCCCAATCCCTGCTCCTCTATCCCAATCCCTACCCCATCCCTACCCCATCCCCATCCCTGCCCCCATCCCTATCCCTTGCCCCATCCCAATCCTCTCCTATCCCAATCCCTCCCCCCATCCCAATCCCTCCCCGGCCCCAATCCCTTCTCCATCCCAATCCCTGCCGCATCCCAATCCCTGCTCCTCTATCCCAATCCCTACCCCATCCCTACCCCATCCCCATCCCTGCCCCCATCCCTATCCCTTGCCCCATCCCAATCCTCTCCTATCCCAATCCCTCCCCCCATCCCAATCCCTCCCCGGCCCCAATCCCTTCTCCATCCCAATCCCTGCCGCATCCCAATCCCTGCTCCTCTATCCCAATCCCTACCCCATCCCTACCCCATCCCCATCCCTGCCCCCATCCCTATCCCTTGCCCCATCCCAATCCTCTCCTATCCCAATCCCTCCCCCCATCCCAATCCCTCCCCGGCCCCAATCCCTTCTCCATCCCAATCCCTGCCGCATCCCAATCCCTGCTCCTCTATCCCAATCCCTACCCCATCCCTACCCCATCCCCATCCCTGCCCCCATCCCAATCCTCTCCTATCCCAATCCCTCCCCCATCCCAATCCTCCCCCATCCCAACCCCTCCCTGCCCACCGGCTGCTTGAGTTGCCTTTTCTCACTTAATTTTTTTTGGGGGGAAAGGCCATGATTTTGTAAACTAATGTGTTGAAAACAGCTTTTTTTGCACAAGTCGTTGCACAATAAGGGGAAAATGTAGTAAATTAGGTTTTAACTTTAAAGGGAACTGTTTGGGTTTTGTTCTTCAAACTCACTAGCAGAGCTACTGATGAGAGGAGAAGACCAAGAGCTCAGAGAATGGACTGCGTGGTTTGCAGGTGGCATTGCAGTAGATTTTAGCATGTTGACTCCAACTGTACATTTATCCTGTTGTAACTTCCATTAAAGAGTACAGCAATTAACTGGTTCATTAATGAAGTGTCTGTGCCTCACTGGGAAGGCTCTGCCTTTGCCTTCACCTCGCTGGGAAAAAGCCCTGAGTGCCATCCAGGGTAAAACTCAACCTCTCTTTTGGACAAGCAGCAAAGAGTTGCTGCTGAAAGCCCCAGCTCTGGGGAGGATCCCACAGGAGACAATCCCTGGGTGGGCAGTGAATCCCACACCCCGTGGGAGCTAAAGCCAAGTTTGGCCTGATTTGGTGGTTATTTGAATTGGTTTCTATCAAAAATTCTTAGTTATGAGGGTGGGCAGGCCCTGGCACAGGGTGGGCAGAGAAGCTGTGGCTGCTCCATCGCTGGGAGTGTCCAAGGCCGGGTGGGACAGGGCTTGGAGCAGCCTGGGCTGGTGGGAGGGGTCCCTGCCCGTGGAACTGGATGATCTTTCAGGTCCCTTCCAGCCCAACCCATTCCATGATTCTGGAGCCAGGCTGGGAGAGCTGGGGGGGTCACCTGGAGAAGAGAAGGCTCCAGGGACACCTGAGAGCCCCTGGCAGGGCCTGAAGGGGCTCCAGGAGAGCTGGAGAGGGACTGGGGACAAGGCCTGGAGGGACAGGACCCAGGGAATGGCTTCCCACTGCCAGAGGGCAGGGATGGGTGGGATATTGGAAAAGAATTCTTCTCTGTGAGGGTGGTGAGGGGCTGGAATGGAATTCCCAGAGAAGCTGTGGCTGCCCCATCCCTGGGAGTGTCCCAGGCCAGGCTGGACAGGGCTTGGAGCACCCTGGGCTGTGGGAGGTGTCCCTGCCCATGGCAGGGGGTGGGATGGGATGATCTTCAAAGTTCCTTCCCACCCAAACTCTCTGGGATTTTAGGATGATACACAAACATGATTCAGCCCAAGCCTTTGCTCTCACTAATTCCAGGTAGGTTTGCAGGTGGAGAAAGCAATTCCAAGTAGGAATTAACTCTTGGAGAGTAGAGCAGAGTGATGGGCAGCTCATCATGGAATGGTTTGGGTTGGAAGGGACCTTAAAGCCCATCCAGTGCCACCCCCTGCCATGGGAAGGGACATCTCCCACCAGAAGGTTCCTCCAGGCAGACCATCATCTTTCCCTGGGCACGTGGATCTGGGAATTCAAATGACACAGAATCAACACCGTGTGCTAATTAAGAAGTGGCTGATGGGGAGATCTCATGTAATCCCAGAGGGATCTCCCTGGGGCCTGGAGATGCTGAGCACACTGGAATGGGGGGGAATTGGGGGTCCTGCCCCACTGGGAGGGGCCATGGGGAGGTTTGGAGGATGTTCTCAGGCAGATGATGTGGCTCAATGAGGAGGAGTGAAGGATTTAGGGAATATTCATGGGATGGGAGATTCCCTCCTGCACAGCAATCGTGGGTGGTTTCTATTCCTTGAATTCCTCTAAACCCCCTTTTTTGTAGCCATTTCTCCCTTTTGGGATCCGTCAGATCCTGGGGCAGGGAGTCTCAGGTGTTGATTTTTGGAAGGAAAAGTCCTCCCTGGTGGTGTTTGTCACTCAACCTCTGCCAGAGGCGTTTCCCCACGGGGAGGAAAAGGGGTAAAAGGAGGGTGGGAACCTCCCAGATTTCATCAGAACATTCTTGGGGGCTTCTGGTAATGAACAGAGGGGAAAGGGCCACCTCCTCTGACAGCAGGTCCAGCTGGGACCCCAAAAGTACATGAAGCTCCCCAGGGGACCCAGTCCCTGGATTAAGGACCTTCTCATCGCCCCTGTTCCCTTGGCCTGATGTGTCTGGGAGCTGAGCTGTGCTCAGAGCAGCCTGGGTGCTCCAGCTCAGGGCCATTGACCCCAGGCAGGAGAGGTGGAGATGTCCTGCAGCTCCTGTGGGGCTGAGACGTGGTCCAGCACCGTGGGACTCCAGTGGGGGATGGTGGGCACAGATCCTGGACCATCCTGGCCAGAGGGTCAGTGAGGAGCAGCCACAGGTATGTTGTGGGGCACAGAGGTGGGAGTGATGTCACACCAAGGACCGAGGGCTCTGCCTGCTCCTAAATCTGTGCCCAGAGTGAGGCCAAAGCCCCCCACAGCTCTGGGGCCCCCCAGAATCACTTGTCTGGCTCTGGGCCACCAACCCTCTCACCCCAGGTGTCCTCAGGACACCTCAAAACCCACCCCAGCCCATGCAGGGGCTGCCAGAGCCCAGTTTTCATAGAATCCCAGGATATGCTGAGCTGGGAGGGACCCACAGGGACCAGCCAGTGCCCCTGGCCCTGCACAGACACCCCAACAACCCCACCCTGTGCCCCAGAGCATCATCCCAACACTCCTGCAGCTCTGGCAGCCTTGGGGCCGTGCCCACTGCCCTGGGGAGCCTGGGCAGTGCCCACCACCCTCTGGGGGAAGAGCCTTTCCCTGAGATCCCACCTGAGCCTGCCCTGGCACAGCTCCAGCCCTTCCCTGGGTGCTGTCCCTGCCCTGGCACAGCTCCAGCCCTTCCCTGGGTGCTGTCCCTGCCCTGGCACAGCTCCAGCCCTTCCCTGAGTGCTGTCCCTGCTCACAGAGGATGGTGCCTGATGTAGCCCTGTCCATCCAAGGAACAATCCCTCTAGCAAACTCTCCCCAGGTACATCCTCAGGCACCTCTGGAGAAGCCCAAGTTGGGATGGTGCATCCATGGGGCCAAAACATGGTCCTACACCCCCACTCAAACCCTGATGTGATCCTCTGTCACTGGGTGAGTTCAGGGAGCATTCCCTGAGCCCGTGGGTGGCTCCTTTTGGGTGTCCATACTTTTGTCATCCTTAAAACAAAAGAGTTTCTCATTTTGACTTTGCTCTTTCTGCTCTGGGATTGACCATCTCCAGGGCCTCAGGACATGCCTGGCATTACCCCCAGGTGGGATGGAGGCCAAGTGCAGGTCCAGCTGAGTCATCCCCATCAGTGACGCTCTGGGGGGTCTGCAGGACACCACAAGGGAGAAGATCCAGCACAACATGCTCAGACCTGCAGGTGCTCCTGCCCTCTCCACTGGGATGGGACCTCTGCAAGTGTCCAGGCCAGTCCCCTGCTCAAAGCTGGAGGTCACCCAAGAAGGTTTTCCTTCCTGCTGCTTGTGCTGTAGCTGTTTCCCAGAGCTGACTCCCAAACCCACAAGGAACCACCAGTAGGGAGGGTTTTTTCTCCTTCTCCTCTCCGAGTCAGGCGAGACAAACCCTTTTCAACAGATACTCCTGAGCATTTATTTCCTCCTGTCTCTGTCCCTTCTTGCCTTCACCTCGATTCACCTCTTAACCTCCTTCCTGGATGAGATTGGCTGAGGTTGCAGGAAAGTGCAGTTGTCAGCTGAGCCTGTCTCCAGCCCCTGGGATTTCTCCTCCTGAAGGGAGAGCCAGGCCCTGCAGCCCCAGGAATGGAGCTGCAGTGGCACACAGGAAGGATTTGGGATTGGAAGGCACCTGCATCAAGCTGTGGGTTTGCTCTCTCATCGTGTGCCATGTACAGGAGTGTCAGCAAAAGCTAAAGGAGAATAGATTTAGATGGGATATTAGGAAGAAATTCTTCCCTGGGAGGGTGGTGGGACACTGGAAGATGTTACCTGGGGAAGCTGTGGCTACCCCATCCCTGGAAGTGTCCCAGGCCAGGTTGGACAGGGCTTGGAGCACCCTGGGCTGGTGCGAGGTGTCCCTGCCCATGGCAGGGGGTGGGATGAGATGGTTTTTAACATCCCTTCCTACCCAAGCCATTCTGTGATTCTATAATTTCTTCTGTCACTAGTCCAAAAACACCACCCTTGAGAGCCAGAAAGGAATGGGCAGATGGACACTGGACCAGAAAGACCACCAAAGTGTTGAAGGAATGAAGAGTTTAAAGCAAAGGTGGAGGAAGGAAGTAGATAAGACACAGCTGTCACCACTTGCCCACAGAGAGCAGGTGAAGGAGGTTGTGAGAGCAGATAAGTGTGAGAAGGGAGAGGAGCAGATGCTTCAGAGATAACACAGCCTGAGATAAGGATGTGTGAGGGAGATGAGGCAGGTCGGGAAGGGATTGCACCTCTCCTGGCAGAGAGGACTGGCTGGAATCCAGGAGGAATGAGCACAGAGTGTTACGTACCAGGAAAGAAATGTGGGCACGGAGACATGGGAGGTGGAGCAGCAGGATTTGGGGTGAGAAAGTGGGTCAGGCAGGGAATAGCACAGCAGAGCAGCTGAAGCGGCAAGAGAGGGCAAGGATGGTCAAGCAGCAAAGATGAGGGTGGTGGAACTGTTGTGTGATGGGCACAAAGCAAGGTGGGATGGCTTGGGGGGAAACAGGACTTTCCTCCTTGATTCTTCCTTAGTGCTTTGTGTGGTGCATCTGATGCCCAGGTGGGACTGGGCTCTGTATTCACACCCCCAGGTGGGGCAGCCCCACCATGTCCCCTCCATGCCGTGACTCTTAGCCCCAGGTGGGACCGGGCTCCATAACTCAGCACTGTCTGGAAGTGCCTGAAGGGAAGTTGTGGCCAGCTGGGGGTTGGTCTCTTCTCCCAGGCACTCAGCAATAGGACAAGGGGGCACGGGGGGCTCAAGCTCTGCCAGGGCAAATTGAAGGTGGAGAGCAGAAAAAACTTCTTTGCAGAGAGAGTGCTGAGGGATTGGAATGGGCTGCCCAGAGAGGGGGTGGATTCCCCATCCCTGGAGGTTTTTCAGCTGAGCTTGGCCGTGGCCCTGAGTGCCATGATGTGGTGACGGGACTGGAGTTGGCCCAAGGGTTGGACTTGATGATCTGGGAGGTCTTTTCCAACCCGATCCATTCTAGGATTCTGTGATCTGCGTCCCCAGGTGGGGCAGCCCCTCCGTGTCCCCTCCGAGCCCCAGGTGGGTCCGGGCTCCATCCCTGCCTCCCCAGGTGGGGCAGCCCCTCCGTGTCCCCTCCGAGCCCCACGCGGCTCCGCTAATCGCGTTCGCTGGGGCCGTAATCGAATGAGGGCTGGGGGAGCCGCGGCTGGCGGGCTCGCTGCCATCAATCCCTGCCCGGCCCGCGGTGCCATTAACGGCGGCAGCGCATCCATCACGGCCGCCCCGGCGCGGGGGGATGCGGGGCCGGCCCCGCCAAATGCGATTTGCCCGCCGGAGCTCGGGCAGAGCCGGCGATGACAAACGACGGCGCTGCGGCGGCTTCTCGGAGCTCATTCATCTCCCGGGGAGGGGCTGCCGGCCCGGCTCGGGGACACCATCGCTCAACGTCGCCGGGACGTGTGAAGTGTTAAAGACCCCCCGGCGGGGCACGGGGCGCTCGTTTGTATTCATTAGGCGGGTGGCTGGCGGCTGCTCTCTGCTGCCCGAGTCCTCTCTGACGGCCCTTGGTGGGCTGGTGGGATGTACTTTCTCCTCCCCTGGTGGCCCCGCGAACTTGTTGCTCCCCTGTGAGTGGGACTCCCTTGTGAGGAACATGATCCTGCTTCTCCTCCATCCACAGTCCTGGAAAAGCCATCCCAGCTGCTGCCGGGTTGTGTGGACACCTGGAAAGAACCTGAAGTTCATTTCCCTGCCTCTCCTCCATCCAGTCCTGGTAAAGCCATCCCAGCTGCTGACAGGTCTTGTGGACACCTGGAAAGAACCTGAAGTTCATTTCCCTACCTCTCCTCCATCCCACAGACCTGGTAAAGCCATCCCAGTTTAGCTTCCAGGTCGTGTGGACACCTGGATAGAACCTGAAGTTCTTTTCCCTACTTCTTCTCCATCCACACTGGTGGTAAAGCCCTCCCAGCTGCTGCCAGGTCTTGTGGGCACCTGGAAAGAACATGAAGTCCTTTTCCCTACTGCTCTTACATCCCCAGTCCTGCTAAAGCCCTCCCAGCTGCTGTGGGGTTGTGTGGACACCTGGATAGAACCTGAAGTTCTTTTCCCTACTTCTCCTCCATCCACAGTCCTGGTAGAGCCATCCCAGCTCAGCTGCCAGGTCGTGTGGACACCTGGAAAGAACCTGAAGGTCTTTTCCCTGCTTGGCCCCCTTCTAGGCTTGAGCTGAGGTGGCCCCAGGAGTGTGCAGAGCCCAGGGGGTGCTCCAGCCCCATCCCACCACTATCACTGGCACCTCTGGTGATGTTTCTCCATCACGAGGTACAGAAGTCCTGGCTGGAGGCAGCACTTGGCTCTTCTCCTCCTCAAATCCTTGGCTCTGACCTTTCCCTCTGCCTCACCAGTCTCTTTTGTTAAAGCCACAGGTTTTCCAGGGCTGAGCCTGGAGAGTGACTGGACCTTTAGGTATGTTCCTGTTCCCACCTGCCCAATAAAGGATGGGCAACAGCCTCCAGACTGTCCTGTTTGGACAGATCTTCCCTTCTTTGCTGCCTTTTGCTCTTCCACTTCTCCACAGTGTCATGATTCAGACTGGAAGAAACCCACAAAAAAGGGGAAAGTGTCTTTTGGGCCAATATCGTAACCATTGCCCTCTCTGAGGGATTGACCCTCTGCCAGACCACCTGGCAGTGGCTCCAGCAGTGGCTGCTCCTCCCTCAGCATCCCCAAACCCTCCAGAAGCTGCAGGTTCTTCTCACAACACTTCTTTGGGGCTTTTGGGGGGCAGTGAGATCTGATTTCTAAGGGAGAGATCTCTGGGAACCTCATATTTATTGTCCAGACCTGCTTTTGGTGGGTCCTGGACACACATGAATGGGCTGGAAAGAGGAAAACCTTGGCTGATGTTCCCCAGGACTTGAGATCTGAGAGTAACTTTATCCCAGCTGGGTCCTTTCCTGACCTTGGCTGCCCTTGGCTCCACCAGAACATGGGACAGCAGAAGGCTGGGAGAAGGGCCTGGAGAGGTGCCAGGGTGCCCCTGGGTTGGATTCTGTTGAAACCATGGCCATGGAGGTGGAAATTCCTGATTTCCCTGTTGAGCACTTGCTTCTGGCCTCAGCATCAGAGCTTGGGCTCTGGGACACCTCCAGCTCTTGTGTGGACCTCTCTCCAGGTACAGCTTGGGATGTGTCCACTTGTAACCATCTGCTCTGAGGGCAGGAAATAAGGTAACAACTGGGAAATGTGATTTCACATCAGGCAGGAGGAGGAGCAGAGTGTGGTGGAGCAGCCTGAGGCCCTGAGCTGATCACTCCCTGCCTGTGATGCTCAGCTCCATCCTCTCTGTCCCACCACTGTCTGTCATGCCCCACTGGGAGCTCCCCTGCCCCACTGGGAGCTCCCCTGCCCCACTGGGAGCTCCCCTGCCCCACTGGGAGCTCCCCTGCCCCACTGGGAGCTCCCCTGCCCCACTGGGAGCTCCCCTGCCCCACTGGGAGCTCCCCTGCCCCACTGGGAGCTTCCCTGCCCCACTGGGAGCTCCCCTGCCCCAGGGAATCTTCTTTCCTCACTGTGGGAAGGCAATTGCTTGGGTGATGTCAAACCTGAATGGAGAATGAACTGCCTTGGTGGGATTGGTTGGGAATCTTGTTGCTTGATGGGACAAACGTGCCCAGCTTGAGGCTGATGGGATGACTGAAGCATCTTAGAACCTGGTTTATGGTTTCAGATCCCTCTGGATACTTCATGGATGAACTGACTGAGAAGGTTCATCTCGAAGTGGGTGGTGCAAGGAGGGATCTCAGGAGCATTCCCAGGTTAGAGGCTGCAGTGGCTCTGCTGGCCTTTGGGTGGTGGGAGCTGTTGGAAGCACAGGTGGTCCCACTGGAAGGGGGAGTGCAGCCAGCCAGGGGTGGCCAACCTGCTGCCCAAATTTCTCATGGAAGGGTTTGGGTTGGAAGAGACCTTAAAGGCCATCTTGTTCCATGAGCAGGGGCACCTCCCAGGTTGCTCCAGGCCCCATCCAGCCTGGCCTTTGGTCAGAAGTCCCCCAGAGCTTTTCTGCAGTGTGGAGCAATCCCTTGTAGTGCAGAAGTGATGGGTCAGGACTCCCTTTGCTCCCCACAGCTTCCCATGAAGTGATGGCTCCAGCACTGCAGAGTTTGATTTCCTACCCTCCTGAGCTGTCTTACCTCACCAGTGGATCCAGGAGGAATCCCAGAATCACTGAGGTTGGAAGAGACCTCTGGGACCATGGAGTCCAACCTATGGCCAATCCCTACCTTGTCACCGAGTGCCACGTCCAATCATTCCTTGGACACCTCCAGGGGTGGAGACTCCAAACCTCCCTGGCCAGTGGTTCCAGGACAGCTGGTGGCCCGATGTCACCCACTTCCAGGATGGCTTGGGAGATGACACTTCCACTGTCAACTGGAGGAAGGGCAGACAGGGTGAACACACCCTTCAAGGTCATCTCCTGGATATCTTGGCATCAAAACTCTCCTCCACAGAAAATGCCCATGACCAAAGAGCCCTGGGCATGATCCTGCCCATGCAGAGCCCAGGAGTGGTGAAGGGGCAGCTTCCCTGCCTGGCCCCAGCGTTCCCTGGGTGGCTTCAGAAGATGTCTGGGAGCTTTGTCTGCAGGCAGACAGAGCAGCCTGGGGCTCCTGCACACCTGTGGGGGCATGTGGGGGGAGATAACATCTCCCTGGGGTTTGGCTCCAAGCTGCTGGAAGGGTGGAATGAGATGATCTGTAAGGTCCCTTCCAACCCAAAGTCTTCTGTGACTCACCCCGTGCTGGTTTCATGGAAAACCCACTTTGGTGCTGGACACTGAGCACAGGATATGTCAGGACTGGCCTTTGAGGGTTACCAGGGCAAGGTTTGCCCACCACTGACTTCAGCTTAAGACCAAAGTTTCAGTCCTAACCCAGTTTCACACCTGCCTCTGGGATGCTTTGCTGGGGTAGGGCTGGAGCAAAGGCCCTCAGGCTCTGTCTATCCCAGCCAATTAACCAGTTCCAGGGTTCAGACACTCATTATCCTCACTGTTAAATTAATCACTTTTCCAGGTGATTCTCTGGACTGTGCCTGGCCTGGGAGCCTTCCCCAGGAGGTGGGTTGGACATGGGTTGGGAGGCCAACTCAGTGGGTGAGTGTTGCCCTTGCCAGGTGTCCTGGGGGCTGGAGGACAGTCCCAGACACGTCCCTGAAGTTGTGACAAGGCCAGCCAGGCTCTGCTTTAACACACAGGCTCCACAGCTTGGCTCGAGATCAACCTGCAGCTCTGACCACCTAAGGGATGGTAATTAATTCTAATTGCAAGCATTCTCATTAATTTGCAGGAGCATCAGTTTTAATTTTATTTTTTTTCTTTCCAGAACACTTCTTTTTGCTGATTAGGGCCGTGCCTGGAGCAGCTGGTGGTGTCACCAGGGAAGGCTCAACTCCTGGCAGCTGAGACAAGGAGAATCCCACCCTTTCCCAGCAGCTGGTGAGACCCAGACAGCTCCTGGGAAGAGGGAGGGGAAAGGGGGGATGAGAGTAACTCAGTGTAGTGGAAGGTGGTTGGAACTGGATGGTCCAAAGCATTCCACGGTTCTATGGAAGCCCCTTCTCCCCAGAACCAGGACCCAACAGTGCCATGTGTCAGCTGGCACTGGAGAAATCTCCATCCCCATCTCATCCTGCCCCTCCTCTCCCCACCCCCTGCTCCTCCTGTCTGAGGGATTTGCATGCTGGAATTCCAGCCAGGAAGTTCCCTGGTGCACAGGGGGCTGACTCCTTCCTCACCTTTTGACTTCTGACGGTTTTATTTGTTTTACCAGTCATCTGGTGGACAATCTCTTTTTCTCTTCCTCCCCAGGGACTACTAGAAAGCAGGTGAACGTGACGTGGGACACGCGTGACCTCGGAGTCACCCCGACCACGTTCCCACTTAGATAAGCCGATGACTAAGGAGCGTTTTGGGGCTTCCTGGGCCACACCCAGTTGCTTGGCTCCCTTCTAAATATTATTTCACAGCCTCTCTCCCCACCCTCTTGGGGAAATTGCACCCGAGGACAGCTTGGGGATGTTACACCCAGGTCTGGGTGGGGAGAACGGGAGCTCAGGGAAACCTGAGCCTCAAAAAGTGATGGGAGAGGGAAGGTGTGAGCTGGGCATGGGCCAACCATCCAGTGTTCCCCTCTCTGCTGCTGAGACCTCTGAGCCCCAGATTTGTGGGCTGCAGAGCTGGAAGGACACACTGGTTGGAGGCAACCTGGAATTGTGTTGCTAAAGAGAGCAGAGGGCTCGGACTTGTGGCAAAGGGAGGAAGATCAAAAGGTTTGCAGTTGTTTGGTTTAGGAGAACATTTTAGGACAGCCTACAAATCCATCCCAGGCTTCTGCAAGCAGGAAGGGAATGAACTGCTCTCCTGGTCCACCAGGTGTGAGACAGGAGGTAAATGGCTTAGTTTCAACCCCTCTGGATCTCATTGAAGAGGATGGTGGGGCCAGGGGGTTGTGCTTTGGGCTGCAGTGAGGCAGGGACTCCATCCCTGGGGGCTGAGAAGAGGGAGGGTTGGGGATGCTGCACAGGGACCCCTGCCCAGGTCAGCAATGTGCTGAATTCCAGGTCAGGGAAATGCATCTGGAGAGGTTTGAATCTGCTCAGTGAGGGGAGGAGGCAGCTCAGGTCCCCCAGTGTTGGGGTCAGGAGCTGCTGCCTGTGGGAAGCAAGGATGCAAACTGGAATGTGGGAAGAACTCCATAACAGGGTGGTTTCAACACTGATTCCAGGGGTTTCACTCTGGTTTCTTCAAGCCCAGCTCTTTGCAATAACCCTGTGGCTGAGTCAGCTGGAAAGGGTTTCTTGGAGCAGCTCTGCTGCTGCAGACACAGTAGCATCATCCCCACCTCTTCCCTGGAGTCTCTACCAACAGGCATTTTTCTTCCCCAGAATTAGGAGCTAAGCAGTTTTCTGCACAGCTCGTGAAATCTGAGGCTCCCTGAAGGACGTTCTTTGAGGTCTTTCCAGCCTTATCACAGTGATATAAATGAGGTTAGTTCGTCCTCAGCAAATGAGTTCCAGCTGGATTCCAGCCAGGATTCAGCTCCCAGATTTTCACACCTAAGTCCAGAGGTGCAGTTGAGAGGTCAGGGACAGTTGCAGGGGCCTGGGGAGCCCCCCCAACCTCCAGTTCTTCTTCAGGGAAGATGCAGCTCTCCCAGAGTTGCCGAGTTCTCACAATCTTGGGCAACTTTGATGCCCCGAGCGCTTCAAACCCCACTTGGTACCTCTGTGTGGGCAGCTGAGACTTGGCTGAAAGATCCAGACTGTGGATGGAGAGATCAGCTGGCCAAGCAGGAGCTGAAAACCTCCCAGGAGGCAGAACAGGAAGGAAGACTGGCCTGTCTGGAGGGTGACTCCTGACAAGGGCATGTAGTGACAGGGCAAAGGGGAATGGCCTCAGGCTGAAGGAGGGCAGGGTTGGATGGGATATTGGGCAGGAATTGCTGGCTGGGAGGGTGGGCAGGCCCTGGCACAGGTTGGGCAGAGAAGCTGTGGCTGCCCCTGGATCCCTGGGAATGTCCCAGGCCAGGTTGGACAGGGCTTGGAGCAGCCTGGGCTGGTGGGAGGTGTCCCTGCCCATGGCAGGGGTGGCACTGGGTGGGCTTTAAGGTCCCTTCCAACCCAAACCATTCCATGGATGTGCTCTCATCATGGCAATGTCCTTGACTTTGTTCATCCATAAATCAACCCTCCCAGGTGTTGTGTCCCCATGGTGGGTCACCAAAGAGCACGTTGGTGTCCTGAGTAAGGTGCAGCCACACTGGCACAGAGATCACAGAACCACAGGATTAATTAGGTTGGCAAAGCCCTGCCAGCCCATGGAGCCCACCCTGTGCCTGATGCCCACCTTGGAAAAGCCCTCCCAGCCCCTGGAGCCCACCCTGTGCCCAATGCCCACCTTGGCAAAGCCCTCCCAGCCCATCCAGCCCAC
>VWZD01009784.1:61691-73274 GCA_013396695.1 Sakesphorus luctuosus
GAGAGAGAGAGAGGAGGAAGAGGAGGAGGAGGAGGAGGAGGAGGAGGAGGAAGCAGAGGGAAGGTACATCTCACTGAAAAAAAAAACCAAACCAAAAAAACCCCATGAACCACGTTGTTAAGAGGGTTTTTAAATGTTTTTAGGGTTAATTTTATTTCCATTGGAAGAGGGGGAAAGACGGGGAGAGGGGTGGAGGAGGAAGGAGGGATGGGAGAAAGAAGGAGGGATGGGGAACAGTGGAAATGTACCTTTCACTGCAAAAAAAGCCCATGAACCAGGTTGTTAAGAGGGTTTTTAAATGCTTGTAGGGTTTTTTTCATTTCCAGTGGAGGGAGGGAAGGACCAGGATGAGGAGAGGGATGGGAGAAAGAAGGAGGGATGGGAGAAAGAAGGAGGGATGGGGAGCAGTGGAAATGTACCNGGAGGAGGAAGGAGGGATGGGAGAAAGGAGGGATGGGAGAAAGAAGGAGGGATGGGGAGCAGTGGGAATGTACCTTTCACTGCAAAAATCCATGAACCAGGTTGTTAGGAGGGGTTTTTAATTTTTTTTTCATTTCCATTGGAGGGAGGGAAGGACCAGGATGAGGAGAGGGATGGGAGGAGGAAGGAGGGATGGGAGAAAGGAGGGATGGGAGAAAGAAGGAGGGATGGGGAGCAGTGGGAATGTACCTTTCACTGCAAAAATCCATGAACCAGGTTGTTAGGAGGGGTTTTTAATTTTTTTTTCATTTCCATTGGAGGGAGGGAAGGACCAGGATGAGGAGAGGGATGGAAGAGGAGGAAGGAGGAAGGGGAAGCACAAAAAGCCACGAACCAGGTTGTTAAGAGAGGTTTTTTTTAGTTTTTTTAGGGTTTTTCTGCCTTTCCATCCAAACCTGCCATCCTACTCTGTAAATCCCCCAGTGAAAAAGAAACACTTCCCTGCCATCTGAGCCCCCCCAGACTGTGCCAGTCAGCTCAGGTGGGCTGGGTTCCAGCTGCTGGGAGCTGGCCCAGCTCCAGCCTGGTGTGCCACCTCAGGCTTCTGCCCTGGGAGCTTCAATCGCTGGGCACAAGCCCCTGGATGCAGGGAAAAGGCTCCCATTGAGGGAGGAGGGTTCTGCTCCTGGCCTGGGGTGAGGGTTTGGTGGCTGGGCTGGCTCAGACCAAAGAGCCCTGTCATGTACAGGGGGTGTAAATGCAGGGTAATTCCCAGGGATTAAAAAAAAAAAAAAAAAGCAGAGCTCAGGAGCTTCTGGCTGGGAGACAAATTCAGTGGGATTTTCATGTGCCTTCCACCCCAAAATGCCCTGAGAGCTGAGGGAGATGCTGTGCTGGGTCACCCTGAGCTGAACATCCTCAGGGTGGGATGTCATAGAATCACAGAACCCTAGAATGGATTGGGTTGGAAAAGCCCTCCCAGATCATCAAGTCCAACCCTTGGGCCAACTCCAGTCCCTTTACCAGATCATGGCACTCAGTGCCACGGCCAAGCTCAGCTGAAAAACCTCCAGGGATGGGGAATCCACCCCCTCTCTGGGCAGCCCATTCCAATCCCTGAGCACTCTCTCTGCAAAGAAGTTTTTTCTGCTCTCCAACTTCAATTTCCCCTGGCAGAGCTTGAGCCCCCCGTGCCCCCTTGTCCTATTGCTGAGTGCCTGGGAGAAGAGACCAACCCCCACCTGGCCACAACTTCCCTTCAGGCACTTCCAGACAGTGCTGAGGTCACCTCTCAGCCTCCTCTTCTCCAGCACAAACACCCCCAGCTCCCTCAGCCTCTCCCCACAGCACTTGTGCTCCACTCCCTTCTCCAGCCTCGTTGCTCTTCTCTGGCCCCGCTCCAGCCCCTCAATCTCTTGCCTCAACTCAGGGGCCCACAACTCAACACAACACTCAAGGTGTGGCCTCCCCAAGGCAGAGGCCAGGGGAAGGCTCACTGCCCTGGGCCTGCTGGCCACGCTACTTTGGATCCAGGCCAGGATGCCATTGGCCTTCTTGGCCACCTGGGCACACTGCTGGCTCCTCTTGAGCTTCCTGTCCCTCAGTCCCCCCAGGTCCCTTTCTGCCTGGCTGCTCTCCAGCCACTCTGTGCCCAGCCTGGAGCCTGTGTTCTACCTTCCTGTATCCTCCAGACTGGAAGTTTCTGAGGGCCCTGTGAGGCACAGAGGGGGTGAACCCCCTCCTGGAGCTGGATCCAGGCTCCACTTCAGAGCAGGAATGGGGGATCCCAGGAGCTAATCCCCGAGAGGGGAGGGAGATTTCACACTCAGGGTCCATCCTGCACTGTGTTTTCATAACTTTGTGCTTTACTCCACCATTCTTCATCCTTCCAAGCAGCTCAGACAACCTGTGGTTTGGAATGTCCTGCTCATCCCTCTGGGAAACGAGGGCTTTGGGACAACGAGGTTGCTCTCAGGTGGCACTTCTGCCTCTAAATATCTGTCAGCTTGTTCTTCAGCTTCCTCCTCCT
This sequence comes from Sakesphorus luctuosus, assembly GCA_013396695.1. Classification (NCBI taxonomy): domain Eukaryota; kingdom Metazoa; phylum Chordata; class Aves; order Passeriformes; family Thamnophilidae; genus Sakesphorus; species Sakesphorus luctuosus. Next base: position 64,141 of record VWZD01009784.1, read on the forward strand.
TAAGGAAGGAGAAGAGGTGACCTTAAACTGGGATCATCTTGTTGGGTGGCCTTGGGTCACCTCAGCCCTTGTTGTCTTCTCCCTGGGCTTAGTCTGAAGCTCAGAAGAGCTTCAGACCCCACTGATAGTCTGCAGGAGCTCCTGTGTCATGGGCAGGGACATCTCTGCACTGTTACAGGGGTGTTCATCCCCACGGAGGTCTTGCAAGGCCTCACTCAGGGTTTGGGTGTCAGAGCTGCTGGAGGAAATGCTTTTCCAAGGTTTTTTTCTTCTATTTCTGCATGTGTTTCTTTGGGATGGGGTGGGATGCATCATGGATGGGGGGAGAACCCAGGGAAAAGCACTTGAGGTTCTTTCTAAGCCTGGCTTTGTCTCTAGGAGAGTCCCTGCTCTGGGTTACTCAAACCCTTCCCTTGGTGCCCTCTCTGTGCTTCAGGAAATGTGTTGTGTGAGGAAAATGGGCTTTTTCTCCTCCTATTTCCCTCCCTTGGCTCCGTGGGGGTGGATGGGGCACCGTCCTTGCCTGGGAAAGCTGCTCCTCCTCTTCAGCTCTGGGAAGACTCTCCATCTCCACACCACAGGTCTGGGATTTGGTGTGTGGTCCAAACCCAAGCCCATCCCAGGGGGGTTGGAACTAGATGGTCTTTAAGGACCCTTCCAAGCCAGAGCATTCCATGATTCTGTGATCCCACCTCACCCAACCAACCCCCCCTGATCCTCAGAAATGGCTGCTCTGACCTCGCCTGCTGGGTGGGATTGCAGGATGCCCCTTCTCCATGGCTCCAAGGACACCAGACAGGCAGTGGGGGTGTGTCCTGTTGTCCCTCTTTTTGGCCAGCTGATCCCACCTTTCTGATCCCTTCTCTCCCATCCATTGAGGTGATACCTTCATTTTCCCCACTGTGTTTGACTCCCTTCTTGAGGAGCAGAGACAACACAGAAGGGGAATTTTCCTCCCCTCAAACACCCCAGTTCTCCATGAATAGATGAGGGGAGGACACCCGGAGCAGCAATTCCAAGCTGATGATTCCCAGGGTCTTTTGGTGTCCCCATAAACTGGGCTAAGAAGCCTGACCTGGTTGTGTTGTGATGGAGCTGCTTTGAGACACCAGGAGGTTTTGCAAAGGGATGTTGAGCCAGATCTGGGGTGTCCTTGCTGTCCCTGGGCATGGCAGCCTCTTTACCCCAATATCCTGAAAGGGTTTGGGATCCAAAGTGGAGCCTCCCATCCATGTGGAGGGTTTGTAGGAGAGATGCCTGGACATGGAGTTTTTTAAATGTGGGAAAATGCGACTCTTGGGCTCAGTTTTACCTGAACTTGACTGGAAATAAGAATCAATGGAGTTTCCATAACTCTTTTTTAAAAAGTCACTGAAAAATCAGGATCTGGGCAACCCTGAAAGGTGCAAAACCATCACAACATGGCCCAAGGATGCTGAAATGATCTTTATTTTTTTTCCAGCACTTTTTTTTTTTTGAGAACCATTCAGATTTTGTTCCTTTTGCAAAGTCACACCATTCTTTATCTTCAGCCTGGATGCTCCAGGGTTACCAGACTCCCTTTGGAGAGAGGTTGGAGGGTTCCTGAGGCTCTTGCATTTCTCCCTGGGTGTGTTTGTTGCCTTCAGCTCCTCCAGGACTCCTCACCTGTGCCCTGTGTGCAGTGCTGGGCTTTGCTGGGAAAACTCAGAATTCCTTCTTTTGGGTGCTTGGGATCTGAAATTTGGCTTTTCCCTGTCCCTGGGCCTGGATTCCTCCCTGAGGAGAGAGTGGCAGTAGAGCCTGGAGGAGTCCAGGTGCTCTGTTTTCAGGACTGGGAGAGAAGAAATGAGTTCAGGAAGGATATTGAAGTGCTGGNTGCCCAGAGAGGGGGTGGATTCCCCATCCCTGGAGGTTTTTCAGCTGAGCTTGGCCGTGGCACTGAGTGCCATGATGTGGTAAAGGGACTGGAGTTGGCCCAAGGGTTGGACTTGATGATCTGGGAGGTCTTTTCCAACCCAATCCATTCTGGGATTCTGTGATTCTTTGCTGTGAGTAAAGGCAGAACCTTTTACAAACAGGTGTCAGAGTGTCCAGGCAGCAGCAGGGTTTGAGGAATTCCTCTGCCATTTGTGGTGCCCTCCCAAATATTTTGGCTGTGTTTTCCTTTGTCCCTGCTCCCAGTACCAGGACAGCCTCTTGCCCATGAACCTCCTCATCCCTGTCCAAAAATATCAGGGTTTATGAGCCCCTTGGAGTGTGGGCTCCATGTCTGATGCTGGAGAGTCAGGAGAATGTGGCAACAGGACGAAGCTGGGTCAAACAACCTTGAAATGTTGGAGGAATTTGTGTGTCTCCAGGTTGAGGTGTTACTTTGGATTCTTCCTGACACATCCTGGTGGCCAAACCTCCGGCAGGTGCCACATTGGTTTGTGAAAACCTTTCCATGCTCGTCGTGCCTTTGTTTGCTCAGCCCAGCGTGGGCTGGAGGGGATGCAGGTGGCTCATCCCAAATCCCGAGTTCTCCTCCTGGAAGGGAGGAAATTAATGCTCAGTTCCCTCTTTGCTGTGCTGGTGTGCCAGGTGGGATTCAGTGTCCTGCAAATCCTGGATGGCAGAAGGCAGGGACTGATGCTGGTGCTTGGAGTGGGAAGGCTTGGCTGGCACCAAGGAAAACATCATCCCTTTCCATCCCAGCCACGAAATGAAGCCTTTTCTGTGCATGAAAATACTGTATGGAAGCTCAGTGAAATCCCTGGAATTCCCGGTCCTCCATGTCGTGGGTTAAGGATAGGGCTGGGGGCAGTTTGCTGTCACATGGAGCTGGAGCTGAGACACTCAAAGGGAATTTTCTGCCTTAGGAAAACCATAAATCTTTAAATATCCTTTTTCCACTGCAAGGCAGATTCAGAAGGTTCCAGCCAGGCTCGCTGGGTGGTGGTGACTCCCTCAGTGCAGGGTGTGTTTAAAAATTTCCTCATGGACAGAGCGAAACCCCCAGATTTGGCTCTTTGGGGATGTAAAACAGTGTGAAAAAAGTGGAGGCTCTTCCCAACATCCCCCAAAAGTCCTGGCACTGCTGGGAGTCCACGTGGCCGGGCACCCACCACGGTCAGGCTGCTGCACAGAATCCTAGAATGGATTGGGTTGGAAAAGACCTCTGAGATCATCAAGTCCAACCCTTGGGCCAACTCCAGTCCCGTCACCAGATCATGGCACTCAGTGCCACGGCCAAGCTCAGCTGAAAAACCTCCAGGGATGGGGAATCCACCCCCTCTCTGGGCAGCCCATTCCAATCCCTGAGCACTCTCTCTGCAAAGAAGTTTTTTTTTTTTCTCGGTGTTACCAAAGCTGAGCATCCCCTTAGCGGTGATTTTGCCTCTTGGCAGCTCAGGAACAACTCTTTCCTTGCCCCGATTTTCTTGGCTTTGCCCGGGTGTGCTCCTTTGAGCAACCGAGACCGTCGGCTCGACCTCACTAGAGGGCGCAGGAATTTTAGGCTAGAAACGCGCGGGGAGGTTCGTCGGGGAAAAGTTGGCTGCCTCTTCCTCCTTTTTAATCAACTGGAAAGATGCAGGGTTGAACTGGAGGTGACTGGAAGGGGATCCAGACTTGTGTCTGGCCGGGGAAGGATCTGCTGACATGTGGGATTAGGCGGCGTGGAGAGCGGCGGCGGCGAGCGGGCGGCACGGGGAGCTTCGGGCCCGGCAGACGTGGGTTCAGCCAGCTGGAGGAGCCTCATGGCAAAAGGAGAGCTCAAAGAAGAGCAAACAAATGGAAAAAAATCCCCCCTCAGCTCCTTAGGGCTAAATGCTCTCCCTTTTTCAGGCTGGGCAGGTGTTGTGTTGACCTCTTCATTCCCTGGGGGTCCTTCACTCGGTGACCTTGGGACAGACTCTTTTTTTCTTCAGATCTTGGCTTGGTGTGGAGGGTGTGGATCCATCCCTGGGATGGTTCCCTACGCCACAGCAGCAGTTTTACACGCTGGGACCAGAGGCACGTTGTCCCTTTTTCAGGGTGCAGGGAGTCCCCAGGTACTTGGCCTGTGGGAGATGCTGGGCAGAGTCGGGAAGGATGAGATCAGGAGTGCCAAGGGCCATGGGGATGGTGCTCCAAGTAGGGCTGGTGCTCCCAAAGCAGAGGCTGTCCCCTCCTCAGCTGGGGAAACTGAGTCATGGGAAGCATTTGGGGAAAGTGGGGTGACCCACTGGGCGCCTCCTCAGCATGTATGACCAGCAGATACCAGCTGGATGGGGACAGCAGTGTCCCCTCACCAGCCCCTCCCAGGAGGTCTGTCCCAGCTCTCCTCCAGCCAGCTCTGCCTCAAACCCCGCGTCCTGCTCACATCCCACAGGACCCATCCCTTTCCAGCTCCCTCCACGCCTTCCCCACCCACCGGAGCGGCTCAGCTGCAGCACCTCCAGCGCTTCTCCCCCGAGCAGCCGCTTCTCCACCTCCTCTGCCTGAGCATCGCTGCCCTTTCCAGGCTTAAAAATAGCCCGCGCAGCGCTGGGAGGCGGCGGCGGCCGCCCCGTCTCGCCGCCCCGCTGTTCATTCACTCGTTCATTCATCCCTCTCGGTTCATTCATGCCTTGGGCTCTGCGCGGCCAGCCGGGCACGGCATCTGCCTGAGCCTCTCGGGCTCCTGGAGTTTCCCTGCCCTGGCCCTCGTGCCACCCGAGGGACCCTCCCGTGAGCCGAGTGTGCCCTCAGGGAGTCTCGGAGCGGCCGCGGTGGAGCCTCCTGCCCTGGGCTGGCACGGGGCGGGGGGGCCAGGGGTGTTATTTCACCAAACAACCTCCCGGTGAACGATGTGCATTAGCAATGAGGGGTCGCAGCCAGGAAAATATTACCTTTCCCTTTGAGTGCTGACTGCGGAGGAAATTCTCACATTTACAGCTCCGGCGAGCCCGACGCTCATGGAAAGAGGGGGCGGCTTCGCTTTGGCTCCTCTGCTCGGGTTGATAAGTTGGCAGCCCCCCCACCTCGCCTGGTGATCCCCCACCCCACCACAGGGCACGGCCACCGGTGGAGGCTCCCTCCGCCAGGGCTCGCAGCTCCCTCCTGGAATGCTGTTTTCCTTGGGTTTTCCCGGCGGGCTGGCGTGTGGCGCTGCGTGTGTGTCCTCCCCGTGTGTGTGTGTGTGTGTGTGTGTCTGTGTGTAGGTTAATCGAAGATAAACAAACAGCCCTCTCGCTCCGGTGCGCTCCGGGAGGGATGCGGCGGGAATGCCGATGGAAGCGCGTGCTGCGGGAAGGGACATTCCTGGCATTGCTGAGCTCCTCGTGCGGCTCGCGGGCCCTGGCCCAAATTGGAGGAAGGACCTGGGGAGGCCCATTCCTGCTCAGTGTTTACTCGCAGAGCCTAAATTAATACTGTCTGCTGACACCAGGGTTTTTTTTCTCGGTTTCCCAAGGAAACGAGCGCAGCCTCTGCCTACGTGCGCCTCTCTCGTCCCAGCTCGAGCCCCTCTTTGAGTTCAGCCAGATTTCACGGGGATCCTGAAAGCTCCAAAATAATTAGTTGGCTTAATTTTTACATCTATTAAAAGGGTGGTGGACGGGTGGGAGAATTGAATGCCTGTCGCTGAGAGAACAGCCTGTGTGTGTCTGTGTGGGCACAGAGCTGGGTGAGACGCCCCAGAATCCCAGGGGAGGGATGGATTAGTAGCACCCAAATCATGGGATGGATGTAACTGGGATCTGGGAGACAGGGAGCTGTGGGAGAGCTGGCTCTGTCCATCCTGCTGTGTCTGGGGGAGAAGCATTTCTTCCCATCTCTGGTTTGCCCTGTTACTGCCCCTTCTTTGTGATGCTTCTGGGAATGGAGGGTCTGTCAGCTGATGTTTCTCCACGGGCCCTTTTTGGCAGCTGTTTTAGGACTTGGGGACTCTGGGTGATGAGTTCTGCATGATGACAGGTCTTGTCAGCACAGGACAGCTGGTTTTCCCTAGAGGAAGCAGCGAGTGAGGTGTTGGGGTGGTGTAGAAACCTCTCCTTGCTCCCTTGTGCAGGTTTTCTCCAAAATCTTCAGCCACGAGGCCCTGGAGAGTTACCTCCCCAAGATCCAGCTGGTCATCAAAGACACACTGAGGGCCTGGAGCAGCAACCCCGAGCCCATCAACGTGTACCACGAGGCCCAGAAGCTCACGTTCCGCATGGCCATCCGTGTCCTGCTGGGCTTCCGCATCCCCGACGAGGAGCTCGGACGCCTCTTCGAGGTCTACCAGCAGTTCGTGGAGAACGTCTTCTCCTTGCCTGTGGACCTGCCCTTCAGTGGCTACAGGAGGGTGAGAGATTCAGGCTGGGTCCTCCACCAGGGACTAATGGGGTGGTGGGTAATCTGCACCTCTCCAGGTCCTTGGTGGGATGTCTCCTCACCCTCTGACCTCTGGGAATGAGTCCACTTTGGGTTGCAAATCCTGGTTTAGTGGAGAAGAGAGGGAAAGATCCGTCCACTGAGTGCTTTGATGCAGAGCACAGTCAGGACTTACCCAAACTTAATGCACATTTTTTCCTCACTTGGTAATTTTTCTTTATTTTTATAGTTTGTGGGACTCTTCCCCTTTTAATTCCCTCCTGTTCGTGGAGCAAAACAGACCTTCTGATTCCAGGAACTCTTCTAGTTTTTTGATGAATGGTGTAACATGAAAATGTACAAAGAATCATAGACAAAAAAAGAAAACATTTTTTTTTTATGGGGCATTTTGGCTACAGAAATACAGAGGTTTAAAATTTATTTTTGTGATATCACTGCATTTCTTTTAATTGGTATTTGACCATGTGAATGAGTCCAAGCACTTGCAGGAGAAGGTTAACCCAGTGCAGCTGCACTTGCACAGGAATTGCTTTACTGAGCCCAGGTGATAAAACTTCCTGGGAAACGCTCCTGGGAAGAGAATTCTTTGGGATAAATTGATTTTCCCAGGGAGTGCCACACATGCCAGGGTGAGGCAGGGGCCTGTGAACTGGGGCAGAGCTGGGGCTCCCACACCAGCCCTGTCATTTACACGTAGGTGCTGATTGCTCTTGCCTGTAATCTCAGCTCCTCGGGGTTCACTCCTGCGCCCAGGGGACAACTCGAACATCTTTGTGCTTCTCTTTGAGTGTCTGCAATAGCAGTTTTATTACTTAGACGTGTTGTCCCGAGCACGTCTCCAGCTCCTGTGAGTGCTGGTGGTGCTGCTGGTGGGGCTGGCGTGGCCTGAGGGTTTCCTGCTCCACAGGGAATCCGAGCACGTGAGACGCTGCAGAAGGGACTGGAAAAAGCCATCCAGGAGAAGCTGCAGAACACGCAGGGCAAGGACTACGCTGATGCCCTGGACATCCTGATAGAGAGTGGCAAAGAGCACGGGAAGGAGTTAACCATGCAGGAGCTGAAGGTAAAGATCTGCCCCATGGTCACCTTGTGCTTGCTGAGCTCAGGGGATCCCCAAAGAGCAAAGCTGAGCTGCTCCAAGTTGGAATTTTTGGGGCAGACCTCAGATGATATGGGGATCTCAGTGTGAATCCTGGTCTGGTGGATTATGGTACAGACAAACCAGTTGCTTTATTTATATTTGCAGATTGTCCTCAGCCCTTTCTAGAAATAATTTCATAGAATCCTGGGATCATTAAGGTTGGAAAAGACCTCCAAGGTCATCATGCACAACCTTTGACCAAACCCTCCATCCCCACAAAACCGTATCATGAAATGGTTTGTTTTTTGAACACTTCCAGGGTGGGTGACTCCACCACTGCCCTGGGCAGCCTGTTCCAATCCTCGGGCACTCTTCCTGTGAAAAGATTTATCCTGACAACCAACCTCTGGTGTCCCTTTAAATCTGCAATACGCTGGAAAAATAAACCCAAAGGAAATGAGAAAAATAAAGAATGCCCTGGCACAGGTTCCTACAATCCAACCTGAACCTGTCCTGACACAACTGAAGCTTTCAGCCTTGGCCAGCTTCATCCCTTGACCCAAACCACTTCTGTGGTGCCTCCTCTGTAGGGCACATGAGCCCTCAGCAGGTTGTTACTGGCAGTGGGGTCAGGCAGAAGTTGATATCGTGCTCTCAGCAGCCACACCCAGGGTGTTTTTACCATTCTATGTGGTCCTCAGCATCCTCTGAGGCTCCATGGGAAGCTCCTCATGGTGGTGTCCAAGCCCTGTGTTTACTCTTGCAGTTAGACATGCCCAAGCTGTGGCTGCCCCATCCTGGAAGTGTCCAAGGCTGGGTTGGACAGGGCTTGGAGCAGCCTGGGCTGGTGGAAGGTGTCCCTTCCCATGGCAAGGAGTAGAATAAGATGATCTTTAAGGTCCGTTTTGTGTCTCCTTATTTCTTGTTAACCAGTCCCTCTTTTCCCTTTTTCCTTTTCCCCTGGGATGGGGACCCACATAGTGTGTACAAATTGCATATGTAGTTGTAGACATCAGAAAATATAATTCCTCTTTAAGTCAGTTCAGTTTCTTTTGACTCCCTTTCCTTTCCTTTCCTTTCCTTTCCTTTCCTTTCCTTTCCTTTCCTTTCCTTTCCTTTCCTTTCCTTTCCTTTCCTTTCCTTTCCTTTCCTTTCCTTTCCTTTCCTTTCCTTTCCTTTCCTTTCCTTTCCTTTCCTTTCCTTTCCTTTCCTTTCCTTTCCTTTCCTTTCCTTTCCTTTCCTTTCCTTTCCTTTCCTTTCCTTTCCTTTCCTTTCCTTTCCTTTCCTTTCCTTTCCTTTCCTTTCCTTTCCTTTCCTTTCCTTTCCTTTCCTTTCCTTTCCTTTCCTTTCCTTTCCTTTCCTTTCCTTTCCTTTCCTTTCCTTTCCTTTCCTTTCCTTTCCTTTCCTTTCCTTTCCTTTCCTTTCCTTTCCTTTCCTTTCCTTTCCTTTCCTTTCCTTTCCTTTCCTTTCCTTTCCTTTCCTTTCCTTTCCTTTCCTTTCCTTTCCTTTCCTTTCCTTTCCTTTCCTTTCCTTTCCTTTCCTTTCCTTTCCTTTCCTTTCCTTTCCTTTCCTTTCCTTTCCTTTCCTTTCCTTTCCTTTCCTTTCCTTTCCTTTCCTTTCCTTTCCTTTCCTTTCCTTTCCTTTCCTTTCCTTTCCTTTCCTTTCCTTTCCTTTCCTTTCCTTTCCTTTCCTTTCCTTTCCTTTCCTTTCCTTTCCTTTCCTTTCCTTTCCTTTCCTTTCCTTTCCTTTCCTTTCC
>VWZD01009784.1:73311-86379 GCA_013396695.1 Sakesphorus luctuosus
CCTTTGCTGGGAAGGCTCTGGGAGGAGGGAGGAGGGCAGTCCAGGGTTGGTAAAAAAAAAACTCAGGCAAACATGAGACAATAATTTTGCAGGTTTTACTGAGCAAAGAGCTCAGCTGCTGCTGGCTGATAGGGTGGTTTACTCCCCAAGAATTCACAGAGTAGGAATTCACAGGACTCTGCAGGTGCACCAAAACAGCCAGGATGAAATAATATAAACGTGGGACTTGTGAGAGAGAGGTTCTAACCAACTGAAGTTTCTAGCGTGGTGGTGTGTAACTCTTTTAGCCAATAAGCTGTAGTCCTAACCCGATATAAACTGTGTGCTATGTGTAATGTAAGGTCTTCACTATGAATCTCATAGATTGGTGTGAAGTCCAGTTCCTCCGCTGTTTATTTTTAGTTTACTTCACTTACCCAGGGGCGGTCCCGTGGTGTAATGGAGAACACTCTGGTCTCTGACCCCCAAGGTCACGAGTTCCAGTCTCAGTAGGGACTGTCCCCTGGCAATTCAATCCCTCCCTGCCATCCCATCCCGTCAGATCTCTGATGCTCAGCAGGGTCAGCCCCAGTTAGCATACCAGGTGCTGTGACAGTCCCAAGGACTTCACTGTCACTGTCCAAGCTCGCTCGGCCATGGCAAATGAACCTTAGGACTTAAACCGTGGGGCCAGTTCTGCGCACGCTGTGCCTCACCTAAACAATCCACTGTGCAGGCTCGAAGGGCACACCCATGTGGGGAGAGCCCTTCCCAAATCTTCGTTCGCGAAGGTTGGCCATTATTATTATTACTTTACTTACCCTGGCTCTTCCCTCCTCTTCCAGGATGGCACCCTGGAGCTGATCTTCGCCGCCTACGCCACCACGGCCAGCGCCAGCACGTCGCTGATCATGCAGCTGCTCAAACACCCGTGTGTGCTGGAGAAGCTGCGCGAGGAGCTGCGCAGCAAAGGCATCCTGCACAACGGCTGCATCTGCGAGGGCTCCCTGCGCCTCGACACCATCAGCAGCCTCCACTACCTGGACTGCGTCATCAAGGAGGTGCTGAGGCTCTTCACACCCATCTCGGGCGGGTACCGCACGGTGCTGCAGACCTTCGAGCTGGATGTGAGTGTGCAGGGAGGGGAGGGCGGGCACGGGGCTCTGCTCTGCAGGGAACAGCAAACCAAGGCGTGAAGTTCTGCCAGGACAGGGTTAGGTTGGGTATTAGAATGAGGTTCTTCCTCCAGAGGGTGGTGGGCACTGAAAAGGCTCCCCAGGGCAGTGAGCATGGCCCCAGGGCTGTCAGAGCTACAGGAATCATAGAATCATAGGATCAGTTGGGTTGGAAGAGACNTGTGCTCCACTCCCTTCTCCAGCCTCGTTGCTCTTCTCTGGCCCCGCTCCAGCCCCTCAATCTCTTTCCTCAGCTGAGGGGCCCAGAACTGAACAGAATGGGTGATGCTCTGTGTCACAGGTTGTGACTCTTGGGGATGGTCCTATGCAGGGCTGATGATCCTCATCAGTTCCTTCTAACCCAGCATATTCTGGGATCCTGTGATATCTCCAGTGTGCAGCTGCACCATGAGCTCCCCAAACCAGCCTCTAGCACACTGTTGCAAAACTTGCTTGAGCCTGGCTTAGATGAGACCTCAGAGAGGATAAATGAGGTCCTGCTGGTGGTGGGGGATGGATTTGCTCTGGATCCAGCAGGAATCTGGCTCATGGCAGGGAAGGGATGCACTGGAGTTGTCGAAGAGGAGACGGGTGTGATGCTTCAAAGCGGGACCCGTGACAGCGTTTGACGCCAAAATCCAAGCTGGGGTGTGACAGGGGAAAGGTTTACTGCAAAGGGCATCTCCAGGCTGCTGGATGACAGGGGGATTACTCACTGCCATGCCTGGAATTTCCTACCAGCAAAACAAAATCTGGAGCCGGGGCTCGTCGCTGTAAATCCTCCTAATGCAGCGATTTGAGTCAGAAACCTTTTAAAGTGCTCAGGGGATGATAAATCCACCCGGTTTCTCCTCGCCCAGGCCCTGACGTGCATTCTGGGCGTGTGGTGCTGACAGGCAGCAGGGTGTGGGGTGCTCTGAGATGCTCTGGGAGGGCTGGTTGGCACGTGGGGCATGGCAGGGACGTGGGAGAAGCTGCTTCCCTCTGCCTGGTGGCAGTGGAGCACCACGGGGTTCCTGGTAGGAGCCTCCTGCCAGAGACCACAAAGCAAACAAACAGCAGTGGATCATCCCGTGGGTCCCTGGGATAGAGGGAGGAGGAAACCCAGGATTCCCCTTTCCCAGCCCTTTGTGCTGCGCTCTCTGGTTTCCCTTTAAATCTGCAATACGCTGGAAAAATAAACCCAAAGGAAATGGGAACAAGCAGGGAAAACTGTGGGTGGTGATGCCCTGGCACAGGTTCCTACAATCCAACCTGAGCCTGTCCTGGCACAGCTGAATCTTTCAGCCTTGGCCAGCTTCACCCCTTGACCCATCCACTTCTGTGGTGCCTCCTCTGCAGGGCACATGAGCCCTCAGCAGGTTGTTATTGGCAGTGGGGTCATGGCAGAGGTTGATATCGTGCTCTCAGCAGCCACACTCAAGGTTTTTCCTCCATTCTATGTGGCCCTCAGCATCCTCTGAGGCTCCATGGGAAGCTCCCCATGGTGGTTATCCAAGCCCTGTGTCTGCACAGGGAGTGCTCTTGCAGTTAGACATGCCCAAGCTGTGGCTGCCCCATCCTGGGAGTGTCCAAGCCAGGCTGGACAGGGTTTGGAGCACCCTGGGCTGGTGGGAGGTGTCCCTGCCCATGGCAGGGTGTTGGAACTGGATGATCTTTAAGGTCCCTTCCAACCCAAACCATTCCATGATTCTATGACTGATTGTATGAAAACAAACCCCCTTTGTCTCCTCCTCCTGCTCCCTCTCTCCCTGCCATAGGTGTGACCATCTCTACTTTTCTCTCCAACCTTTCCCACTTCTCCACAGGGTTTCCAGATCCCCAAAGGCTGGAGTGTGATGTACAGCATCCGGGACACCCACGACACGGCCCCCGTCTTCAAGGACGTGGATGTCTTTGACCCCGACCGCTTCGGGCAGGGCCGGAGCGAGGACAAGGACGGCAGGTTCCACTACCTCCCCTTCGGAGGAGGAGTACGGACCTGTCTGGGCAAGCACCTGGCCAAGCTCTTCCTCAAGGCCTTGGCCATCGAGCTGGCCAGCACCAGCCGCTTCGAGCTCGCCACCAGGACTTTCCCCAGGATCACCCTAGTGCCTGTGGTCCACCCGGTCGATGGACTCAAGGTCAAGTTTTTCGGACTGGATTCCAACCAGAACGAGATCCTGACGGGCACAGACGCCATGCTGGGGGCAACCGTGTAACGCCCACGCTGGCAGCGCCAGGGACAGGCGGCCGGGGGGGCCCGAGGGGTGGGGTGGGGGCGAGGGATGGACAGCAGGGGAGGAGAGAGGGCTGAGGAGCTTCTCCAGGACGCAGAGCCTCCGGACTGACCGGGACTGCCCCGAGCGCTTTGCTCTCCCCGCGGGTGCCCAGAAGGTCCGTGGTGTTGTCACACGTCTCATTCCGTCCGTGAGAAGGAAGACCCGCAAGACCCGAGTCGAGCTGGGGTGTCTGACCATACACAGTATCTAAATATTATAAATGTCTCTCTATAAATACCTATGGAACACTTCTGCTGCCAGGAGGAGCGCTGGCAAAGGCCCGGCTGCGGGCGAGGCGCTGGGAATCGGCCAAGGATCGGGGGTCTGGTGTCCCACGGCAGCTCTCGGCCGACTTCTGATCTTTACTTTAACAGTGTTAAATTAGCTGGTAATAACAGTGTTTTTTGGGGGGGTTCTGAGGGGTTTTTTCATTCATTTGTTTGGTTGCGTTGGTTGTTCTGGGGCATTGGAGGCTTTCCTTGGTGAGGGGCAGACAAGCAATGCCTGTGCCCGGCCGCTCTCCTGCTGGCACCAGGGCAGGCTGGGAAGGGGAGGGCTCTTATTTCGGACTGAAAAACCCTGTGGTGTCTTGTCCAGGGCTGGACAAGTTGTCCCTTTGAGGCCTTGGGCATAGCTGCATTTTGCAAGATGCATTTTGGGGCTCTGGGTAGAGGGGATGTGCTTTGTTTGTCTCGTTGAGTTTCCTGCTGCTGCTACACGGCCTGTGTGCACCATTCCCCTGGCACAGCCCCGTGCCAGCTGTGCCAAGGCACCTCTTCTGGGGGCATCTCAGAGCCTTTGCTCTCCCTGGAGGTGCAGGCACCAGCCTGTGACCCAGCACAGCTCCAGGAGCTCCAGGGAGCTGAGCATAGTCAAGCTGCTCCTTTGGGTGCGTCCTCCTCTCACACAGGAGCTGTTGGCATGAAAAGTGATCTCTCCAAATAAGCCAACACGTTTGTCTCATGTCTGGGTTGTGGTTGGTGATGGCAGAGCTCAGTAGGAAGGAGAGGGCTCCATGTGAGCTGCCCATCCCATCCCACTGCTGTCCCAGAAGGAGGGCCCTGTTCCAAAGCTTCCCAGCACAAAACAGTGGCCACCAAGAGGCATTTTGCATTTGATTTTCTGGGGGAGTTTATTTCAATTTGATTTTTTGCATGCAAGAGGCTTCTGGGTTGAGTTTGAGGTGGGTGGGTTGTGCTGAAAGGAAGGAACCCCCCCTGAGTGTCTCAGCAGGTGTTTGGTTCAGACCAGAGCCAAGCACAGGACTGGGAGATCCCTCTTTGACTTGGGGCATCTCTGCCCAGCCTCACCCCTCTCCCATCCCATCCTATCCCACCCCATCCCATCCCACCCCACCCNTGAGGTGGAAAGGACAACACAAGGCCCATGGCTGAGACCTCTCCTGACCATGGTGGGAAGAGGTCTCACCCCGCGTGGGCAGCTTGGCTTTCAGCTCTAGAGGTGTCCAGAGAAGTCCGAGGGGTTGCAATGAGGAGGGCGGAGGGGCAGGTGTGGTTTGCCAGGTTGCTTTGCAGGTTGTGCTTTTGACGAGGTGGTGCCTCTTTGGAAGGTCGAGGGAAGTGAGAAGGGAGAGCTGGGGAGGGCCCTTGCCAGCCCTTGGTGGGGACAAGGATGGGGGAGGCAGGTTTGGAGCCAGGGGAAGCACTTGAGGTCGGATTGCTGTCAGCCAAGCTGCCAACCCTCCCCAGGAGCATCCCAGGGGATGGTGGCCACACACGCTGGGGTGCACAGCTTGATTGAACCTGAAAGAAACCCCCTCAGTCTTCCAGGAGATGCCATCCCATTCCCATCCAGACCTTGCCTGCTGGTTGGTAAGATGTCCAACCCAAAAGGAAGGTCTCAGGAGCCTCTGTGTGCACCACATCCCTGAAAATGAGGCTCAAGTAGTTTTCCAGGCTGGAAAATTTGAGTGCATCACCTCTAGCTGGGACTTCAGGTTGTTTCCTTGTCCCTGATGGAGAGAAAACTTTCCCGGTGATGAAAGGAGGTTGATTGCAATCAAAATCCCAAAGGGCAAAGGCAAAACAAAATGCAGGAGGGAGAGAGGGAGTCTCCCAGGGGCAAACATTTAGGGAGAGGTGAGTGGCACATGGAGGTGTCCATGGGCTCTGTGGATGATGAACCCTGGCAGGACCTGGGGACAGGAGAAGGAGGTGGATGGTCTGGAGGGTGAAAACCCATCCCCAGGTGCTCTCCAAGATCCCCCATCTCCATCTGAGACCTGTGCTTGGGATGGAGGAGGCTGGGAAAGGGGAAAGCTGGAAAGGGGAACGGGCAACAAGACTCCAAGGTCTGGTTAAAGCTCCAGTGAACCAAGTCTTTGGGTAGACTTTTCCAGAAGGGCTCGGTCCAGCTTCTTCTGGGCGGGGGGAACCAGGGGAGGGCTTGGCTGAAATGTTCCTTTTAACTTCCAAGGTCATTATAAAGTGAAAACCAAACATGCTTTTGAGTGAGTGGTTGATTGGAGAGCGGTGATGTAAGATGCAGACATCCATTATATATATATTTACATCATGTGTATATATAATGTTTGTGTGGGTGAGTATTTAATCCAGGCAGAAGTTAAGTCAGGCTTTGTTTTTCCATTCCTAACTAATATAACTTGACTAAAAAAAAAAAAAAAAGAAAAAGTTGCTGCAGTGGGTTTGCAGAATAAAGCACTTTGAATCTCAGAATTGTTTGTTTTTTGGTTTTATTGTTGTTTTTTTTTTTTCCTTAGCACAGTCCAATTTGCTATAATATTATTTTATACACATTTTTTTTTGGTCTGTCTTTATAAACTATTATAAGTACTATTTTTGTTATAATTCAAAATAGATATTTAGTATAAAGTTTTGCTGTTAAATATTTGTTATTTAGTAAAATATGATTTTTTTTTCTCTTTATTGTAAACATTGTCTGGGAAAAAATATTAATATGTTTTATCACATTTGTTTTTAATATTAAAAAAAAAGAAAAAAGCACTTGTGGGGTTTTTCGTTATGAAATTGGTGCCGTGTGAAAATGTGTTTCAGTCATGTGGTTTTTAATATGTATATAATATTAAGTGTTGCATATTAAAATGAATGTTGTGTATTTTGTGATCTCAAAATAAAAAGGAAAAAAGAATAAACGATCCATGTGGGTGTTTTATAGAATTCCATAATAAGAACAGTTGTGTCTCCAAAGTTTTTGCTCCACATCCATTTGCATCTTCTCTTGGAGGGTTTGGGGCCTCCTGGTTTGGGGTCTCAGGGGAACAGCCCCTTCCTGGGAACTGGGAAAGTGGCACTTTGGCAGCCACTCATTGGTCTCCATGAGCAAGGTGGATCCTCACTGGCTGATAATGGACCCATATCCAGGAAATTGAACTTAAAAATAAGGAAAACTTTTTTTATGGGGAGGATGGTCAGCTGTTGAACCAGAGCTGTGGAGCCTCCATCCCTGGAGATGCTCAGAGCCTGCCTGGATTGGTCCTGAGTGACGTGACCGAGGTGCCACAGCTCTGAGGTCCATCCCCAGGGTCTGGGGAGCTCCAGGAGACTCAGTTTCTGCCCACAGCTTTTCCCTCTTCCCAGTAAGAGAGAGGAGATGAGCTCAGTTGGTTAAAACTTGGTTGTAATAATGCCAAGGTCATGGGTTCAATCCCCTGTGTGGGCCATTGACTTGGGAGTTGGACTCGATGATCCTTGTGGGTCCCTTCCAGCTCAGAATAGTCTGTGAAAGGGGGACATTCCAGCTGGGGGTGTCCTGGTCCTTGCTGCTGGTTCTGGCCCAGGACACCACCGTGGGCTCCAGGACATGCTCCTGGTTGTGTGGGATGGTGGGATGAGCTGTGGGATGGACCAGACAAGGCAGGACACACTTCCCAAGGGCAGCCCAGGTGGGAAGGACCCTGGGATGGGCAGCAGGTCTGGTGGGAGCAGAGAGGTTGTCCTCAGCCCTCCCATCACCTCCCACTTGGGCTCCTCCGGCTCCTCAGCAAACCCATGTCCAGGAGTTTTCTGGGAGCAGGGATTGCTCTGAGCTTTTTAAACCAGCAACATTTTAGGAACTGTTGGCCCTGGGTGGGAGGACAAAGAGCTTTGTATGAGATATGACAGGACAAGCTACTGGTGGGAGCTTCAGCTGCAGCTGTTCCAGAGTGGAGACGGGGTGGGCTGGGAGTAATTAGGTAATCACTGGAGTAATTGGCTTCTGTCTCCTTCCCCTTTGCCCCATAAATAAAGCTCTGGCGGTGCCCTGGCTGTGCTGGGAGTGTTGGAGAAGGAGCTGGTGCTCCTCAACCCCTTCCTGTGATGACATCCAAAGGCAAGCGAGGGCTGGAGGAATTAATAGAACTTTGCAGTTGGCTGGAAAATGTGAGTGTGCAGCCCCAGGCCATGTCCCTTCGGAGCAGCCCGAGGATCTGAGACTCCTTCCAGTCCCTCTGGAGCTTTGTGGCTCTGCTCTCTTCCTGCTCCCGCCTCTGTCCTGCCAACAACCATTTCACCAAAATCCCACCATGTGCTCATGCCCATCCATGGTCCTGTCACCTCCCCAGCCCCTCCTTGAGCCGAAGGGGCTGATGTGTCACCTCCTCACCCTCCCTTTCCCCTTCCAACCCCCTCTTGCCTTTATAATTCCCTATTTCATAGCAGGGAAGGTCATTTCCTTTGGGGATTTCTTTTCTCCCCCCTCCCTTTGCTTCCATTTCTTTGCAATTTATGTGTGATTTATGGCTTTCAGCGAGGAGCTGCACCACCCCTGGAGGGAGATGATGTGGCTCTCTGGGCTCCAACAGGAGCAGGGAGCTGGTTTTTTTGGGTGGCCTCACGGGAGGTCACTCGGACTCCGTGTTCTTTCCACTCAGCCCCGGCCCCGAGTCTCACGTTACTCACTTGGTTTTAACTGCAGCTGAACTCTTGGAAAGTTTCTTTTTAAAGGTCGTGTGTGAGAGCATAGAAAAGGTGTGTGAGTCTGTGTGTTTGCATCAATGGGCTTTTGTTTTTTTCCCTTTTTCCTCCTTTTTTTTTCTTCCCCTCTGAACACTGAATGGAATTTTATATCTTGAAACACGGAATGGTCTCGTGTCCCCTCGTTCTGCTTGGAATCTTTAACCTCCAAAGCTTTTCTTTGCAGAGAGAGTGCTCAGGCATTGGAATGGGCTGCCCAGAGAGGGGGTGGATTCCCCATCCCTGGAGGTTTTTCAGCTGAGCTTGGCCGTGGCACTGAGTGCCATGATGTGGTAAAGGGACTGGAGTTGGCCCAAGGGTTGGACTTGATGATCTGGGAGGTCTTTTCCAACCCAATCCATTCTGTGATTCTATGAAAGCTCAAACTCAGGCCCTTCCAAGGGGATGCTGAGGCAGAATTCAGTTAAAAGGAACTGGGTGAATTGTTGGGGTGTCACTAAATAACATTTACAGGAATTATTTCAAATGAGATGGGAGAAAATGATGCATTTCCAGGTGGGGTTTTGTATAATTTTTCTCTTGGTGATTTTTAGGTGCCCTGGAACATCCCCAGCTCTGGTTTTAGCTGGAATTCAAACACTTGGGTGTCTGTCTGGTGCTGGTACATTAATAGAATGGAATAAAATAGAATATTTTAGAAGCCAAGGCTCTGGGGAGGTTTAAAACCCGTGTCAGTGACTAAAGAAGCTCCAGGAGGGCTGGAGAGGGACTTGGGACAAGGGATGGAGGGACAGGACCCAGGGAATGGCTTCCCACTGCCAGAGGGCAGGGATGGGTGGGATACTGGGAAGGAATCCTGGTCCGGGAGGGTGGGCAGGCCCTGGCCCAGGTTGGGCAGAGAAGCTGTGGCTGCCCCTGGATCCCCGGGAGTGTCCAAGGCCAGGTTGGACAGGGCTTGGAGCACCCTGGGCTGGTGGGAGGTGTCCCTGCCCAGGGCAGGAGGTTGGAAACAGCTGATCTTTGAGGTCTCTTCCAACTCAAACCACTCTAAGGAGTGTTCACACCCCAATTTTAGACCTCTGTGGTGAAACATCGAGGTTGGACTTCTCAGTGCATCCAATTCCCTGCTGGAATTCTCGATAGGAAGTGGCTGAAACCCTGAAATACATCCTAATACATCTTCCCAAATGTTGTGATCATAACTTACAGTACCTTGATGTTCTGTCTGGACATCTAAAAATGATTGACTGTGGCAGCAAAAAGGCCATAAAGTGGGGGAATGGCAAAAGGCTTTCTGGCAAATATTTCTTTTTGAAGCTCTCCCTCTGCGCTTGCACATGAGAGATTTTCAATTTATCCCAGGTAGAGATGAAAATTCCCCTTTATAACAGGTGATCACACCCAAATCCTCACTCGCAGCATCTTCCTGACTGTTGATTTATTGATTTGAATTGATGTGGGATTTTGAGATGGTAAAACACAAATGATAAAGGGGGGACCTCAAAAACTGTGCTAAAGGGAGGGTCAGAGAAACTCTGTGGCTGAAACCTCCATGGACCTGTGTGTTTGTGTTTTTTTTTTTGTACCTCTGCAGTGGAGAGACACAAAATTGGTACCTGGAGGGTGGGTTTGGCTCCCACAACCCTGTGAGGCTTCACACTTGGTCATTCTCTGGGTGGCTTTGAATCATCACCGGATCACAGACTGGTTTGGGGTGGAATGGACCTTAGAGACCATCCAGTTCCACCCCCTGCCATGGGCAGGGATGCCACTGGCTGTCCATCACCAACACCAGGAGTTGTCCCTTTCACAGTGAGAGAGTGAAGGGCGGGGTGAGGGTTCCATGATGGAGACTCTGGGAAAGGGCTGGATCAGGGGAGACTCTTCTCAAACAGCTTCCCAATATGGAACTAAATTAAGGGTATGCTGAATCCCAGGATGTGCTGAGCTGGGAGGGACCCACAGGGACCATCCAGTCCAACCCCTGGCCCTGCACAGACACCCCAACAATCCCACCCTGTGCCCCAGAGCATCATCCCAACCCTCCTGGAGCTCTGGCAGCCTTGGGGCCGTGCCCACTGCCCTGGGGAGCCTGGGCAGTGCCCACCACCCTCTGGGGGAAGAGCCTTTTCCTGAGATCCCACCTGAGCCTGCCCTGGCACAGCTCCAGCCCTTCCCTGGGTGCTGACCCTGCCCTGGCACAGCTCCAGCCCTTCCCTGGGTGCTGCTGTCCCTGGTCCCACAGAGCAGAGATGCAGCTGCAGACCCTGATGAGTCTCCCTTCAATCTCTTCTTCTCCAGCTGAACAAGCCAAATGCCCCCAGTGTCCTCACACACTTCTCCTCAGGGCCCTTCCCCACCCTCCTGTCCCTCCTTTGGACACTCCCGACAGCTTTAGATCTTCCTTACATTGTGGTGCCCAAACCTGTCCCCAGGATCAAGGTGAGGCCACCCCAGTGCAGGGCGGAGTGGGACATTCCCTTCCTTGACCACCACCCGGAATCCCACAGTGATGTTGAGGAGTGAAGACTCCAAACCCAAACGTTTCCTGAACCTTTGAGGCAGCAGCTCCAACAATCAATTCCCTCACACTAAGAAAATTTCCTTTTAATGCTCTAAGAGCAGCGTCCAAGTGGCCTTACCTGTGTCCTCCAGTTCCTGTTCCTACTCCATGTTCTCCTCCAGCACTCAGCAAAGTCAATGCTTGTCTTTCTTCAGCCTCTTGGAACCTTGGCCAGGCTTTTAGGGGCTTTTTTCCCCCATTATGAATACATACACGTGTATTTGTTCTGCAGTGTCGTGTTTGGCTGTTTGTTATGGCATGAGCAGCTCCTCTTTCAGCGTGAGGAGCACAGTTTGATCTGGCATAGGGGCTGTGTTTAGTCTACATTCCCATACACCTTCTCCTTGACCAATATTTGTCCAATTACAGCTTTGTTTTGCTCTCGAGGGAAAGGTTGTTCTTTGGATGTGCTTTGGATGGTGGTGAACACGTTGAGTAACCCCCAGATGTGCTCCTTGGGTGCTCAGGAAATGCAGGGCCAGCTGTTGGATCCCATGTACCCAATTCCTGTCTCTGTCCATGGCCAGGAACAGATGGAGGTGAAGGGGTTATGTTGGGGTTTGTGAACATGATCCAGCTGTGCCCAGGTGGGCAAGAAGGTGTGATAGCTGGCTTGTGTCATAGTGTGGCCACTGGACCAGGGAGGTGATTGGCCCTCTGTGCTGGCACTGCTGAGGTCACACCTTGAGTCCTGTGTCCAGTTCTGGGCTCCTGTGACAAGAAAGTCATGGAGGGGCTGGAGAGTGTCCAGGGAAGGGAATGAGGGTGGGAAGGGGCTGGAGAACTCCTGAGGGAGCTGGGGGGGCTCAGCCTGGAGAAAAGGAGGCTCAGGGGGGACCTTCTGGATCTGCAATTCCTGCCAGGAGGGAGAGCTGGGGGGGGAGTCAGGCTCTGCTCCAGGGCACAGGGACAGGAGGAGCAGGCATGGCCTCAAGGGAAGGTTCAGGTGGNAAGGTGGGCATCAGGCACAGGGTGGGCTCCAGGGGCTGGGAGGGCTTTTCCAAGGTGGGCATTGGGCACAGGGTGGGCTCCATGGGCTGGGAGGGCTTTGCCAAGGTGGGCATCGGGCACAGGGTGGGCTCCAGGGGCTGGGAGGGCTTTACCAACCTCAGTGATTCTGGGACTCTCTGTA
This sequence comes from Sakesphorus luctuosus, assembly GCA_013396695.1. Lineage (NCBI taxonomy): Eukaryota > Metazoa > Chordata > Aves > Passeriformes > Thamnophilidae > Sakesphorus > Sakesphorus luctuosus. The sequence continues at coordinate 85,317 of VWZD01009784.1, forward strand.
TTTGGAGGTTGGACCAGATGACCTTTAATGGTCCCTTCCAGCCCAAACTATTCTGTGAAAGGTTGATAGAAATGGGGTTGGTGTAGACAGAAACTTTTTCTGGCTAAGCCTTAGGTCAGGTCCATGTGCACATTAGGGAGGTCCTGGCCTGGTGGAGCACCAGGATTATTCTGTAGTCACTGATGGACATGGTCCCCACCAGATTTTCTTGTCCTCTTCTGAAGTGGATCTTCCTCTGCTGGTGTGGCTTGTAAAGCACTTATGGAGTGAGGGCTCTGGGTGGGGAAGGTGAGGGAGCAGGGCCAGCAGAGCTGCTGGTTGAGCTCCAAGGGCTGAGCTGGTGACCACAAAACCACAGAGCCTCATCCCAGACCCAGTGGAGGATGGCGTGGGTGTCCTGGGCTGCCACCACGTCCTGGGGCTGGACACCACGGCATCATTTCCCAGCCCAGAGCTCAGGCTGTGGCTGCTCTGAGCCATCAGCTCCTCCTGTACAAGTTTATTTAGAAACAGAGACCCAGCAGCAGCAGAATTACTTTTGCAGGAGTCTCATTAAGACCTTATTGCATCTATTAATAAAGCAGAACGTTTCCCCTGCTGGATGGTGATCACTGGGTGGGTGCCCTCGATGGGGACCTGCTGGACCAATCCAGAGCCAGCCAATTAATGGATAGGGTTACTCTTATAAAATTACCCAGTGTTTGTCCATGGAAAGCCAGAGAAATGGAGCTGGAGAGAGCCCAGAGCCATCCTGCTGGTGGAGTTACCTGCTGGGAAGGGACCATTTATGGGAAAGCCCCTCAGGATCAGTTCATGAGGCTTTACAGGGCTTGGGATGTTGGAGTAGTCTGAGACACCCAGAGAGGTTTCACGAGAGTGTCAGTACCTGCTGCTGATGATAAACCACTTGAGACCCCCCCAGGAGTAATTAATTAGGGAGTCCTTTCTGCCTCCCCTCCCCAGAACTGCCCATGCCTGTGATAGAATCACAGAACCCTAGAATGGATTGGGTTGGAAAAGACCTCCCAGATCATCAAGTCCAACCCTTGGGCCAACTCCAGTC
>VWZD01009784.1:103266-125902 GCA_013396695.1 Sakesphorus luctuosus
AAGTGGGAGGGGGGGATATCTGGAGCAGGATACACAGGCAGGAGGCAGAGTGGTGGGACTGGGGGATAACTGGGCAGAGTGGTGGGACTGGGGGCTATCTGGAGCAGGGGGACACCCTTTTTGTTCCCTCTCCTCCCAGCTGTCCCCAAGCAAAGCCCTGCCCGAGGTTGTGGCTTTCCAAGCGCTCACTTCACGGGATCGGAATGACTTCCTAACCCTTCCTATCTGAACAAAAATAACCCCAACCATTCCCTTTCCTCCCCACCCCTCCCAGGCCTCATGACTTTAAAAGGATCTGTGACAAGCCACGAGCCTTGAGAAAATAAACCAGGATGAATTCCCATCGGCAGAGACGATTCCGAAGGTATGTGTCTCCTCCTCCCTGCTCAATGGAAAACCACAGGCTTGGCCAGGACTGGGAGAGGAGCCTTTTCATTCAACATTTCCCAAATGGCATCCCAAGGAATGGTCTCAGTCCCTCCTAAAGGAGGTCCTTGGGGATTCTGCTTCCCCTCGTGTGCCAGGTTGGATGTGCAGAGCGTGCAGGGCTGGGGGATGTTCTCAGCATGAGGGATGGATGGGAAGGGACCTCATCAGGGGGATAATCACCCTCTGGAAACACCCAGCGCTTCCCAAATGTCCCACTTAGTGCCTGGGAGAAGGATCTTAAAACAGGAGGTGCTGCCTCACCTTTTTCTCTAAATACTTAGTGGGGTTTGAAGAGAGATTTTTGGAGGGGCTGACACGGCTTTTGGAGTTCCTGGAGGTTTGAGAGGATGAGTTTGGGAATTCATGGAGGTTTGGGAATTCCTGGCGGTTTGGGAGGATGGGTTTGGGAATTCCTGGAGGTTTGAGAATTCCTGGAGGTTTGGGAGGATGGGTTTGGGAATACCTGGAGGTTTGGGAGGATGAGTTTGGGAATTCCTGGAGGTTTGGGAGGGTGGGTTTGGGAATTCCTGGAGGTTTGGGAATTCTTGGACATTTGGGAGGATGTGTTTTGAGAATTCCTGGAGGTTTGGGAGGATGGGTTTGGGAATTCCTGGAGGTTTGGGAGGGTGGGTTTGGGAATTCCTGGAGGTTTGGGAGGGTGGGTTTGGGAATTCCTGGAGGTTTGGGAATTCTTGGACATTTGGGAGGATGTGTTTTGAGAATTCCTGGAGGTTTGGGAGGATGGGTTTGGGAATTCCTGGAGGTTTGGGAGGGTGGGTTTGGGAATTCCTGGAGGTTTGGGAGGGTGGGTTTGGGAATTCCTGGAGGTTTGGGAATTCTTGGACATTTGGGAGGATGTGTTTTGAGAATTCCTGGAGGTTTGGGAGGATGGGTTTGGGAATTCCTGGAGGTTTGGGAGGGTGGGTTTGGGAATTCCTGGAGGTTTGGGAGGGTGGGTTTGGGAATTCCTGGAGGTTTGGGAATTCTTGGACATTTGGGAGGATGTGTTTTGAGAATTCCTGGAGGTTTGGGAGGATGGGTTTGGGAATTCCTGGAGGTTTGGGAGGGTGGGTTTGGGAATTCCTGGAGGTTTGGGAGGATGGGTTTGGGAATTCTTGGACATTTGGGAGGATGTGTTTTGAGAATTCCTGGAGGTTTGGGAGGATGGGTTTGGGAATACCTGGAGGTTTGGGAGGATGAGTTTGGGAATTCCTGGAGGTTTGGGAATTCCTGGAGGTTTGGTAGGATGGGTTTGGGAATTCCTGGAGGTTTGGGAGGATGAGTTTGGGAATTCCTGGAGGTTTGGGAGGATGAGTTTGGGAATTCCTGGAGGTTTAGGAAGATGGGTTGGAGTTCCTGAAGATTTGGGAGGGTGGTTTTTTGAGTTCCTGGAGGTTTGGGAGAATGGGTTTGGGAATTCCTGGAGATTTGGGAGGATGGGCTTGGAAATTCCTGGTGGTTTGGGAGGATGGATTTGGGAATTCCTGGAGGTTTGGGAGGATGAGTTTGGGAGTTCTTGAAGGTTTAGGAGGATGGGTTGGAGTTCCTGAAGATTTGGGAGGATGGGTTTGGGAATTCCTGAAGGTTTGGAAGGTTGGCTTTTGGAGTTTCTGGAAGTTTGGAAGGCTGGCTTTTGGAGTTTCTGGAAGTTTGGAAGGCTGGCTTTTGGAGTTTCTGGAAGTTTGGAAGGCTGGCTTTTGGAGTTTCTGGAAGTTTGGAAGGCTGGCTTATGGAATTCCTGGAGGTTTGCAAAGACACCTTTTGGAATTCCTGGTGGTTTGGAAGGATGGGTTTTGAAATTCCTGGAGGTTTAAAAACTTGGGTTTTCTTGGAATTTCATGAATGTTTATGAGGGTAGTTTTTGGAATTCATGGTAGTTTGAAGGGCTGGCTTTTGGAATTCCTGGAATTTTGAAAGGCTGGAATTCTTGGAGCACAGGTAGGGTGCAGAGCTTTCCCTGTTTGCTACCTGGAGTTCATCTGCACAAGTCTCACAGTGGTCAAAAGTGTGAAATCCAACGTGGGTGAGCAGATTGGTTTCAGTCCCAGCAGCCTGGAGACATCAGGGAGCAAAGCAAACATCTGTCCCCGTCCCTAAATCCAGGTTTGACCTTGGTTTGGGTCTATTCTAGGTCAGGTCCTTGGTGGATGTGACTCTCTTGCCTGTGCTGGTTCAGTTGTTGGGAGCAGAGCTCTGGCTCCAGCCCTTCCTGCCCACCAGAGTGGGAGCAGGAGCTCTGGGTGCTCAGAAATGACTGGTTTCCCCCACCCAGGTGCCCACAAGCCATGACATTCCAGGCCTGGCCCTGGGCTGTGCCCTGGTGTCCCAGCTCAGCAGGTGGGACCAGTTTATCCCTGGGTGGGTGTGACCAAAGCTGGGCATTCTCCACCCTCCATTCATTGCCCACCAACTCTTCCCAATGGCCCATTGGCAGCAGCTGCCCAGGGCACAGCTGAGCCCTCAGCCTGGCAGCTGGCTGGGAAAGAAGCCTGGCANTGCCATTGCATTCATTGTAATATTGTTATTAAATTGTAACTTTGACTTCTCATCTCTTTGGTGTTGGGTTCGTTTCTCCTGCAGGTTCCCCTTCAAACCAGCACACATGAGGTGGGTGAGGTCAGCAGAGGACAGTCCGTGTGCTCTGTGACACTCTGGGGGATGATGTCAAAGGCTGTGGTTTGTGCTGGTGGGAAGGCCAAGGGTGTGCAGGGGTTGGGAAGGGCATTTTCCTCCTGAGTGCCAGAAATCATCCTCTTGTTTGGTTTTGTTGAAAACATTGGCAGAGAAGTGCAAAAAAAAAAAGTTTCTCATCGAGGGCCTGGTGGTTTTTGTTTTGTCATCATTGAATCACTGAATGGTTTGGGTTGGAAGGGACCTCAAGGATCATCCATTTTCAGCTCCCAGGGGGTGTTAATTGTTACATGGCTTGTAATTGTTCAACTTGGGCTGGTTTTCTTTCCTTCTCCTTTGGCACTTTGGAGATTTATTTGGACCTTGGTGAGAAAATGAAAGCAGAAATGGATTTCTTTGAGGAACACTTGGAGAAAGGCAGAACTTCCAACTCTTTCCTCTGTTAAAAATTATCCCTAATTCCAAGTTCTACCGATAAAAATCTGGTTTTACCTTGTACTGATATACAAAATGGTTCTTGATTCCCAACCCCTCTTGGGGCTAGGTGGAATCTCCTGCCTTTCCATCTGAAGCTGCCCCACCTTCCTTTCCCTGGGTGGTCCCACAGCCTGCCATGATCCAGGAGCAGGACCTGACAGAGCTTTGTGTGTCCACCGAGCCAAGGCCACCTAAGGAAGGCCTGTGCTCCTCCAGCAAAGCTCTCCAGGGTGGGCAGGGATGGGGCAAGCACCGTGTGGGCACAGAATTCCTTGGGAAATTCCCTTGGGATCGGTGGGGAGTGATGATGACACATCAAACGAGAAGCAAACCCCGTGATATCAACCACACGGCAAGACCAACCACCTACTGTTTAACGAGAGAGTTGGGACACACGAGTGTTTCTTCTCAGGCTGCCCCAATCTGTTTCCAATCCTGGCCCAGGGAAGAATTGATGGGAAGCAGGAGGCCTCCCTATACATCTCTATCCATACATTAATGCCTCTCATCTCCCCCAGGGTGTGTTTGTATTTACCATAACGGCTCCCAAAGACACGTTTGACACTGTTGTTTCTGATGTTCCTTGGCAGCAAGAGGTTCCTCACCACCAACCTATGGATACCACATGGGGGCTGAAAGCACCTCCTCCTCTCCCTCCTCGGATTGAAGACTGCTGGGTTGTTTCAGCTTGGCAGAAAGAAGGAGAGGAGCCAAGTTGTCATGGCTTCAGAGCCCTCCCTGCTGCTCCTCAGACGTGGATCCCTGGGTCCAGCAAGGCTACGTGCTCCAGAGCATTCCCAGGGCAGAGCATTCCCAGGGCAGAGCATTCCCAACACCAGTTATTTCCCTGGGTTCTCCCTCAGGTCAACCACGATACTCCAAAGACTGGTGGTTTGGGTTTGGAGGTGGACCATGTGGTCTGCATTCCTGGAGATCACCACTTGGAAACCAGCCTTGCCAAGACACACCAGAACCTTTCATTATCTGACAGCTTTGCCTAAAGCTGGAGGAACTTGGAGTCTTCTTGGACTTGGAAGTTGTGGCCAGCTGGGGGTTGGTCTCTTCTCCCAGGCACTCAGCAATAGGACAAGGGGGCACGGGGGGCTCAAGCTCTGCCAGGGCAAATTGAAGTTGGAGAGCAGAAAAAACTTGTTTGCAGAGAGAGTGCTCAGGCATTGGAATGGGCTGCCCAGAGAGGGGGTGGATTCCCCATCCCTGGAGGTTTTTCAGCTGAGCTTGGCCGTGGCACTGAGTGCCATGATCTGGTAAAGGGACTGGAGTTGGCCCAAGGGTTGGACTTGATGATCTCAGAGGTCTTTTCCAACCCAATCCATTCTATGAGTCTGGGAGAAGTGTCTTCCTTATCTGGATGGGTAATGCAGAAGTGCCTGGAGGGCAGAGGATGGAGCAGAGAAGAGTTCCTTCCTCCCTCCAATGGTGAAATGTATTTTGCTGAGGAGTTTTGCTTACACAGATTGTCATAGAACCATAAAACCATGGAATGGTTTGGTTTGGAAGGCACCTTAAAGGTCATCTAGTCCTACCCAGGGACACCTTCCACCAGCCCAGGTTGCTCCAACCTGGTCTTGGACACTCCCAGGGATCCAGGGGCAGCCACAGCTTCTCTGCCCAACCTGTACCAGGGCCTGCCCACCCTCCCAGCCAGCCATTCCTTCCCAGTATCCCACCTATCCCTGCCCTACTTCAGTTTAAGGTCATTCCCCATGTCTCTTGTTGAAGCCTCTCTCCTTTCAGAGCAGATCCAGTAGACATTGTCCTGGTGACTGGAAACCAGCCTGCAAAGGGGCCCTGGGGCTGCTGCTGCTCAGGGACCTCATGGTGAGCAATATTTGGGGTGAATGGGTGAGGTGATGGCACAACAGCACCTTGGGGTGAGGGAGGATGTTCCTCACCAATGGCTGGGAGGGCAGTTGAGTGGGCCAGAGCCGAAGTCACCCTCAGGATGGCCCAGGAAAGACATGGACCTCCTTCTTTACTGCATATTCAGAAACATCTCCCTCTCTCCTCCCTTTTCTCCAAGCAGACATGTCCTTTTTTGGAGCCTCTACCCCAAAGTGCTGGTGGCTGAACCTTTCAGGAGCTCCTGAGGGGTGTCTGATGCTGCTCCGGCTGGAGGAGGGAGGAGGCTGGACCAGGATAACTGTTACAAAGGACTTGGATCTGCCAAGGTAGCCCCAAACCTGCTGTTTTCTGCCATAAATTCTGTGGAGTCAAGGTCAGAAAGGCTTGGCTGATTCTCCCCAGAACTGGCTCTTCCACAAAGTGGAGATGACCCGTGTTCTGGAAGTGGAATTCACCCTCCTTTCATTCCTAAGGAAGCCAAATGTCCAGCCTGGGCTCCCTCTGGCCTTTGAAACTCCCAAATGGAGGTGGGATGAATCCCACTTTTAATATCTTAATCCTTTTTTATTAGATGGAGCTTTCACAGACCTTTTCTCTTGGATTTTCTCTGGATTTATTCACTTTTAAACATCTTTTCTGCAATATGTATTGCAAACTGCACACAGTATTTCAGTAACTTTTGTCTGAGACTTCTGCAGACACAGAAACTCTTCTTTTATCCTGTTCACCATCACTTTTTAAGGAAATCCAGGTGGCCATTCCTGTTCAAATATTCAAAAAATCTCTGTCCCTTGGGTCACAGGTCTCTGCTCCCTGGGCATGGTGGGTATTCCTTGTCATCTTCACATTTCACTGCATTTTACTGCCTAAAATATCCATCTGAACCAAACATGGGGCATCTGGAGAGCCCAGATGGAACTGAGGGTCCTGCCCTCCTCACCAGTTATCACTTTGCCAACTTTATCCCAAACCTCTGCCATCATCTCCAAGGAGCAGATTTACTTTCATCCAAGCTGATGACAATGTTGAGCACCCCAGGCAAGGCAGGAGGTTCTGAGAATCATAAAATCCTAGAATGGATTGGGTTGGAAAANGCCTCCTCTTCTCCAGCACAAACACCCCCAGCTCCCTCAGCCTCTCCCCACAGCACTTGTGCTCCACTCCCTTCTCCAGCCTCCTTGCTCTTCTCTGGCCCCGCTCCAGCCCCTCAATCTCTTGCCTCAACTCAGGGGCCCACAACTCAACACAACACTCAAGGTGTGGCCTCCCCAAGGCAGAGGCCAGGGGAAGGCTCACTGCCCTGGGCCTGCTGGCCACGCTACTTTGGATCCAGGCCAGGATGCCATTGGCCTTCTTGGCCACCTGGCCACACTGCTGGCTCCTCTTGAGCTTCCTGTCCCTCAGTCCCCCCAGGTCCCTTTCTGCCTGGCTGCTCTCCAGCCACTCTGTGCCCAGCCTGGAGCGCTGCAGGGCTTGGGGTGGCCAAAGGGCAGGACCTGCCCTTGGCCTTGTTGAACTCCAGCCCATTGCAATCAGCCCATCTCTCCAGTCTCTCCAGATCCCTCTGCAGAGCCCTCCTGCCTTCCAGCAGCTCGACACTCCCTCCCAACTTGGTGTCAGCAGCAAATGCGCTGCTGATGGACTCAATCTCTTCATCTAAATCATCACTAAAGATGTTAAACAGGACTGGACCCAACACAGACCCCTGGGGACACCACTGGTGACCGGACACCACCTGGACACAGCCCCATTCACCAGCACTCTCTGAACCCGGCCCTCCAGCCAGGTCCTAATCCAGTAGACCTCTCCTTTCTCCCTGGAAAGTAGCTCCCAGCTCCCTCCAGCTGCCCAGTCCCCACCTCCTGGGTTTCTCCTGGCTTTCTGTAGCACAGCAGGAGCTCTTCAAGCAGCAGGTTGTGCAATGGGAAGTCACACCCCACGTGAACGTTTGGATTATGCCCTGTGAGAGGCTCTTTGATGAGCAGAACTGCTCATTTTGTGAGAAAATGAGATCAGGGCCCATTTCCCATGGCAAACACTGACTGCCACTCATTGTAAATGTAATTATCTGGAGGTGCAGTGGTGGCACCTGGGTTCTCTGACCCAGGGAACTGTGCTGGCTGCTCCCAGCCAGATCAGCCCTCCAGCAGCTGAATCACCTAATCTGGGGCAGACATCTGTCTTCCAGAGGGATGATTCCTGCTTGGAAGTGCCTGCCTGTCTCCAGTGAGTGAAGGGAAGGAGCAGGGATTCATTTGGAGCTACCTGAGTGAAATCACCCCTCCTGGTAAAACATCGGCATGGCCTTCCCACGTCCTTTTCCAAACGTTGGGAAATGCTTTGTTCCCCTTCAGGACTCTCCTGACTCATAGTCTGGGGAGTTTCAGCTAAGTCAGAGGATGAATCCTCAAGAACAAGTCCAGGATCCCCTCCCTGCCCCTTCCCTTTCTCGTGGAAGGTGGTTGAACTCGGTGGAGTTAATGGGGCAGCATTTGCCAGACAGCTCCAGTTTGCCAACCAGCCAAGGGCTTTGATCCTGGAGTTCTGAGCACCTTTCCAGCTGGAGAGGAAACTCTGGTGTTTCCCCCAGCAAATGCCTTGGAATGAAGTGGTAAATTGGAGAGAAAGTTGCACGGGGTGAGGATGGAAACACGTGGATCTGAGCCTGAGCCTGATCCTGATCCTGCCCTGGGGCTTCCCTGGGTGGTCAGAGCTCCTTTAAGCTCTCCTGGGAGTTGGACCAACACAGGATCAAAGGCCTTTTCTTCAGCAGTGCTTGCTGGACCAGGAAACACTGGCCTGCTGCAGGCTCTGAGAGTTGGGGTCTCCAGGCACTGGGGTCTCATTGCAGGTGTGGGGAACTGGGGATGGATCTGTGGTGGGGCAGAAAAGCTCATCCAGGCACTGTCTTGGTGCCACAGCACTGTTTGGAAGCTCCAGCTGGGGTAAGGAGGGGACTGGTTTGTCCTGTACCCAATAAATCCCCAAAGATGGAAGCAGAAGACACAAGCCAAAGGTGGATGGGAGGGAGGGAAGGAGGGGAAAAGGGATTTCCCCCCAGAAGGGAAGCAATGCTTGCCCAAGCACCTCTTGGTGGGATCAGTGGCAGCCTTGAAACCCCCCAGGGAGGAGGTTGGGGGGTGGTTAGAGCTCTCCTCAACTTGCTTTTCATTCCTGGTTGTCCCTGGATTCCTCCATTTCCAGTGAGCATCACTCCAAGGGCACCAGAACAGCACTGGGAGTGCAGGATGTGCAGCTGCACCTCCCCAGTGCTGAGCCCAGCCAAGGATTTAGCAGCTATTAATTACAAATAAACCAAATAAAGGCACTTCACGACCTGCTAATTTGTAAGTGGAGACAGAGAAAAGCACCAACACATCAAACCGGGGTTTGCAGCGAATTGTTTACTTTGCTTTAATAATAAATAGGAGTGAAGAGCAATGCCAGTGCTCTGCCAGGGAAAAAAAATGTGTGTGTCTGCCTGGGAGTGTAATTCTTCTCCCGTTAAGCACTTGAAGTGAGTGAAGCTGAAAGGATTACAGAAATCTCATGTTTCATCCTTTAAGCTCTTTGTTCCCCTTTGCATTTCATGGAGGACGGGGGAGGTGTGGCTGTAATGTGGTTAATCATCAATTAGTGTCAATCGCAGCAGTTTTGTTGCCTTTAACAGATGGGTTCTTTTGTGGGAATCGGTTTCTCTCCGAGGAAGAACAAATCTTGTTATTGATTGAGGGAAGTGGAAACATCTTTTTCCTTGTATTGCTTTGATTGGAAGTTCTTTTCCCATCCAACATGTGGATCTGCAGCTGCAGGGCAGCAAAGAGAAGAATGTTGAGAACAAGGGGGATCATAAAGCCATGGAAGGGTTTGGACTGAGGGGACCTTAAAGCCAAGCCCATCCCATCCCTCCCCACCCCATCCCATCCCATCCCATCCCTGCCATGGGCAGGGGCACCTCCCACCAGCCCAGGCTGCTCCAAGCCCTGTCCAACCTGGTCTTGGACACTCTCAGGGATGGGACAGCCACAGCTTCTCTGCCCAACCTGTGCCAGGGCCTGCCCACCCTCCCAGCCAGCAATTCCTTCCTAAAATCTAACCTAAATCTCTCCTCTTTTAGTTCCAAACCGTTCCCCTTTGTCCTGTCTGTGTAAAAGGAGCTATATTTGGGTACAGCAGAATTCCCTCCGTCCCACCCCATGTCCTGCCCCACCACAGGGAGCTGGGGAGTCCCCACATGTGCTCGGCTCTGGGGACCTGTGGTCAGGAGGAGCTTCCACCCCACCTCCCTTCAGTGTCCAGTGGCTCCCAACCACTCCAGCATCTCAGAGCTTTGCATTCCAGCCACAGTCCCTGGTGAGAACAGCAGAGCCATCCTGAGCACGGAGGAAATGTGGGTTCGGAACCACGGCCAGACTGAGTCACTTCAATCTTCCTTCTGATGGGCTGAGCAGAGATCTCTGAGCTGAGGAGTCTCCAGAGGCTTCAGCTGGAGCCCAAGTGTCCGGTGCAAGGAATTCTGAGGGAAGTGGAGGCCAACTGGGTGAGGGCCAGAGGAGAGCAGCAGGAATGATCAGAGGTCCAGAAAACATGACCTCCAAGGAGGGACTGAAAGAGTTGGGATTGTTTAGTCTGGGGCAGAGGGGACTGCAGAGATTTGCTGGGAGACTGCAAGTGTGCAAAAGGGGACCGGGGAAAGGAGGAGAGGAACCTGCTCCTTGAGGCCACTGCAGGAGAACAGACAATGTGTTTTCTGTTTGTGGCACTTTGGCCACCCCAAGCCCTGCAGCGCTCCAGGCTGGGCACAGAGTGGCTGGAGAGCAGCCAGGCAGAAAGGGACCTGGGGGGACTGAGGGACAGGAAGCTCAAGAGGAGCCAGCAGTGTGGCCAGGTGGCCAAGAAGGCCAATGGCATCCTGGCCTGGATCCAAAGTAGCGTGGCCAGCAGGCCCAGGGCAGTGAGCCTTCCCCTGGCCTCTGCCTTGGGGAGGCCACACCTTGAGTGTTGTGTTGAGTTGTGGGCCCCTGAGTTGAGGCAAGAGATTGAGGGGCTGGAGCGGGGCCAGAGAAGAGCAAGGAGGCTGGAGAAGGGAGTGGAGCACAAGTGCTGTGGGGAGAGGCTGAGGGAGCTGGGGGTGTTTGTGCTGGAGAAGAGGAGGCTGAGAGGTGACCTCAGCACTGTCTGGAAGTGCCTGAAGGGAAGTTGTGGCCAGGTAGGGGTTGGTCTCTTCTCCCCGGCACTCAGCAATAGGACAAGGGGGCACGGGGGGCTCAAGCTCTGCCAGGGCAAATTGAAGTTGGAGAGCAGAAAAAACTTCTTTGCAGAGAGAGTGCTCAGGGATTGGAATGGGCTGCCCAGAGAGGGGGTGGATTCCCCATCCCTGCAGGTTTTTCAGCTGAGCTTGGCCGTGGCACTGAGTGCCATGATGTGGTAAAGGGACTGGAGTTGGACCAGGGGTTGGATTTGATGATCTGGGAGGTCTTTTCCAACCCAATCCATTCTAGGGTTCCGTGATTCTATCATTCCTCTAGAGCAGGAGCAAGATATTTGGGTTGGACAGGATGAGAAGGTTGTTTGTGTTGAGCAAATGTCCTCTGGTAGAGCTGATCCTACAGGGCAGAAGAATGGGTCAGATCTGGCAAAACCTGCTCTCATTCTGTCTTTTTTGTGGGTGTTTGAAGATGTTTGGATTCTGATTTTGATGTTGCTGCTCTGGTGGCCTCATAGATGTGAAGATGGCATGTTAAGTTCTGGTTTAAAACCCAAAGGAGATTGTCAGGAGAAGGAATCTTGTGCCAGCACTTTCTGTCCAGTGCAGAACAAGAACCGCAAACATCTGTGGGTCATCTGGGAGGTCCACCCATAGTTATGTCTGTGTATGTAGAGGAGAAGAAGGTCTGAGATGAGAATATACTCCCTGGTGAGGTTCCTCCATGCTTGTCGCCATCATTCTTCTCAGTTTTGGGATGAAACATTGCACAGAGCCGGAGTTGGGAGATGTTTCTGGAAATAACTCCTAAAATCTTCCTTTATTCACCGTTTATTAGGCCTCACCTGGAGAATGTGTCCAATTCTGGGGCTCTCCCAGCACAGGGAAGACAATCCTAAGCTGGTGGGAGATCAGTGGAGGCCACCAAGGTGGTTGGGCTTTGTTGATCCTTGGAGCTTTCCAAGATCAGACTGGAAAAGCCCTGACCAGCCTGGTCTGGTCCCTGAGCTGACACTGCTTGGAGCAAGAGGATGAACTGGAGACCTCTGGTTATCCCATGATTCCAAGATTCCCTGTCTGCACCTGTCAAAGCCAGAGCTCCTCCCGAGGTCAGGATGCTCTTTAAGCATCTGCTGCTGAGACAAGAAAAGGATCCCATTCCGTGGTATCTGCCTGAATTAGGACCATATTTCCTATTAATTATTATGCAGATGAGGAGCAGCTCTGATTGTCCTCAGATGGCTCAGTGACAAATCTGCTCTCCTGTGTTGGCAGGAAGGTGACAGCCAGAAGCTCCAGGCTGGATTGTGCCCATCAGGAGGGACTGGAGGGAGATCCTTGAGGGAAAATGGATCAAGTTGGCTGTTCCTTCTTGGCTGCTGCTTGTGACCTCATCCAGGTACAGAAGTTGGAGCAGCTGGTGGTTGTTTAGCACTGTGTGTGTTTCATTTTAGCACCACATCCTTCTCAGTGGAGTTTTATTTTATTTTATTTTATTTTATTTTATTTTATTTTATTTTATTTTATTTTATTTTATTTTATTTTATTTTATTTTCTATTTTTTAAATTTTATTATTTTATTTTAGTATTTTATTATTTTGTTTTATTTAATTTTAATTTTATTTTTAATTTCATTTATGTTATTTTATGTACTTTATTTTACATTATTTTTATTTCATTTTTTAATTTTATGTTATTTTATGTTATTTTACTGCACTTTATTTCATTTTTCATTTTATTTCATGTTCTTTTACTGTATTTTACTGTATTTTATTTAATTTAATTTTTTCATTTTATTTCATTTTATTTTTTATTTTATTTTTTGTTTTATTTCATTTCACTTCATTTTATTTTGCATCATTTTACTTTATTTTTCCTATTTTATTCCTCCTATCTCATTTTATTCCTATTTTTAAATCCTTATTTTATCCTTATTTTATCCCGGTTTTAGCTTGGTTTGGGTTTTTCAGGGTTTTGCTGCTGCTTTCTGTTTATTTTTGTTCCCTTGTTTGCTTTGGTTTCTCTGAGCTCAGGGATGGAACAGGCCGTTGGTTTGGCGTTTGGGCTCAGAAATACCTTTGATGGGTTTGAGGCTCAGGTCAGCCCAGCACTGTGGCAATCCCTGTCCCTCACATGTGACAATCCCTGTCCCTCCCATGTGTGACAATCCCTGTCCCTCCCATGTGTGACAATCCCTGTGCCTCTCATGTGTGACAATCCCTGTGCCTCCCATGTGTGGCAATCCCTGTCCCTCCCAAGTGTGACAATCCCTGTGTCTCCCGTGTGTGACAATCCCTGTGTCTCACACATGTGACAATCGCTGTGCCTCCCAAGTGTGACAATCCCTGTCCCTCTCATGTGTGGCAATCCCTGTCCCTCACATGTGTGACAATCACTGTGTCTCCCATGTGTGACAATCCCTGTCCCTCCCCTGTGTGACAATCACTGTGCCTCCCACATGTGACAATCCCTAGACAAGATTCCCAGCCTTTGATCTTGGTTTTCCCTCATTTTCAATGCCTGGGAGTGAAGGAAGAACATGAGCAACTTCTCTTCCATGCACTCATAGTGGGGCTACTCCCAGCCAGGAAGAGCAAACCTTATTCCCTATGGAATCTGTGGCTGCCCCATCCCTGGAAGTGTCCAAGGCCAGGCTGGACATGACTTGGATCACGCTGGGCTGGTGGGAGGTGACTCTGGCCACTGCAGGTGTGGAATGAGATGAGCTTTAAGGCCCCTTCCAACCCAACCCATTCTATGATTCCATGATTGGATGCCCAGTCCATGGCTGGATGTTCCCAGATTTGGGCAAAGGTCCTGCCTGTGCTCTCTGAGCACCTTCCCATGGTCCAAACTCAGCATCACATGTTGTGCTGCTTGAAGGGAACACCCTGCCCAGCTCCAGTCCACCCCCAGTCCAAGCATTATTCCCAACAGACCGTCCTTCAGTCCATTTTTAAACATCTCAAAGATCAGGATTTCCACCCCAGCCCCAGGGGAGGATGTTCCACCATCCATAGGTTAAATCTCAGTGCTGAGAATGTTTCCCCTGATGGCCAGTGTTCATTTTCCATTTCTTAAGCCCATCTTGAGATTCCTGGTTATTCCCCTGTTGGACTAACCCAAACAATTCCTCCCCCTGCCTGCCCTTTGTGTCTCTCACAGACAGTTGTCCTCCCTCCCTGTGCTCCTGCCAAACTATCCATATTTAGCTCCTTCAGCTTTTTTCCTCATAAGTCAATCCTTCCAGCCACTTCATCATCCACGTTGTCCCACTTTGACTTCCCTCCAGCTTCCAGCATTCCAGCAGTGCCGAGGTGCCCACAAGCAAGTCAAGTCCCCAGAGAGCTCAGCCCAGGGAGGAGGCTGACAGAGAAAAACCTTGTTTATGAGAAAATCCCTCCAGTTGTCTTTGTCATGGGTTGGAAACAGGGGGTTGGTGTCCCCCCCGAGACCCTGCTGGAGAAGGTCATTCAGATATTCCACCAAATCTGGGGACAGCTGAGGAATTGTGCCTTCCTGTGTTATTTTCAGTAATTCCATTGGAATCTGAGGGTTGGCCCAAGGAAACACAGCGACAAAGGCACCCAAAAACTCCACGCCAAGTGCCACAGCCTGGCCATGCTGTGGCAGAAAAAGTCCTTCCATTTCCCTCAGGGCCTTTTTTCTTCCTAAACACAAAGTTGTTCTCCCTTTGCCGTCTGTCCTGAGCCAAGGCTGACACTCACCTTCTTTATTTGGGGAATTAAGAAGGGTTTGCTGATGCAGGGCAGAAAATTACATTTTTCCTTAAAAAGTAGGAAGAACTGGCTTAGGAAGAGAAGCTGTGGCTGCCCCATCCTTGGAAGTGTCCCAGGCCAGGTTGGACAGGGCTTGGAGCAGCCTGGGCTGGTGGGAGGTGTCCCTGCCCATGGCAGGGGTGGCACTGGATGATCTTTCAGGTCCCTTCCCACCCAAACCACCCTGGGGTTCTTTGCACCAGCAAATGGTCCTGGGCCACCACAATTCTTTTGTCTCCGGGCAAGATAAATGAAACACCGAGGGTTTCAAGGTGATTCTCACCCCACGGAGCCTGAATTGCTCCTTTGTGGAGTCTCTCAAGCTCTTTATGTTCTTCTCAGTGCGCTGAAAGTTGGACTCGATGATCCTTGGTGGTCCCTTCCAACTCAGAATAGTCTGGGATTCTGATTCTGATTTGCCCAGCGCTGGCTGGCACAGCGGGCAGGGCTGTTTGGAGGATGGCAATAATGTCTGTGCCTTAATTAGAGCCCGAGGTGTCCTCAGGAGCTGCTGGCATCAACCTCGTGCCCGTGGCACCAAAGCCAGCCCCACAGTGCTGATTCTCAGGACGGCTCCTCTGCGCTGATTGAAATTCAGGCTGGTGGCGGCGTCTGGTGCTCCCAGCTGAGCTTTGTCTGCCGCCCCAGTGCCCAGAGGACCAAAGATTTAATGACACTGCGAGGAAAAAAATGACTGTGCTATCAAAACAGACAAGTTGGGAGGAGGGAAGAGTTTTATTGGGTTTTTTTCCCCTTCATTTTAATGATAAGGAACAGAAATGTTGGGTTAGGCAGAAAAGAATACTCGGCTCGCTCTGCTGGGTCAGGTTTTCTCAGGAGCTCAGACCCGGCTGGGGCATTTTTGTAACGCTGCAAGTGGAGATCTTGTCCAGGACCTGAAGGCAAATTGCTTGAAATAAAACCACAAAATGTGTTGGCTTGGAGAGGACCTTAATTATCGTTTAAATCCAACTCCATGCCATGGGCAGGGCCACCTTCCACCAGCCCAGGTTGCTCCAAGCCCTGTCCAACCTTGCCTTGGAATAGCAGGTGAGGATTTTAAAACACAATCATCCTTCATCCTTATGAAGCTGTGCCAGGGCAGGAACAGCATCCAGGGAAGGGCTGGAGCTGTGCCAGGGCAGGAACAGCATCCAGGGAAGGGCTGGAGCTGTGCCAGGGCAGGCTCAGGTGGGATCTCAGGGAAAGGCTCTTCCCCCAGAGGGTGGTGGGCACTGCCCAGGCTCCCCAGGGCAGTGGGCACGGCCCCAAGGCTGCCAGAGCTGCAGGAGGGTTGGGATGATGCTCTGGGGCACCGGGGGGGATTGTTGAGGTGTCTGTGCAGGGCCAGGGGTTGGACTGGATGGTCCTTGGGGGTCCCTCCCAGCTCAGGAGATTCCCCACACCACTGTGAATGGATAGAATTTGGAAGAATTGCCCATCCCAGATGTAGCTTAAGGACTAAACTCCACATTTCTGGAGCAATCCTGGGCTTATTCCATACAAACACCACGTAGTGAATGGCTCTAAATCATGGCCAGGCTGCTGTAGCTGAAACTGCTTTGTACCCAAACTGCAGATTACTGTAGGTCAACCCAGAAAATTCCTCTTCAGATTTAGAACACAACCTCTAATTTTGCTCTTCCAGTCTATTTTAAAAATAGGCAAACAACAGCCTGTGTTAAAAATAGGAAGACAAACACTTCACTTAAAAAAAAAAAGAAAACAAAACAAAACCCAGCTATTTTTTGCCCTCTGTTTAATCTTGCAGAGCTGCCAGGGCTGCCCAGGCCCTGACTCAGCAGGGCATTTCTCCTCCCTGCATATCTTAATGCACATCCCAGCTCTATTTGCATCTCCTGCTGCCTCCAAGGATTTGGCTCCTGGGCACAGCCCAGCCAGTGGGAACTCGGTCCTTGTGGAATGCTGAGCGAGCAGGACTGAGGGAGAGGAAAGTTGGGATGAAAAGGAGCTCCCTGATGTGCCTGGATGGTGGCTCAGCCTCTCTCTGCTCCTCCAGGGTGGGATGGAGGAACTTACCTGAAGGGAAGTTGTGGCCAGGTGGGGGTTGGTCTCTTCTCCCAGGCACTCAGCAATAGGACAAGGGGGCACGGGGGGCTCAAGCTCTGCCAGGGCAAATTGAAGTTGGAGAGCAGCAAAAACTTCTTTGCAGAGAGAGTGCTCAGGCATTGGAATGGGCTGCCCAGAGAGGGGGTGGATTCCCCATCCCTGGAGGTTTTTCAGCTGAGCTTGGCCGTGGCACTGAGTGCCATGATCTGGTAAAGGGACTGGAGTTGGTCCAAGGGTTGGACTTGATGATCTGGGAGGTCTTTTCCAACCCAATCCATTCTATCATTCTGTGATTCTATGGGGGAGAGGATTGGGAGGGGAAAGGTGAGAAAACCCCTGGGTTGAGATAAAGACATTTTAATGGGGAGGGAAAAGTCATATGAACAGAGCGAGACAAGGGAGTGGGGCTAGAGGGAGGTGTCCCTGCCATGGCAGAAGGGGTTGGGACTAGATGACCTTTAAGGTCGGTTCCCACCTCTTAACATTCCATGATTGCCCACTTCCCACCACAAGCAGGTGTTTATCTATCCCAGGAAATCTGGGCTTTGTCATGTACAGTGATGACTTGGGAAGTCAAAATGTTATCACTCTGTATGGCCACACCTTCCTTCTTTTTCTCTCAGTTTTACCTGCTGAGCAGGAAGTCCCATGGCCTGGAATATCCCTGTGGTCACTTGGAGCTGGGTGTCCTGACTGTGCCCACTGCCAACTCCTTGTCCACCCCCATTCTTCTTACTGGTGGGGTGGGGAGAGGAGCAGAAAAGCCTTTGATTCTGTTCAACTGCTGCTCTGAGAGAACCAAACCATCCCTGTGTTATCAACACCATCTCCCACCCAAAGCCCAAACACAGCCCCGTGCCAGCTGCTGGGAGGAAAAGGAACTCCACCCCAGGCAAACCCAGCACAAGCCAAGGTCCCCTTTCCGCTGAGGACACAGCTGGGCAGAAGGTGGTGGGATAACACCAGGCCCCTGTGCCAGATGAGGCTGCCGAAAAAAGAACCTTGGTGCTCAGCCAGATGGAGACCCAACTCCATGGGCTGCATCCAAGCCTATGTTGTTCCTCTCCCAGGCACTGAAGTGGAGCAGATGGATCTGAGCTGCTTTGGAACTCCCTGTTAGGCTGGAAAGAGCCAGGAGAGCTCATGAGGCAAAATGTGGGATTTTTCTGTAGCTGTTGCTGAGAGGCTTTGCTTCTGTCTCACATGGACACACCTGTGGGCATGGAGGGACAGGACAAGGGGACATGGCCTCCAGGTGAAAAATGGGGGATTTAGGTGGGATATTGGGAAGGAATTGCTGGCTGGGAGGGTGGGCAGGCCCTGGCACAGGGTGGGCAGAGAAGCTGTGGCTGCCCCTGGATCCCTGGGAGTGTCCAAGGCCAGGCTGGACAGGGCTTGGAGCACCCTGGGCTGGTGGGAGGTGTCCCTGCCCATGGCTGGGGTGGCACTGGGTGGGCTTTAAGGTCCCTTCCAACCCAAAATATTCCATGACTCCATGAACGAGATGATCAGGAACTTGTCTGAGTCTGGCCCTGTTTTGGGATGGAGGGGAATGTCCACATCATTATCCAGCTGCTCCAGCCAGTGACCAATGGCCAGAAAGCGAGAGTTATCACAGAATCCCAGAATGGATTGGGTTGGAAAAGNTCCTCTTCTCCAGCACAAACACCCCCAGCTCCCTCAGCCTCTCCCCACAGCACTTGTGCTCCACTCCCTTCTCCAGCCTCGTTGCTCTTCTCTGGTCCCACTCCAGCCCCTCAGTCTTCCTTCTTTCCTGAATGCAAAGGCAAAACTCTCCCAGATCACACAGCCCTTTGTGCCACCTTTCTTTGCCAATCACTGGGTCTTTGCAGTGTCTTTTTACATTGCCCACATTCAGTCTGGGGGCTTTGATCAGGCCCAAAGTGGGCATAAATACATTTCAGAGGTAGAGGGGCTGTGAGGAAACTCCTCCTAGTCCAAGGGTGTGGATCAGGAGCTGTGCAAATGGACCTGGATCACTCCAGGGATGTGGTTTGCCATGGAAGCTGCACGAGCTGAGGGCTGGGAAAATGGAGCTCCACCACTTTGCTGGTCTCAAGCCTTCGTTAAGCTGGACCTGCAGACGAGGGGAAGGCTTAGTTAGACCTCTGGTTGAATCCTGATCATTGATTTGTAGAGATCTCTGGCCCTATTCCTGCCCATCCTGCTTTCCCAGAGGAAGATTTGAGCCACGTGTTGGTCTTTGGGGTCTCCACGAGAGCGTGATGCCTCCTATGGATACATGGAAGTGTCTCCTAAAGCCAAACCCCCACATTTCATAGTATTGCCACAAACATCCCTGTTTTTCTTAGCATTTATGGCAAGTCCTGGCACATTCCAGGGGTTTTCTAAGTCCTTCAGGACATTTCCAGGGCTCCAGATGCCTTTACTTACAACTGGATGTGGCACTTACTGCTCTGGTTTGGTTGGTGTTGGACCAAAGGTTGGACTTGATGATCTTGAAGGTCTTTTCCAACCTTGATGACTCCATTCTATGATTCAACAAAGCTCCAGCTCAGGTGGTCAGTGTCCAGGACACTCCCTGAATGACCTCAACCATTCTTCCTTTCCCCACTAAACTTCCCACCTTGCTGAGGCAAAAAGCACCAGAAAATTTGGGCAGAGTCCCAGAATTCCTGCTGAGGGTCAGGGCTCTCCTTTTCCTGGGTCCGTGTCACGGTGTTCCAGCTGCTGTGGATACCCCCAGGAATAAATAGGATTGAAATAATAAATAATAAATAATAAATAATAACAGCAGCTCCTGAAACATGGGAGCCACTGACATCTCGATTTATGTCCTGCTCTTACTCTGCTTTCATCCCTCCCCCCTTTCTCCTGTGCTCAAAGACACTGTAAAAATAGTGTGCTGAGCTCCAAGCCTGGGAAAGTCCAGAAGCCTCTCTGCATTCCCACTAAAACACCAACAGTTCCCACAAATTGGAGATTTCCCTCCCTCCTCCCCAACTTCGCTGCTTTTCTTTTTATATTTTATTTTTTTTTCTTTTGAAATATATATATTTTTTTTGCCCTGGACAGGAGCTGTTGAGATTCAGGGTGACTGCACAGGCTTTGGGGCTGGAAAGGAAGGCAGTGGGGAAGGGGGGGGAAGGAGGGCAAAGCCAATGGAAAAAACCACCCCACAGTAGCAGCCACAGAATTCCTCTCTGCTCCAGAGTCTCCTTTGAACTGGATATTCCCCCCCTCTTTAATAAGGAACAAATTTTCACTGCTCTATGGGAAAGTTTCAATGCAACATATTTCTGACAGGTCACTGTCAGTTCACACTAAAGAGATTTTTGCCTTTTTTTTTCCTACCCCCACCTCCTTTTCTTTCTTATTTTTTACTCTTCCTTTCTATAATTTTTTCTCTTAATTTCTATAATTTTTTCTCTTCCTTTCTATATTTTTCCTCTTTCTTTCTATAATTTTTTCTCTTTCTTTCTATAATTTTCCCTCTTCCTTTCTATAATTTTTCCTCTTCCTTTCTATAATTTTTTCTCTTCCTTTCTACATTTTTTCTCTTCCTTTCTATAATTTTTTCTCTTCCTTTCTACAATTTTTTCTCTTCCTTTCTATAATTTTTTCTCTTCCTTTCTATAATTTTTTCTCTTCCTTTCTATATTTTTTCCTCTTTCTTTCTATAATTTTTTCTCTTCCTTTCTATAATTTTCCTCTTTCTTTCTATAATTTTTTCTCTTTCTTTCTATAATTTTCCCTCTTCCTTTCTATAATTTTTCCTCTTCCTTTCTATAATTTTTTCTCTTCCTTTCTACATTTTTTCTCTTCCTTTCTATAATTTTTTCTCTTCCTTTCTACAATTTTTTCTCTTCCTTTCTATAATTTTTTCTCTTCCTTTCTATAATTTTTTCTCTTCCTTTCTATATTTTTTCCTCTTTCTTTCTATAATTTTTTCTCTTCCTTTCTATATTTTTCCTCTTTTTTCTATAATGTTTTCTCTTCCTTTCTATAATTTTTCCTCTTCCTTTCTATAATTTTTCCTCTTCCGTTCTATAATTTGTTCTCTTTCTTTCTATAATTTTTTCTCTTCCTTTCTACAATGTTTTCTCTTCCTTTCTATAATTTTTTCTCTTCCTTTCTATAATTTTTCCTCTTTCTTTCTACAATTTTTTCTCTTCCTTTCTATATTTTTTCCTCTTTCTTTCTATAATTTTTTCTCTTCCTTACTATATTTTTTTCTCTTTCTCCCCCCTGTTTTTTAGGGTGGAAGTGGTGCCTGGAATGTGCTCATGTGCTGAAAGGCACATCCCTGTGGGCAGTGGCATCCAGAACATTTGGAGGATGGTCCTGCTGCTGCCACTTGTTCAGGAGTGACAAGTAATTGTCCCCTGGCTGGCTGTGGCAGAGCTTTGCCACGTGGTGGGAAATGAAGAGTTTGGAGCTGGGCATGAGCTGTGGCAACTGGAAAATGCTCAGGTGGTGTGTGGAGAAAGAGACTGAACATCCCAAGGGCAAACTGGGAACATCCTGCAAGACCTTGGATGTTCCTGGACAATTCTCCTGGGAAATCTGCCATCAATAGCAAAGATTTGGGAGAGGGAGAAGCAGGAATTTGATGGACAGACCAAAGAGACCTGGAGGCTCCCTCACAGTGGAGGCCTTTCCTCCCTGCTGAGGCCACACCTTGAGTGTTGTGTTGAGTTCTGGGCCCCTGAGTTGAGGCAAGAGATTGAGGGGCTGGAGCGGGGCCAGAGAAGAGCAAGGAGGCTGGAGAAGGGAGTGGAGCACAAGTGCTGTGGGGAGAGGCTGAGGGAGCTGGGGGTGTTTGCGCTGGAGAAGAGGAGGCTGAGAGGTGACCTCAGCACTGTCTGGAAGTGCCACATCAGGGAAGTTGTGGCCAGCTGGGGGTTGGTCTCTTCTCCCAGGCACTCAGCAATAGGACAAGGGGGCACGGGGGGCTCAAGCTCTGCCAGGGCAAGTTGGAGATCAGGAAAAACTTCTTTGTAGAGAGAGTGCTCAGGCATTGGAATGGGCTGCCCAGAGAGGGGGTGGATTCCCCATCCCTGGAGGTTTTTCAGCTGAGCTTGGCCGTGGCACTGAGTGCCATGATGTGGTAAAGGGACTGGAGTTGGCCCAAGGGTTGGACTTGATGATCTCAGAGGTCTTTTCCAATCCATTCGATTCTATGATTCTATTCTATGATTCTATGACCAGCACCTTCAGGGGTCTGAGTTGCTTCTTCCCAACCCCCTCCAGCAGAGTCACAGCCAGAGGGTTGAGCTGCCTGGGAAGTCCTGGCCACCCTGGAGTCTGAAGCCCAGCACTACTGGAGTGAAGCCTTGCATGGAGCTCCTTGGCCCAAACCCTTGATGTTCAGCAGCTTCCTGCCCAGCCTGGCCCAGGATGCTCAGCCCTGGTTCCCTGCCCAAACCCAAGGAGAGTTCTCAGCCCTGGCTTGAGGGAGCACTTGCAATGCCCAAAGCTGGTGCTCTGGAGGACAAAACTGGTGCAGACTGGAACAGCTGGGGATGTTCTGGGAGCAGGAGGAGAAAATGCTTTTTAGGGGAAGCCAACAAAGCAGGGAAGTCCTTTTTATCCCAGTCTCCTGTGAGACTGTGGTGGCTGCAGCTGCTGGGGCTGCCCTGGGGCTGCTGGGCTCAAATAGGAGGTGCCTCCTTCATCTCCTTCCTCCTCCTCTCTGCAGCAGTGGAATATCAGGGCTCTCCCAGCTTTGTCTCCTCTCTCCCCCTTCTTTATGCCCTTCCTCTCCTCACAGGAGGAATCCAGGGGGTCTGTTTTGCCCCAGAATGGAAAAGTCTTGTACCATCTCCAACCAAAAGATACTGGGTTGAGACAGCAGGTGCCTCCTCCATTTCCTTTCTCCTCCTCGCTGCAGCAGTGGAATTCAGTGGCTCTCCCAGCTCTGCCTCCCCTCTCCCCCTTCCTTCTGTTGTCCCTTTTATTGTAGGAAGCATCTACAAGGTCTGTTTTACCCCATGTGGGAAAGCCTTGTAGCACCTCCATCCACGAGCTCTTGGGTTAAAATAGGAGGTGCCTCCTCCATTTCCTTCCTCCTCCTCCTCTCTGCAGCAGTGGAATTCAGTGCCTCTCCCAAACTCTGTCTTCTGTCTCCCCTCTCATTCTGTCCTTCCTCTTCTTGTAGGAATAATCCACGGGGTCTGTTTTACCCCAGTGTGGAAAG
>VWZD01009784.1:126206-162269 GCA_013396695.1 Sakesphorus luctuosus
CCTCTCTGCAGCAGTGGAATTCAGTGGCTCTCCCACCTCTGCCTCCTCTCTCCCTCTTCTTTCTGTTGTCCCTCTTATTGTAAGAAAAATCTACAAGGTCTGTTTTACCCCAATGTGGGAAAGCCTTGTAGCACCTCCATCCATGATCTCTTGAGTTAAAATAGGAGGTACCTCCTCTGTTTCATTCCTCCTCCTCTCTGCAGCAGTGGAATTCAGTGCCTCTCCCAAGCTCTGTCTTCTGTCTCCCCCTTCATTCTGTCCTTCCTCTTCTTGTAGGAAAAATCCACAGGGTCTGTTTTACCCCATGTGGAAAAGCCTTGTAGCATCTTCACCCACCACATGAGATGATGTTGAGTTGAAATAGGAGGTGCCTCCTCCATTTCCTTCCTCCTCCTCTCTGTAGCAGTGGAATTCAGTGCCTCTCCCAAGCTCTGTCTTCTGTCTCCCCCTTCATTCTGTCCTTCATCTTATAGGAAAAATCCACGGGGTCTGTTTTACCCCAGTGTGGAAAGCCTTGTACCATNACCCAAAAGATACTGGGTTGAGACAGGAGGTGCCTCCTCCTCTCTGCAGCAGTGGAATTCAGTGCCTCTCCCAAACTCTGTCTTCTGTCTCCCCTCTCATTCTGTCCTTCCTCTTCTTGTAGGAATAATCCACGGGGTCTGTTTTACCCCAGTGTGGAAAGCCTTGTACCATTTCCAACCAAAAGACACTGGGTTGAGACAGGAGATGCCTCCTCCATTTCCTTCCTCCTCCTCTTTGCAGCGGCAGAATTCAGTGTTTTTCCCAGCTCTGTCTCCTCTCTCCCCCTTCTTTATGCCTTCCTCATCTTGTAGGAGGAATCCAGGGGGTCTGTTTTATCCCAGTGTGGAAAAGCCGTGTGCCATTTCCACCCAAAAGATACTGGGTTGAGACAGGAGATGCCTCCTCCATTTCCTTCCTCCTCCTCTTTGCAGCGGCAGAATTCAGTGTTTTTCCCAGCTCTGTCTCCTCTCTCCCCCCTTCTTTATGCCCTTCCTCTCCTCACAGGAGGAATCCAGGGAGTCCGTTTTACCCCAGTGTGGAAAACCTCATGGCATCTCCCCCCACCCCAGGAGATGATGCTCAGCCAAAGCCCCCCTGCACGTGGCATCCCCTCTGCCAGCAGCACCTGTGTCCCAGCTTCCCTGGTTCTCCCAGAGCAGCCAAGGAGTTGCTAATTACCCACAGTGCTAATGAGCTGCCCTGCTGCTGCTGGGGGATGTCTGCTGGGGTTTGTCTCACTCAGTTCCCCCAGTTGTTTGAATGACACTCGGAAGATCAGCAGAGTGTGGTGGTGTGGGGGAGTTTACAGTGGAATGAGGCCCTTGAAGGGCAATTTTAGGCAGGAGTAATTGGCTTCATATGTCTCACAGGCCACTTCTGAGCTCTCAAAGCGAGGTCAAGGGTGCTTGAGGCAGAGACGAGAGGCTGTTCTCGCTCACAGTCATTTCCCAGTGGTCTGTCAACAGCTCCTTCAAGGCGGGGTTGGACTCGTGGGTGACTCATCCCCTTCGCTTTAAAAGCCACTTTTATGCAGGATGGTGGGGCAGTGGCTCCACTAATGGGCATAAATCTGCCCAGTTTCCCAGGAGGGGGACCCAGCAGTGCCAGACCTGGGAGGGAAAAGAGAAAAGCTCTTTAAAACGAGCTCTGGCCTGTGGTGGTGGCCCAGGAGAGGGAAAACGGGGGTTTTGTTGCTGTTCTTTGGGATTTCTGTGCATTTTTGGGGTGGGTTTGTGTTTGTTTAAATGTCCCTTTTCCCAGGGCTTCAGGATTTTAACACTCTCTCTTTTACAGCCCTCTAATGCTCCTTGAGATGTCTGGTCTGCCCTGATGATGCTGCTGAAACCAGAGCTGTCCCAGGCCAAAAAACGCCAGGGCTGGCTCAGTGTCTCACAGGAACTTCTTCACAACAGGTGAAGGTACCTGAGCTCCTGCTGAGTCCTGTTGCTGCAGAGCTGAGCAGCTCTGGGGAGCACCAGCCACTTGTCCCATCAGCCAAGGATGTGCCGAGATCTTCAGGAAACTTTGTGGTTGGTGATGATGGTGGATGGTGGGGAAGGGCAGGGAAGAGGCAGGAAGGCAATCAGACAAAATCAAAGTCATTAAAATCAAGTTAAATCGGATTTTAATAAGAAAATCTTTATTTAGAGTGGGGTGACACCCTGGCCAGAGCAGCTGTGGCTGCCCCTGGATCCCTGGGAGTGTCCAAGGCCAGGTTGGACAGGGCTTGGAGCAGCCTGGGCTGGTGGGAGGTGTCCCTGCCCATGGCAGGGGTGGCACTGGGTGGGCTTTGAGGTCCCTTCCAACTTAAACCTTTCTATGGATTCTATGACATTCCCTTCCAGCCAGTTTTCCATTCCAGGGGGCTCAAAGCAAGCTGAGGACCTCTATTTAATGGTAAATTTTTTATCTGGCCCAGCATCTCTTCCTCTGGGAGTGGCTGACATGATTTAAGTCGTACCTTTAGCTGGGAGGACTTTTATCCTTTTCTGTCCTAAGTGTGGCTGGTTTCTCCTCATCCCCTTGTGGAATCTTGTCCATGCCTCAGACAGGAACCTTTGCTCCATGAACTGCTGCCCTTTGCACCCCAAAAATGCCCTGAGAAAGGGAAGGAGATGAAAATAATCCTGTTTTGCTGAGGGAAGGATGTACAGGGCATGATCTCTTGTGCTCGGCACTCTCAGGTGAGACCTGGGAGAACCCCCAAAGTTTGAAGGTTGGGGTGTTGGGAGTGCCAGAGTTTCTGGCTCAGCCAAAGGGGATGCCCAGATCCCACATAACAAGTGGAAACCCCAGGACTTT
This sequence comes from Sakesphorus luctuosus, assembly GCA_013396695.1. Classification (NCBI taxonomy): domain Eukaryota; kingdom Metazoa; phylum Chordata; class Aves; order Passeriformes; family Thamnophilidae; genus Sakesphorus; species Sakesphorus luctuosus. The sequence continues at coordinate 129,033 of VWZD01009784.1, forward strand.
TCTTGCTGGAAATTGGAGCTTCTGCTCAAAGAGGACCCAGCACAGTGACCCTGCCCGAAGGTGGGCACTCCTTTAGGCAGGGGACACCTCCTGCCACGTGGTGGAGTCCTCCCTGCTTTGTTTTTTGGGTTTTCATAGAATGATAGAATGGATTGGGTTGGAAAAGACCTCCGAGATCATCAAGTCCAACCCTTGGGCCAACTCCAGTCCCGTCACCAGATCATGGCACTCAGTGCCACAGCCAAGCTCAGCTGAAAAACCTCCAGGCATGGGGAATCCACCCCCTCTCTGGGCAGCCCATTCCAATCCCTCAGCACTCTCTCTGCAAAGAAGTTTTTTCTGCTCTCCAACTTCAATTTGCCCTGGCAGAGCTTGAGCCCCCCGTGCCCCCTTGTCCTATTGCTGAGTGCCTGGGAGAAGAGACCAACCCCCAGCTGGCCACAACTTCCCTGATGTGGCACTTCCAGACAGTGCTGAGGTCACCTCTCAGCCTCCTCTTCTCCAGCACAAACACCCCCAGCTCCCTCAGCCTCTCCCCACAGCACTTGTGCTCCACTCCCTTCTCCAGCCTCGTTGCTCTTCTCTGGCCCCGCTCCAGCCCCTCAATCTCTTGCCTCAACTCAGGGGCCCACAACTCAACACAACACTCAAGGTGTGGCCTCCCCAAGGCAGAGGCCAGGGGAAGGCTCACTGCCCTGGGCCTGCTGGCCACGCTACTTTGGATCCAGGCCAGGATGCCATCAGCCTTCTTGGCCCTTTTATTCCCAAATCAAGTTATTCTAAAGAGAGTTGGTGAACGAAGTCCAGCCCCTTGGGTTGTGTTTGTGTCCTTGGATATTTGGGTTCTACTCAACTCCCATTGCAGGTGGGAATTCAGCCACCTGAGACTCAATATTTAGGTCTGAATTAAGCTCCAAAGAGACACCTCCAGAAGGTGGTTCATGCCCAGTAATTCAGTCTCTGGATAATCTTTTGAGAAGAATGGAAACCCTGCAGTCAACCTTTTTGCTGTCTCAGAATTTTGCTTTGACCTCTTTCAGATCTCTCACCATGTAACAACTTCACTTCCCTGTCCAAATTGTGTTCACTTCCCTGCCTGGCACCACCTCAATGAAATCACACCAGTGGAAAGTCAAATATAAGCTAGTCCAGAACCTCAGCTCTGCTTACAAACCCTGCAAAGTGCCTGGTCTCATCTGTCCTGGTGTAAATTATCAGCTTTATTATCTCACAACCAATATGTTAATTAATTCATAGAATCACTGAATATCTCACGTTGGAAAGGACCCATAAGGATCAGCAAATCCAACTCCCTGCTTCTTGCAGGATGACCTAAAAATGAACCACATGACCAAGGGCATCATCCAGATGCTCCTTGAACTCGGACAGAGTTGATGCCACAGCTGTGGCAGGTTTGAAACTTCTTCTGTTCCAGTCACAGGAGAAGATCTCGATGTGGTTTCAGAGCAGGCAGTTCTGTTGGGCAGTGAGAGGGTTGGTTGTGGCCTCCAAACCAGCTGCTGCCTCCTGAAATCTCTATTTGGATCATCTTATACCTCCCCATCAAAGAGGAGAAGAGTGAGGAGGGGCACGAGGAGGACATGTGTGTGTGTCACCTCCTCTAAACCACTTCAGGCAACAACTTTGGGCTGCGGTGACGCAATTTCTTTGCTGTCTTTTTCTCTCTCATCTGTGTTTTAGAGATGACTAATTCCATCCAATGTTTCAGCTTGTAATTACTGGGAAAAGAGGGGAAAGGGGGAATAGAAGCTCTGTGAGGCAGTGGCATCGCTGGGTCATGATTCAGGTTGTGATAGTTATTCAAGCCCAGGTTGGATGGGGCTTGGGACAACCTGGACTATTGGAAGGTGTCCCTGCCCATGGCAGGGGGTGGGACTGGGTGGGCTTTGAGGTCTTTTCCACCCCAAACCATTCTGAGATTGTCTGATATTAATTAGAAGCCAGATTCATAGAATCACAGAATCACAGAATGGATTGGGTTGGAAAAGACCTCCCAGATCATCAAGTCCAACCCTTGGGCCAACTCCAGTCCCTTTACCACATCATGGCACTCAGTGCCACGGCCAAGCTCAGCTGAAAAACCTCCAGGGATGGGGAATCCACCCCCTCTCTGGGCAGCCCATTCCAATGCCTGAGCACTCTCTCTGCAAAGAAGTTTTTTCTGCTCTCCACCTTCAATTTGCCCTGGCAGAGCTTGAGCCCCCCGTGCCCCCTTGTCCTATTGCTGAGTGCCTGGGAGAAGAGACCAACCCCCAGCTGGCCACAACTTCCCTGATGTGGCACTTCCAGACAGTGCTGAGGTCACCTCTCAGCCTCCTCTTCTCCAGCACAAACACCCCCAGCTCCCTCAGCCTCTCCCCACAGCACTTGTGCTCCACTCCCTTCTCCAGCCTCGTTGCTCTTCTCTGGCCCCGCTCCAGCCCCTCAAACTCTTGCCTCAACTCAGGGGCCCAGAACTTATTCCCTATTGCCTGGTGTCCTCTGAACTCCATGACACCATTCCCCTTGTTGCCTCCTCGGGGTAACTCAGGGAAGTCAGTGGAGTCCCATTCCTGCTCCTTCCCCCCCTCCAGGCAGGAATCAGAGTCCAAGCCCTTGGCTCTGGGCTGCATCCATGACCATGAGATCAGCTTCCAGTCTTAGGCACTGACAGAGACGAGCTGGGAAGAATTTGTGTCTCTGTGGCTGGAGAATGACCATGTCCTCCCCTAAGGGATCAAGACTGGGAGCCAGAGCAAGGATCACCCCTTGGCAGAGCCGTGGAAATCCGGAATTACAGTAGCAAAAGGTCAGGACACGGCCCAAATGTGGCCGAGCTGCCCCGGCACGGGAAAGGCTTTATATGGAATGGCCTTCTACTGCTTTTCCCAGGAGAAAAGCCTTCCAGGACACCCCTCTGGAAGGAGGACAAGAGGGAGATTCTTGACATTTTCCTCGGGCTCCCTCCAGGGAATCCTCCCAGAGCAGAGCCGGTTTCAGCCTCCTCCTGATGCCAATCCCCTCTCAGCCCCCTCGGCCCGCCCTGGGCTGGCACTGGCACTGCCCCTGCTCAGAAACCCACAGGACTGAAAGAAGGAAGAGCCTCTTTATCTCTTGAAGCCAGAGGCGACCAACCATCCCCCAGCCTTCCAAGAAAACAAGATAGAGCCACCTTGGCTATGGGAACACCCCAAGGGCACAGCCCCGAGGGCACAAGGGCACAGCCCCGAGGGCAGAGCACAAGGGCACAATGCCGTGGCCACAGCCCCGAGGGCTCAGCCCCGGGGACACAGTGCCAAGGGCACGGCCCCGAGGGCACAAGGGCACAGCACCGAGGGCTGGCCATGGTTTGACCTCCGAGGCTGCACAGGCAGGGCGAGGAAATCGCAGCAAAGCCTCGAACAAACAGCACGTCCGTAGCCCTTCTGGCCCCGGGGGAGCCATAAATAAAGAGCAACGGCGCTGGCGGAGGAGGCGGCACAGGCGGGATGGGACGGGACGGGACGGGCGAGCGGCCGCCGGTGGCTCTGCCAGGATGGCTCTGCCAGGGTTCCGAGGGGGCTCAGCCTGCCGAGGAGGGCAGGGAGAGGGAAGGAGGGCATGGATTGTGGCACCAGTTGCCACCCAAATCCCGAGCAGGGAGAAGAGGCTGTGCCCCTGCTGGGCTCGGCGTGGGCTCACTCGAGCCTCCCTGAGCGCGGCTTAAACTCGCCCCGAGCCAAGTCAGGCGCTCCCGAGGCTTCTCCATCCCTGGTCCTCTTCGGTTTAGAGCTGGGATTTGGGTGCTGCCTGAGCTGGGTCATGGATTGAAGTGTCAGGCTGTTGTGGCTGTGAGGAGTCATGGAGTGATCTGAGTGGGATTCGTGTGAAGGAATGGCTTCAAAGTGGGAAAGAGCAGGTTTACGTGGGATGCTGGGAAGGAATTGGTGGCTGGGAGGGTGTGCAGGCCCTGGCACAGGTTGGGCAGAGAAGCTGTGGCTGCCCCTGGATCACTGGGAGTGTCCAAGGCCAGGTTGGACAGGGCTTGGAGCAGCCTGGGCTGGTGGGAGGTGTCCCTGCCCATGGCAGAGGGTGGATGACCTTGAAGGCCCCTTCCCACCCAAATCATTCCATGATTTTATGTGCTTCAGGCCAGCAATGATCTGTGTCTGTGTCTCTTTATTCCATATATAAAATCATGGAATTGTTAAGGTTGGAAAAGCCCTCTAAGATCATCCATTCCAAGATTCCAACCATCAACTCATCACCACCACCACATTCACCACTAAACCACGTCCTCAAGTGCCACATTCACTTTTTAAAACACTTCCAGAGATGAGGACACCACCGCTCCCCTGGGCTGCCTGTTCCAAGGCTTGACAACCCTTGCCATGATGAAATTTTCCCCAATATCCAACCCAAACCTCCCCTGGCACAACTTGAGGGTTTTCCCTCTCCTCCTGTCGCTGCTTAGCTGGGAGAAGAGACCTGGTCCCTGAAGTGCTGATGGCAGAGAGAATATAACAAAAAACAAGGTCTAGGCTGGAGGTGACATCAAATGGTGACAGATGGACCCATCCATGTCCAAGGAATGCCTGAATGTGGCACTCAGTGCTCTGGTCTAGGTGGCAAGGAGGGGATCAGTGAAAAGCTGGACTCACTCTTGGAAGTCTTTTCCAACTTAAGTGACTCTGTGATCTCCATTAGTCTCCAAGTCCTCTGGATGCTGCTCCCCAGGGATCTCAGGGAACTTTATATAGAGAAGGTTGCAGGTCCATCCTGGCCAACTATTCTGCAGCCCTGGTTTGTGTCATTGGTGGGTTTTGCTAAGTTTCCCTATTTATAAGAAGAGGAAGATGCAGCAGAAGTCACCTCTGACTCCTTGCAGTGTAAATCATCTCATTGGGATGTAAGAACAGCCTGGCTGGAGCAAGTTGGAGCTCAAGGTGCTTCTGAGTCATAAAATCACAGAATCACAGAATGGATTGGGTTGGAAAAGACCTCCCAGATCATCAAGTCCAACCCTTGGGCCAACTCCAGTCCCTTTACCAGATCATGGCACTCAGGGCCACGGCCAAGCTCAGCTGAAAAACCTCCAGGGATGGGGAATCCACCCCCTCTCTGGGCAGCCCATTCCAATGCCTGAGCACTCTCTCTGCAAAGAAGTTTTTTCCCATCTCCAACTTCAATTTCCCCTGGCAGAGCTTGAGCCCCCCGTGCCCCCTTGTCCTATTGCTGAGTGCCTGGGAGAAGAGACCAACCCCCAGCTGGCCACAACTTCCCTGATGTGGCACTTCCAGACAGTGCTGAGGTCACCTCTCAGCCTCCTCTTCTCCAGCACAAACACCCCCAGCTCCCTCAGCCTCTCCCCACAGCACTTGTGCTCCACTCCCTTCTCCAGCCTCCTTGCTCTTTTCTGGCCCCGCTCCAGCCCCTCAATCTCTTGCCTCAACTCAGGGGCCCACAACTCAACACAACACTCAAGGTGTGGCCTCCCCAAGGCAGAGGCCAGGGGAAGTGCTGGGATGAGCTGGAGTACAACCAGCTCAGGTGATCTGCACAGGGCAAGTGGCTTTGAGACAGCCTGGAAAGCAGAGAGTGGCCCAAGGAGTGGTGCCTTAACCACAAGAGGATGTTTTCTATAGCAAAGACCTCGTGTACACCCTGGGCACTGTCACCAGGTCACCTCAGGGCATCATTGCCTGGTTCTCCAGCCCTGTTACCCCAAGAAATTGCCAAAACAACCTTTGCCTCATCTCCTCACCAAGTGAATGAAACAAGGACAATCCCTGAGTGTGGAACAGGATGGGCAGGTCCCAGCTGGATTCTGCTGAGCTTTCTGCTTGCAGGTCTCCCTTCCTCAGAGGTCAAATGCAGAGCAGGTGAGACATCCTCACTAGGTGCAGCTAACGAGGGGAGACCTCAGGTGCACTGAATTAAGGTGGCAAATGAGAAGCTGGGGGTATTTTTAAAGGAATTTCCTGGGATGGGTTTTCTTAGCCTGGTCAGAGGTGTCAGGGAAGCAGCTGGTGAAGGTAAGGATTGAGGTTTTGTGGTTTTGTCACTGTGTGAAGGATTAACAAGATAAGTAAATTTTATCTTGTGTCTTGAGATAGTCGAAGTACCTGCAATAAGTTCCACCAGTTCCCTTGACATGGTGTAAACTGCAAAGATGAGGACTTGGAGACTTGGATTCTCCTGGGGTTTGGGCTCTGGGCATGGGCTCTTGTGTTTCTTGTAAAAGAAGTTTGAAATAGCCCTGACAATCTTTTTTTAAGTGTTCCTGTGGAAAATATTGATTTGTTGTAACAAAGGCTTCATTGTGGAGGTCCTGCTGGTGAATCAGTCGGTGCCCTGAGCAGGAGGTGCTTGGTCCAGGCTGAGGGTGGTTCTCCTGGTCAGACCAGGCAGGGTTTGGCTTAGAGGTCACCAGGGTTCAGCTTCTGTGTGTGATTCATGCAGAGGGCTCCAAGTGCCCTCCTATCTCGTGTGAGCTCTCTAAAAAGCGACCCACTTGTCCTTCCTTCCTGCCCCTCAGCCCCGCCGTGCCTGGAAGGTTCTCCCAAGGGACAGACAATGGTGGGATAACGTGACCTCGGAGTCACGGGCGAGGAAAACACTTCCTGCTCAACTGAGCTCTGCAAAGAATTCTGCTTGGCTTGGTGCTTTCTCTGCTCTTAATCTCAGCTGTGAATCATCCCCGGGAGGAACTGGCTCATGTTTGGCCTGGGCCCTGGGGGGAGGTGGCCAAGGCCACGTTAATCTGGGCGAGTGATGTAAAGTTCAGCTCTGTGACTCACCCATTGTTCACGAGGTCGTGATTAAACCTCGCAAATGTCACTCACCTTGAGGTCCCTCTGGAGGTGAATCATGGCTTCTTGTCTCTGGCCCCACTCCTGGGAGCCTTGGCAATGCCCTGGGGAGGTTTAAAAGAACAGGTAGAAAACCCTTCTGGTGTCCCAAAACTAATCATGCAGCTTAAGCTCCTCAGTGAGGTGACTCTGTGGCACGTGGCAGGTCTTCCATGTCCCTCAGACAAGGTGGGTCACGATCTCAGGACAACCTGCAGCTTTGCAGCAAAGGAAAACAGCCTTCAGGATCCCTTTGGGAAAAGTTTAGGCTTCTTTCTGTGTCTCTGGACCTTGGTCAGTGTTGTAAAGGGGCTTCTTCTCCACCTCTTGTCATGACTGGAATATCTAACACAAAACACAGCCACACCATCAGATTTAATTGTTGGAGCACCTTGAGGGGGTGAAGAAGGGAATTAAACAAGTTGGAGACATCCTGTGAGGCTTGGAAAACCTGGAAACATGGAATTATAGAACAGTTTGGGTTGCAAGGGACCTTAAAGACCATTTCATTCCACCCCTGCCATGGGCAGGGACACCTCCCACCAGCCCAGGGTGCTCCAACCTGACCTTGGACACTTCCAGAGATGGAGAGTCTACAACCTCTCTGGGCAAACATGATGGTGTGAGATGGAGAAGGCTGTGTGATATCTGGGGAGGGTCTGAAAGAGCTGGTGCCTGTCTGTGGGTGCTCAGAGGTTTTTGAGGTGAGGGGGTCTTTTTTTTTTTATTTTTCTTTAGGCAAAGACCTGGATTTTTTGGGAGGAACACACCTGGGATAGTGGGTGTGAATGTTCTGCTTTGGGGACCATGGACCACCTCAACTCCTGTCAACCCACCCTCCTGCTGCTAAAATACTTCAGCTTTTCTCCTCTGCCTCTTGGGGGTGGTGGGATGGGCAGGCAAGGAAGTTGGTCAGTACCTGGGGAACTCCAACCTGAATCTTTGTGCCAAGCAGCTGGATGGACATGGATTTGTGTCCTGCACAGCCAGTGCTTTGAAGGCAGAATAAGGCATTTCCTTGGCAAAGCCAAATATTTTCCCCTTTCCTAAGTTATCAAGAGAGGTGATGCAGTGGGTTGGTGCTCCTGAGAATTCACTGCTCCTTCTTTAGTGACCTGAGATGTTCTCTCCACTCCCAGAGGCTTTTTGGCACTGTTGGGACATTGAAGAGAAGGTGGTTTTCCTACTGTCAGTCTTGACTAAGGGAAATCCTGTGGTTTTGGTTTTCTTTTTAACCTAGTGTTGAGTAAAGGTGTTTTTCCTCCCCTTTATCCCATTTGCTGAGTCTCTTCTGAGCCATTTCAAAGTTTCTGTGCATTTGACCATGAGGGGCCTTTAGGTCAGGCACAGCTTTTCCACACCCCTTGCAGCAGGAGCCCTAATCCATGGAAAAGAGAGCTAGGAAAGGTCCAGAAGGTGATATCCTCAAACCATGGCACCACATCTGCCTCTGCCTCTGGTTCCTGTGCTGGGAAGTGCTGGAATGAGTGTGTGAACACAGCACCAAGTGCCTGAGGCCCTTATTAATGTCCAGGCTCCAGCAGGTTGGAGTGTTTATGGCTGTGGGAGACATTTATGGCTCTGTTACAGCCTCTCTTCTTTTGGCCTCATTGACCTCTTACAAAATCCTTAATGAAGGTTTAGGTTTTATACCTTCCCTCCTGCCTTGGGCTTTGCTTAGACGTGGTGATGAGAGCAAGAGAATCACAGAATGGATTGGGTTGGAAAAGACCTCCCAGATCATCAAGTCCAATCCTTGGGCCAACTCCAGTCCCTTTACCACATCATGGCACTCAGTGCCACGGCCAAGCTCAGCTGAAAAACCTCCAGGGATGGGGAATCCCCCCCCTCTCTGGGCAGCCCATTCCAATGCCTGAGCACTCTCTCTGCAAAGAAGTTTTTTCTGCTCTCCAACTTCAATTTGCCCTGGCAGAGCTTGAGCCCCCCGTGCCCCCTTGTCCTATTGCTGAGTGCCTGGGAGAAGAGACCAACCCCCAGCTGGCCACAACTTCCCTTCAGGCACTTCCAGACAGTGCTGAGGTCACCTCTCAGCCTCCTCTTCTCCAGCACAAACACCCCCAAAGGTCCTGCAGAAGGAGCCTGGGAATGTTTGTGGTGTGTGGAAGGTGAGTTGTGGGTGCTGATTCTCAGCCTGGTTTCCTGAGGAGCCCCAGTTTTCCAGGGCATCTCAGGAGGATGTGGATAGATGTGGATGCCCATTGCTGCTCTGTGCCAGCCCACAACCAGCAGTTCAGGCTCCACCTCCTGCCTTTGGGCAACTGTGACTGTGCTTTCAGTCCTGCCTGACTCAGGAGGGTGATGACAGGAATGTTTGCACCAGAATGCTGCTCACTTGTGGTCTGAGGTGACTCCATGTACATCTGTATTTACCTCTCCCTGTGTTTATATATCTGTTTATTTATTTCCACCTGGCAAGTGCTGTCAGCCCTGTCATCCTGAGAGGGCTGGGTGGCTTTTGTCCATGTATGAAGACATGAGCATTGTCTTGCCACAGCATTTTATGTTTCCTAATGAACTTCTCAGAAATCCCTGAGGATGCTCTGTAGGTAACACATGTTTGGTAGAAGCTTCCCCTGGGAGTTGATGCACTTTGCACCAGCCATGGGAGCTGCAGGTGTTGTCCTTCCACATGTCAGACCAACATACAGAAAGTGTGAGGGAAAACCTGCCTTGAAACCCCCCGAACAATCCCAAATCAGTGAGGAGCTGAAAGGGGATACAGAGTGTGCAGGTGGAAAAGCCTCTCTGTTGTGCTGTGGGTTTGGTTCTCCAGGGCAGGACAGGGGTGGGACTGCAGGGCAGTTGTGCCCTGCCATGGAGTCTCTGGGTTACTTTGGAGCAAATCTGTCTCTCCTGTGCTTGGTTTCCCCTCTGCAAACAGAGAGAATCCTAGAATGGATTGGGTTGGAAAAGCCCTCCCAGATCATCAAGTCCAACCCTTGGGCCAACTCCAGTCCCGTCACCACATCATGGCACTCAGTGCCACGGCCAAGCTCAGCTGAAAAACCTCCAGGCATGGGGAATCCACCCCCTCTCTGGGCAGCCCATTCCAATGCCTGAGCACTCTCTCTGCAAAGAAGTTTTTTCTGCTCTCCAACTTCAATTTGCCCTGGCAGAGCTTGAGCCCCCCGTGCCCCCTTGTCCTATTGCTGAGTGCCTGGGAGAAGAGACCAACCCCCAGCTGGCCACAACTTCCCTTCAGGCACTTCCAGACAGTGCTGAGGTCACCTCTCAGCCTCCTGTTAGGGATGTTAGATGTTGGTGTCCCTTCCTGCTTCCAGGCACTGGTTGCTCTGAGCATGAATTCACAGAATCCTGGAATGATTTGGGTGGGAAGAGACCTTCAAGATCATCTTGTTCCACCCCCTACACCTCCCCCCAGCCCAGGCTGCTCCAAGCCCTGTCCAACCTGGCCTTGGACACTCCCAGGGATGGGGCAGCCACAGCTTCTCTGCCCAACCTGTGCCAGGGCCTGCCCACTCTCCCAGCCAGCAATTCCTTCCCAATACCCCATTTAACTCTGCCTTTGACAATGGGAAGCCATTCCCTGTGTCGTGTCCCTCCATCCCTTGTCCCAAGCCCCTCTCCAGCTTCCTTGGAGCCTTTTAGGCTCTGGTTGCTGAGCCTGAATTCATAGAATCATAGATTGATTTGGGTTGGAAAGGACCTTAAAGCTCATTTTGTTCCAGCCTCTGCCACGGGCAGGGTCACCTCCCACTATCCCAGGTTGCTCCAAGCCCTGTCCATGAATTCCTTTGGGCCACCCCAGCACCAGGTGTGAAGGATGTCTGAGGTCACTTGGAGAGGAGCAGGCACAGGGAATTCATCTCCTGGGCTCTGTCACATCTGCTCCCATCCCGTGTGGATCAAGCCCAGAGTCTGTCAGAGATGTGGCTTGGCCTTTGGACCTGAGGGCTTTCCTTTCTCTGCTGCCACCACTGACAGGCCCATCCACAGGCAGAGCTTCCCAGGAACTTCTCCCCCTCCGCGGTGGGGACAGGACAAACCCTTTGGGGAGGTGACCAAGCGCAGAGACACGTGCAGGAGGGCCCTGGGAGATGCCTCCTGACTCATTCCCCGTGACGTGAGCTCTCCTGGGTTTGTAAACCCCAGCAGGGTCAAAAGTTGAAGGGCTTTTCTCCTTTGTTTGCCACCTCCGGCTGGGATGGTGGGAACGCTCCCTGGAGGTGCAGGCACCAGGAAAGGTGCCTTTGTTGGGCTCCTTCTGCAGAAGCAGAGCAGCTGCCACAGCCCTGCACGGCTCAGCAGCTCTGAAAGGAGGGACAGGAGCTGCTGACTCAGCCCTGGCAGCTCCTGCCTTTCATCCCACAGCAGAGCAGGATGTTTGTGCCACTTGTCGTGGCTGTGGGGAACCTGAGAGCGGAGGTGCCCTCGGAGGGTGCAGCCCCAAACCTCCAAACTCGTAGCCAAGGGGCATGTCTGTCCTGTTGGTGGAGGCAGAGCTGAGCTGCCTCTTCCTGGGCTGGGCTTAACAGCCTGGCCTGGCTGTGCTGGTGCTGTGTTTAATCCCAGCTTAGTCCCTGCAGAGCTGAGCTTGAAGCTCAATCTCCTGGGTGAGCCCAACCAGCCCTGCGTGGACTTAGGAATGTGAGGCCTTATTAGGCTGCTCTTTCTGTCCTAGGAAGGAGTAGGAGTCTTGGAGGGGCTGGTGGAGAGCTCTGCACAGGGAAAGTTGTCTCCAAAACTTGGGCACAGTCTTGCTCTGTACAGGGGGATTTGTCTCCACAACTTGAGCACAGACTTCCAAAGCATTGGGTTGCCCCTTGGTGCTTTCCTAGACGTCTAGAACTGTGACACTTCATTAGGCTGCTCTTTCTGTCCTAGGAAGGAGGAAGAGCCTTGGAGGGGCTGGTGCAGAGCTCTGCAGTGGGGAGTTGTCTCCAGAACTTGGGCACAGACTTGCTCTGTACAGGGGGAGTTTTCTCCAGAACTTGGGCATAGATTTCCAAAGCACTGGGTTGCCCCTGGGTGCTCTCCTAGATATCTAGAGCTGTGAGGCATCATCAAGCTGCTCTTTCTGTCCTAGGAAGGAGGAAGAGCCTTGGGGGCTGGTGCAGAGCTCTGCACAGGAGGAGTTGTCTCCAAAACTTGGGTACAGACTTGCTCTGCACAAGGGAGTTGTCTCCAAAACTTGGGCACAGACTTGCAAAGCTCTGGGTTGCCCCTTGGTGCCTCCCCAGACATTGGAAGCCCTCCGTGGCCTCCAGCAGGACCTGTGATGGGGTTTGCTGGTGTCCCACTTCATCAGCAGAGCAGAAACATCAGCTGAACTCTCCTGGAGATCCCCAAGCCCAGGCTGATCTCAGCCTGCCCTGCTGTGAGTGCTCCCTTTGAACCGGGGCCTCCACCCTCCCAGCCGGAGCTCAGACTCTTCCTCCAGGCAGGGCTTCCCCAGCCCAACCAGTGTGTCTCCTCAGCTGGAACCTGTTCTATCCCCTCCCAGCCCTGGCTGGGACTGGGAGCAGCTCAGCCTTGCTCTGCTAGAGGGAGGTGTGAGTTTGTGGTCAGTGTTTTCTCTGGGGACACTTGGTCAACCCACTGAAAAGACACTTCATATCCTGTCCTAAGCTTTCCTTTATGCCTTCAGGACTTCCAGAGTCATTCTGAGAATGTGTAGGGCCAGCACTGCCCATGTTTCCATCCATTCCTGGCTCTGTGTGCAGGGAAAACTGCTGGGATGTGGCCCCAGGGGAAGGTCTGGTTCTCTCTCCCAGTTTGTTCTGCAGAACATGGAAGGGAAGGTGTTTTTAAGCTCAATATTTGACCTTGAGTGTTGTAATTGATCCCCTAAAAGCTTCAGAGCTGGCCTAGCTGAGGGGGATCATTTCAACAGCCCCTTCAAACCCAGGTGTGAACAACCCTCAAATCAGCATGGGCTGTTCTTCAGTGAAGTTCCAAGTCCTGAGACTTCTGTGCTTCTTCTTGCCTTGCTCATCCATATCTTGGGGAAAACATCGCGTTTTCCCTCCTTTCCTTGGTTCTTTTCCTTCATCTTCTGTTACCTCCCAGGTCTCCCAAGGACTCAGGGGTTTGGTGGGCCACCCTGAGGGGTTTGGTGGCTGCAGTGACAACCTCAGTGCCCTCATCTTGTTTGTCTCCTCCAGCCCAGCTGAGGAACTGCCCTTTTTTTCAAGACTCTCAGGGAGGTTTGGTGGCCACCCTGAGGGGTTTGGTGGCTGCAGTGACAACCTCAGTGCCCTCATCTTGTTTGTCTCCTCCAGCCCAGCTGAGGAACTGCCCTTTTTTTCAAGCCTCTCCTCAGGAGTTTTGTCCCCAGGCAGCTGCCCAGTTTCCCTCTAAATGAGGCACTTGCTGGTGGAAGGGGACACTTTTTGCAGTCAGCTTGTAGAAACTTTGGAGGCAGCATTAATTGCATTTACTCCTGCAATGAATGGGCTTTGAATGATTCCTGCCCTGCTAGTAAGTGCTTCACATTCCTTTGACCTCCTTCTGTGCTGATGAACAGGAAAGTGAAATGACTTCATGGTTGGAAAAACATCATCTTTCTGCTTTTTTTGTCCTTTTTTTTTTCCTTTGGAGGGCAGGGAGATCTTGGAGAGGTTTCTGTGAAACCATCCCCACCACTTGACATTCCTGGCATAGTTCCTTTTCAGGAGCAGGGAATTATGTCCCTGTAACGTCACCTACTTCAGGGGTGGATCTGAAGTGCCCCGTCAAAGGGCTGATTTTTTCCATTCTGCAAATGCCTGTGGAATAACCTGCCTTGTTATCCCCTGTCAATCTGCTGGGGAGCCCTGGGATGCTGCAGAGCAGCTCCTTAATCCTCAGCTGGTGCTCAGCTTCATTCCAAGCATTCCAAGCACTTCCTCTCCCTCCTCTTTGTCTCCTGCCTGTTCAGGTGCCAAAGCCCTTTGATGCTGCTGGAAAAGTCTTTTCCTGAGCAATGGGGTATAATTTTCCTGAGCAATAAATGCCATTGATGTGACCTGAGGGGTTTTAGCAGCATCCACTGTCCTGAATTTGTACAATTTGAAACTGGGTGGCTGAAAACTTCCTTGACTTTCACGCTTGCAATCTGCCTCTTTTCAGAATCCCAGACTATTCTGAGCTGGAAGGGACCCACAAGGATCATCGAGTCCAACTCTCAAGTCAATGGCCCACACAGGGGATTGAACCCATGACCTTGGCATTATTACAACCCATTCTTTAGGAATTTCTTGGAGTTCGTGGATCACTTTTTTTTTTACCTCTAAATTTATTTTTGTGTCTGGACCCACAATATGTGGGAGTTGTTACTCAGCAACTGGTGGACAAGGCTCTGAAACTCCTTAGTTTGACTCTGTCAGAAAGTGGGAAGGAAAACTTCAAACAACCCCAAGTTGGGATCTTCTGGCTCAAAATATTTTGGTTCCACCTGAGACAAAAGGTTTGGGTTTTATTTTGGATTCCCTGAGTAAAGACAAGGCAGAATTTCCACCCCTGATGCCTCTTGCTCAGGGTTGCTGCTTCCACTTCTGTGCCATGGCTCAAAAACCCAAGAAACCCTCCCGTGTTTGTGGGGAAAAAGAAGTTTTCTCACCATCCCAACAAATTAGGCAGTCCAATTTTGGAATTTTGTCCCCAAAAATGCAGCTGCCCTGGGGGGTTTGAATGGATTTTCCAATCAAGGCACTGCCTGTGGAAAAATGCACCTTATTGGAAGGCAGATCCCACTTTGCTGTGACTGGAAGAGGTGCAGAAGGAGGAGGTTGGGGCCGTACCAGTGGTCATATCACATCCATCCTTTCCTAGGGATATGGGGAATATGAGCAGGAAACTCCTATCCCAGGATTCCATGACCTTGGGAGAGCTTATAAAAATGAGGGAGAGGGACTTTATTTGGGCAGATTGTGACAGAATGAGGGGAAATGATTTTAGATGGACAAAGGACAGGGCTGGGTGGGCTGTTGGGAAGGAATTGCTGGCTGGGAGGGTGGGCAGGCCCTGGCCCAGGTTGGGCAGAGAAGCTGTGGCTGCCCCTGGATCCCTGGGAGTGTCCCAGGCCAGGTTGGAGCACCCTGGGCTGGTGGGAGGGGAAAGGCTACCTGAACTTCCCAGCCCATGGAACACTTGGACATCACTCTCAGCACCCAGGTGGGATTGTTGGGGTGTCCAGGAGTTGGGTTTAGATCCTTCAGGCTCCCTTCCAGCTCAGGATATCCTGTGATCTCATGAACTTGGTCCTTCCCTGCTCACCACCAAAGCCCTTCTCCTGGTTCAGATGGGGAATCTCATCTGGTGGGATGGGCAGGGTTGGGATGTCCCCTGACCCCACACACCCACCCTGTGCCCAGCCAAGGGGAGTGTGGGGCCAGGGTGGCAAAGTTTGTGTTGGGACTTGCTGGGAGGCACTTTGGGCTGGGCTGGAATGCCATCCCAGGCTCCTGGTGCCAACTGCTGGGATCTGCCACAGTAAACAAGTTACACAACCCTGAGATGCTTCAGGTGGTGGGCAAGGTAGGACCTGTGGCCTCCTCTGTGCCCCCAGGAGCTGGAGGAGCTGAGAGGGAAGGCAGAGCTGGGGCTGAGCACTGGGGGCACGCTCGGGGTCTTTCCTGGGGTTGTGGTCAATATTGGCCAAAAAGAAGCTCTGAACTGGAGATGAAAAAGCTCTGGAAGGGCAGGAAAAAAATCAAAGTTGAGGTGTTGCATCCCCTGAGCCGCTTCCTCCCAACTCCAGGCTGTGCAGGAGGAGCCACCTGGGCTCTGTGGATGTGGTTCCTCAGGAAAGGTGGGGAATGGGGGCAGGAGGATAAGGAAGGAAGGGTGGCAGAACCCAGCCTGCTGCTGTGGAGGTCACCTCTGAGCCTCCTCTTCTCCAGCACAAACACCCCCAGCTCCCTCAGCCTCTCCCCACAGCACTTGTGCTCCACTCCCTTCTCCAGCCTCGTTGCTCTTCTCTTATCTGTTGGGTGGGAAGAGACCTCTGAGATCATCACATCCAACCCTTGATCCAACCCCACTGTGATCACCAGCCCATGGCACTCTGTGCCATGGGCTGGTGATCACAGTAGGGTTGGATCAAGACCTGGTGGATTCTCTGTCCCTGGAGGTGTTTAAGAGGACACTCAGTGCCACATCCAGTCCCTTCTCCAGCCTCCTTGCTCTTCTCTGGCCCCGCTCCAGCCCCTCAATCTCTTGCCTCAACTCAGGGGCCCAGAACTCAACACAACACTCAAGGTGTGGCCTCCCCAAGGCAGAGGCCAGGGGAAGGCTCACTGCCCTGGGCCTGCTGGCCACGCTACTTTGGATCCAGGCCAGGATGGAGCTGCAGAACCTCCCTTTGCTCCCCACACCCTCTGGGAACACTCCTGATGCCTCCAAAGGCAGCTGAGAGCCAGCCCTGCACTCAGCAGCTCCCACACAGGGAGATCTTCCCCTGCTTCCCATCTCCTGCTGACAGTGAAATATTTGTGCTGAATTCCAGCAGCAGAAATCTCAGCTCTGCTGCTCCAGGAGCTCTCCCTGCTCCTGCCTGCCAGGTGCCCAAACTGCAGCCCTGGCACAGGGCTCAGCTGTGAATTTCCTGCCTGGAGCTGCAGGATTCTCCCAGAATTCTTCAGGGAACAGTGACAAACACACCAGGAGCTGAGTGATGGCTTGAGGGTCTCCTCCTGCCCCCCACGACCAGGTGGAAAAGGAGGAGGAGTTTGTGGGAACTGGGCAGGTGTTTGCATGTGGCCAGAAAGTCTCTGTGGCCAAAATCCCTGGACGCCCAAACTGGGATAGAGTTGCCTTCCCCAAGGAACACCATCCCCTGAGGAAACAATTCTTGGCTTCTCTCTGGGGTTTTTAACAATTAGGTTTTCTCTCCCCTTTCCTCCAACATGGAGCAGGTCCAGAGAAGAGCAACGAGGCTGGAGAAGGGAGTGGAGCACAAGTGCTNCAATGTAGGCAAAATCAACCAAACTCCATCAAGGGCTGGAAAATACAGGGATGGCACCTCTGACTTTGGAAGTCTCTGAGTTGGAGATAACTGGAAATGTTTTGGGATGGGACCTTGTCATGTCAGTGTGTGTCTCATTTATCCTGGAGAAGAGAAGGCTCCAGGGACAGCTGAGAGCCCCTGGCAGGGCCTGAAGGGGCTCCAGGAGAGCTGGAGAGGGACTGGGGACAAGGCCTGGAGGGACAGGACACAGGGAATGGCTTCCCACTGCCAGAGGGCAGGGCTGGGTGGAGTATTGAGGAAAAAAAATTCCAGTAGGCTTCAAGGAGCTTGGAGGGATCAGGAGCTGGTTCCTGCTGCTCCAGTTCCTCCAGGATCAGCTCAGCTGGTCTCTTTGCTGCCAGGGGAGTTTTATTTCCAGGGTTATCTCCTTCCCAGAGCTCTGCTCCTGGGGTGCCTTCCCAATTCCCCAAACTCCAGGCTTTTCCTTTTGATCCCAAATTTCCCAGCATGGCTCCTGAGCATTTCCTCAGGCCACAAATCCTTTCTCCTCTTTCCTCCAGGTCATTGAGTGTCTTTTTCTGCTGGTCCCAGAGCCTTTCCCTGGGATTCCTGAGCCAGTGGGATTATTCCAGCAGTTCCTACCAGAGCTCTGCAAATCCCAGATTTCTTTGGGTTGGCCCCAGAGTGGAGGCTGAGAATGTTCAGTGTGACTTGGGAGCGTCTCCCCTGGAGTTTGGGCTGCTCAAAGTCCAGCAATTTGGGCTCCAAATCTGCTTTCAGGGCAGAGGCATTTCAAAAAAAAAAATGAGAACAAGTTGAAAAGCAAAGTCTGAACAAAATGCTCCTTCCTTGAAACGTTTTCAGGCTTTTGGTGGAAACTATTCCCTGAGTTTGCAAATAGTTTTGGTGGGCCCAAGCCCCAGATTTTTGTCTCAGTGAATAAATTCCTCATCCCAAACATCTCCCACCGCCGTGGGTCGAGCCCCAGGCAGGGCTGTCCCAGGAAATCCAAGGGAAAGCTCAGCTTCCCCATCCCCTTTGGCTCCTGCTCTTTGAGCAGCTGCAATGGCCAGAGCAGCCCAGCTTGGAAGGCAGAGCTTCTCCTGTGCTTTCCCTCGGTGGCAGCACCAATTTCCTTGGCTCCTGCCTGGGCTGCCTCCAGAAAACCCGTAATAATTCTGTCATTATCTCTTCCTGAGGGCTGAGGAATGTTGGTGGAGGGAAGACCTGAGTTTTCCAGGCAGGTTGGACACACCAGAAACCTGATTTCCTTCTGTTTGACCTCGTTAATTCATCTGCTCTTGTTTGGCCTCTGGATGACTCTGGGTTTGGTGCTCATGTCCTTTTTTTGGGGGGATGAAATCACATTTCTAAGCCAGTCTGAGCTTTTCTATTCAGGAATTGTTCTTTAAACTCCAGGCCTGTCCCTTGCTGTGGGATGTGAGTGGGTGAGTCTGGTCTTTAAATCTCATTTTTTTTTTGGATTGTGGGTTTTTTATCAATGAAGTGTCTTTAGTTTTTGAGAACTTTCACTCCCACGTGGTGACATTTGTTTGTTGACCTTGGCAAACATCTCCTGGTGGCTCTGGGAAGGGGTGGGAGTTTGGAGGCTGGAGCAGAAAGTCCTTGGGATGGGTCAGGGCCTCTCCATGCTGGGCACTGAAAGTTCCTTTGGGAAACTTTCTCCAAACACAGAATCATGGATTGGGTTGGGTTGGAAGGGACCTTAAAGCTCATCCAGTCCCACCCCCTGCTGTGGGCAGGGACACCTTTCAGAGACCTGGTTGTTCCAACCTGGCCTTGGACACTTCCAGAGGTGGAAACCACTTTCTCTGCAGGCCAATCAGCCCCATCCCAGAGTAAATCCCTTCCCTTTGGGCAGCACCTTCCTTGGTCACTTCCAAAGGCTGGTGCAGTTGGAGCTTGTGACCCTCAGTGGGGCTGTGGGGAACATGGAAATCCAGTTATTCCTGCTGGATCTGATGCTGCAAATCCCACCCCAACCAGCCCCTCAGTGGGGCTGTGGGGCACACAGAAATCCAGTTATTCCTGCTGGGTCTGGTGCTGCAAATCCCACCCCAACCAGCCCCTCAGTAGGGCTGTGGGGCACACAGAAATCCAATGATTCCTGCTGGGTCTGGTGCTGCAAATCCCACCCCAACCCGGCTGGAAGTGGCCTGGGAGGAGCAGCTGGAGGTGAAACCCCCTGACTGCCCATCCCCTGCTTGTTTAAACCCTCTGCTGGAGTTGAGAGTGTTTTGTTGGTGCCAAATCCAAGCTCAGGGATGTTTGGGAACCAACTGTGACCACTCCTGATGTCCCATCCACAGGATCCAGAGTCATCCTGGCAGGACATCAGGGAAGAAAATTCCCACTGGGCCAGGGGAGGGGACTGAGGTGACTTTCCTGATCCTGCTTTGCTTCCAAGTGCCTTCCAGGGCAGGCAGACCCACCTGGAGCTTTTCTCCTTCCATGTGGATCTCCAAGGAAGGTGTGGAGCATTTTCTTTGGGTCAGTTTGGACCCTCCTGGAGGTCCATTTACAGCCATTCCCCTCCAAAGACGAGGAGTTTTGGAAAGAACAGCCCCAAGGCTTTGTGAGGGAGCACAGGAGGAACCCAGACAGATCCAAATGGGAATGTGGATACAAGAGGAATGTGGCTCCAAAGTCTGGCCAGCTTGGAAAGGGGCCAGGGGCTCTCAATTTACAGCCACTTACTCCAACTTGGCCCTGGCTCATCCCTCCCTCACTTTCTAGAGGTGAAACTAATCCTGGGAAGCTTCAGAGTAATTATTCCCCAGAATTGGCCCTTCATTAAATGGAGATTGATGGAAAGCTTTGAAAGATCACCTTTTAAATTTTGAAGCAAATTGGGATTCCCTTCCTGCCTATTCCACCTTTTGCTTTTGTTCCTGTGTTTTCCTCTCTCTTTTTGTTCCCAAAATGAGGGAAGGGGTGACCAAATCGTCCTGATTTCCCTTTTTGTCCTCACAGGTAAAAAAAATGTGGCAAATCAACACATATTTTTGGGATTAAACTGTGGGAATGTGTGGCTTTGGGCAGCAAAGGTTTTCCAAAGGCATCAGCTCTCCCTGTTCTTTGGAAAAGTGGGAAATTTGGAAGATTCAGAGCTGGGGAATATCTCCAGAAACTCCAGGGGTGTTCCAAGGTCATTCCGTGATGGTTCAGCATCTCTTTTTGGTCTGTTTTAATCCAGAATTAACAATATTCCAGCCAAACAGGAGCAAGGGAGTCTCTCCCTTTCCCTCAGTGTGTTGGAAGCAGGAATTCCTCACCCCTGTCTGGGGCAGGATCTGCTGCCCTTGGAGGTGCTGAAGGCCAGAGAAATCCTGGCTTGGGAGGGGAAATGTTCGCTCTTCCTCCTCGTGTTTGAACCATTGGCATTGATCTCCAAACTTCAGCAAAGCAGCAACAGAAATAATCTGGTTTGTTTTCTTCAGAAAAAAGAAAAAATCCTGACAAATCAAGGGAAAACATTTTGATTTGAAATCCCCCGTCTTGATATATTTTTCTTTATCACTTGGTCACCCACTTGCTGCCCTTATTAGATCCTTACCTCTCAATATAAATGCCCTGTGTGTAAATATAGTTTTTAACCCCTTCAATCCCTTGAAGGTTGACTTTCAGCTTGGTCTGAAATCTCCAGGATGAACACCAGAATTTCCAAAACCTTCATAGTTTTGAGAAAAACTAACCATTCTTCAAATCTCCCCCAAAGAGGGAGAGAAGAGAATTGTGACCTTCCTTTCCAAGCTCCCTTTTGCTGCTGCCTCCAATATTAGAAACACAGAAAAAAAAAAATCCCAACCATCCTCCCAATCCATAAATCAGAAAGAATTTCATTGGAGAGCAAGCCCTATTTTGGGTGGGAATTTAATTTTCTATGGAAAACCTTGGGCTCAGCCAAAGCAAATCCTCTTTAAAATATGGCCCTGGTTTTCCTCAGGCTCCTGTTTGCTCCTTGGGGCTTCCAGCCAGGTCATCTTCCCTAAAATGCACAGGGATCTCAAGAATTCCTGCTTGTTGAGCACTGACAGATGTAACCTGGTATGAACTTCCCCTTTGCTGGATGAGGTAGACACAAGTCTGGTTTCTGGTGGTTTTATTTTTTTTTTTTAAAAAGTGGGTTTTTAAAAAGCTTTTATAGTCACAAGGTACATGATTTCACTTATAGAAAGGGAAGGAAACCTGATCGTTCCTACTCAGGGCAAAGAGTTCTCTCCTCACCCCCTTAAAACCTCTCAGCCTTTTCCCCCTCTGCCCCAGTCTGGGGGTTTTGGGTGCCCAAAGAACAGCTCAAACCTCTGTCCTGGGTGGGCTTTGCTGGGTGGAGGGAAAGGAAAGACAGTGGGTTGTGGTCCTGCTCTTCCCCCACTCCTGGAGACCTCCCCTCAGCCCCCCAGCCCAACCCTGCTGGGAACTCGGCCCTGCCTGGGCTCTTGGAGTCCTTAATGTCATTAGTGTTGGGCTAATTAGAGGCATTCCAGCTCTGTAATGGATTCCATGCTGGCAGTCAGGACTTTGCTTAGCCCTGGGCTTCGGGCAGCTAAAGTTTCCCAAATGGAATGGGAGCTGAAGATCCCCAAATTCCTCAGGGTGAGGAGTTTTCTCTGCCTTCCAAAGCCTTCTCTGTCCCCATTTCCCTCCAGGATTTCTCTTGTTCCTGACATGGGGCAGCCTCTGAGTCTGTTGGACCATCAGGGACAGGCTCATGGTCTTGGCAGGGGACCAGGTGTGACAATGATGGTCCTCGTGGGGATCCCAACTGGTTTCTTGCGGGGATTGGGAGGAACAGCAGGATCCTGCAGCAAACAGGAATGGGATGTGGGCATCGCTTTGCCCAGGAGAAGTTTTCCTCTGGTTCATCCTGCCCAGGGCTCTGGGGATGCTGAGACAACCTTTCAGTTCTGAGAGTGGCCTTTGCAGGTGACCAAGTGCCACAATGATGGTCCTCAGGGGGGTCCCAACTGGTTTCTTGCAGGGATTGGGAGGAACAGCAAGATCCTGGAGCAAACAGGAATGGGATGTGGGCATTGCTGTACCCAGGACAAGTTTCCCAGTGATTCATCGTGCCTGGAGTTCTGAGGGTGCTGAGATACCCCTCCAGTGCCAAGAGTGGCCTGTCCAGGGGACCAGATGCCACAAGGATGGTCCTCAGGGGGATCCAAACCAGGGAGTTCAAGGTTTCTGGCAGGACTGGGAGGAAGAGTGGGATCCTGGAGCAAACAGGAATGGGATGTGGGCATTGCTTTACCCAGGGGATGTTTCCCTCTGGTTCATCCTACCCAGGGCTCTGGGGGTGCCGAGTTGCCCCTCCAGTGCTGAGAGTGGCCTGTGCAGGGGACCAGATGTGACAGTGATGGTCCTGAGGGGGATCCCAACTAGTTTCTTGCAGGACTGGAAGGAGCAGTGAGATCCTGGAGCAAAAAGGGAGGTCCTATGGGCAAACTGGAGCTGTGGTCTGGTCCCTGCTGTGGCAAATGAAGATTTGCTGTTGGGATTGGGTTGATGTTCATTGGGAATGTGAGGGTTGGGACAATGCTGGCTTTGGTGCTGCACTGACTCAGCCTGATCCTCATGAAGCTTCACCTCCTGGGAGGAGATGGGTTTCTGCAGAATTGTTTTCCCCAGGGGAGGTTTCCCTGTGGTTCATCCTGCCCAGGGCTCTGGGGGTGCTGAGTTGCCCCTCCAGGTCTGAGAGTGACCTGTGCAGGGGACCAGATGTGACAGTGATGGTCCGCAGGGGGATCCCAACTAGTTTCTTGAAGGACTGGGAGGAACAGAAGGATCTTGCAGCAAACAGGAATGGGATGTGGGCATTGCTTTGCCCAGGAGAAGTTTCCCTCTGGTTCATCCTGCCCAGGGCTCTGGGGGTGCTGAGACAACCTTTCAGTTCTGAGAGTGGCCTGTGCAGGAGACCAGATGTGACAGTGATGGTCCTCAGGGGGATCCCAACTGGTTTCTTGCAGTACTGGGAGGAACAGAGGGATCCTGCAGCTAACAGGAATGGGATGTGGGCATTGTTTTACCCAGGGGAGGTTTCCCTGTGGTTCATCCTGCCTGGAGCTCTGAGGATGCTCAATTACCCCTCCAGTGCTCAGAGTGGCCTCTTTAGGTGACCAGATGTGACAATGATGGTCCTCAGGGGGATCCCAACTGGTTTCTTGCAGTACTGGGAGGAACAGAGGGATCCTGCAGCTAACAGGAATGGGATGTGGGCATTGTTTTACCCAGGGGAGGTTTCCCTGTGGTTCATCCTGCCCAGGGCTCTGAGGGTGCTGAGTTACCCCTCAGCTGGTGGGGTAGGAGTTGGGATTGGGATCCTTCTGGGGCTGTGTGTGCAGCCCCTGGGAACTGCTGCCATGTCCCAGCTGGAAACACCAGCTCAGAGGGAGCTATTTTTTGTTCTTCCCAGCTCCCAGCTCTGCCAAGCAGAAGGTAAAGTCATGAGCAGGCCTGGAGGGGGTGGGAGCAGGGTGGGAGGGAGCCAACACAACAACCAATTCCACCTGTTCCTGTGCTCTCATTTCTGCCCATCTGGATTTTCACTTCCCGCTCTGCCTCAGAGGCTCCTCCAAAAGGCTTTTCAAATTACTTTCCCAGCCTCCTCCTTGCACAGGGAGCAGCTGATTAGTGGCTCCCCCTATTTAATTTTCCTATCTAGGCTAATTGTTCCTCTTGATGGTCTATTTATCAGGCTGGTTCCCCTTCTGGGCTGTTTGGCTCTGTGATGCTTTTCCAAAGAGGGGAGGAAGGGTAAATAAAAACCAGACAAGCAAAGTGGATGCGACTCCATCGATGTTGTTTCTTATTAAAATGAATCCCAAATTCTCAGGCTGCCCCTCCCCACAAAGGAGCCAACTTCTCCCATGGGAACTCCTCCAACTTCTCCTAAAATTCCAGGGGCTTTTATCCCTTCTTTGGCCGTTCCCTGTGTTTCTACACAGGTGGGACTTCAGTGTTACCTGCCCTGAGCTCCAGGTTTTGGCTGTGGTCAAATGTCTGTTCTCACAGACTTATCACATTCCTGTTGTGGTCACAGAGCCTCAGGCTCCAGAGTTGGACTCCCTGATCCTTGTGGGGCCCTTCCTGGGATTCTGTGAAAACAGGGTCACCTTCCTACCTGGAGGGCGGGATGCTGCCCAGAGACGGACAGGTTGGGTCAATGTGTCCCTTCCCAGGCTGTGCCAGTGTCTCCTTTTCCCCAGGCTGTGCCAGTGTCCCCCTTTCCCAGGCTGTGCCAGTGTGTCCCCCTTTCCCAGGCTGTGCCAGTGTGTGTCCCTTTCCCAGGCTGTGCCAGTGTCTCCCTTCCCAGGCTGTGCCAGTGTCTCCCTTCCCAGGCTGTGCCCAGCACTGAACTCCCCTGGCAGCCCCACCATTCCATGGAGATGTGTTTGACTTGGTGGTACCATCCCCAGTCACCTGAATTTCCTGGAGAGTGAAGGTCCCACCAGGTCAGTGACTCCTGTCTCTTGTCCCTCCTGCTCTTTCAGAGCTGCTGCAGGAAAGTGCCCACTGATGAACTCTGTGGGATTGTTATTTCCTTCATCCCTCTTTGTACCTGAGCTCTCCTTTGCCTCAGGTTTTGGGTTTAATTTCCTGAAGTTGTGCCAGGCAAGAGAAGGCAGTGCCCTGTGGTGCCAGGCTGGGGCACCCACACCAGCAGGAGGGTGGAGGTGATTAAAGCCCACCTGGGTCCACCAAG
The DNA here is from genome assembly GCA_013396695.1 of Sakesphorus luctuosus. Taxonomy (NCBI): domain Eukaryota; kingdom Metazoa; phylum Chordata; class Aves; order Passeriformes; family Thamnophilidae; genus Sakesphorus; species Sakesphorus luctuosus. The sequence goes on from VWZD01009784.1 coordinate 153,520, forward strand.
CAGCCTGAAATATTCATGGCAGAGACATTCCCAAGGGATTTCTCCATCCTTGGAGCTGTTCAAGACTCAAATGGACAAGTTCTAAGCAACCTGATCTAGTTAGACCTGCTTTAAACAGGGGCTGGACTGAGGGACCTAAAGGCAACCACAGGAGGACCTTGGAAGATGCTGGAGAAGTCCCTGGAGAGTGTTTGATCCAGGACTGGCTGGTGTTAAAGTGTCTCTTCCTCAATTCCTCAGTTCTTGACTCGTGTCACAAACATGGTACAGGGTCATGGAGTCCCTTGGTGGACTCAGTTTCGTTTTTCCTCTTTTAATGATTCTGGAGTTGTGCATCAATATGTTGCTGGTTGGTGTCCTGTCCCACCTGCTGAACTGGCACAGTTGGCCAAGTTTGTTCCATTAAATTCCTGAGCAGGACAATTTATTTCAACCTCTTCTGTGTGGTGAGGCACCTGCATTCCAACCTGCAGCCTGGATCCTTTGGGATTCCTCCTGGGTTTATCTTTTTATTCCTGGTTTGGCATAACCTTGTGGCAATCCCTGTCTTTCTTCCTGGGCACCTGAACCCAGTTCTCTGCTGAACTAAAGTGCCAGGTCCTGCCCTTTGGCCACCCCAAGCCCTGCAGTGCTCCAGGCTGGGCACAGAGTGGCTGGAGAGCAGCCAGGCAGAAAGGGACCTGGGGGGACTGAGGGACAGGAAGCTCAAGAGGAGCCAGCAGTGTGCCCAGGTGGCCAAGAAGGCCAATGGCATCCTGGCCTGGATCCAAAGTAGCGTGGCCAGCAGGCCCAGGGCAGTGAGCCTTCCCCTGGCCTCTGCCTTGGGGAGGCCACACCTTGAGTGTTGTGTTGAGTTGTGGGCCCCTGAGTTGAGGCAAGAGATTGAGGGGCTGGAGCGGGGCCAGAGAAGAGCAAGGAGGCTGGAGAAGGGAGTGGAGCACAAGTGCTGTGGGGAGAGGCTGAGGGAGCTGGGGGTGTTTGTGCTGGAGAAGAGGAGGCTGAGAGGTGACCTCAGCACTGTCTGGNTTTGCTTGGCCCCAGGAGATTTCTGAGCCTGTGGGGCAGGACTGTAAGCCCAGGAGGCCTCTTTCAGAGCAGGGCAATCCAAAAGGGATGGATGGGAATGGGTGGGAATGGTTCCCATTGGGATATTCCTGCCTTTTTCTTGCAGCACTTGCAGCTCTTAATTCATGGTGGCTTCCAGAAGAGCCTGTGAACAGGGAAGAGTCTGGAAGCCTGGATTCATGGGCACATAATGGGAATCAGCCTGAGCCTTCCTGAAAAGAATAGTTGACTTTTTGTTTAGCCATAAAAAAAAAAAAAAAACAACACAACATAAAAAACCTCCACCAAGCTCTTTTGTTCCGGAAACCTCTGGGCAGATTAAGCGAAACCAGATCCTTGAGGGTGGGGGTGTTGGGAGGAGAGGCACAAAGGCAAGCAATCAAAATGCACTGGAGGAATTCCTCCTTTCTGGAAGAACATAAACCAGCCCCAGAGTGTAAACAACCCACCATGTGCAACTTGTAAATCAGGAGGAGCAGGAACGGGTTCCCAGCAGGCCACAGTGGGGCTGCTGAGGCTTTTGAGGTTTGGTCCTCCTGTTGGATTGAATTTTCCACTTGTCCCCCTTTTCCATCCCATTCCTGCTCCCCCAGGAGGAGCCACAAGCCGAGCTCTGAAAGTGCAGCCTCCAAAGTGATGCTGGAATAGGCACAGAGGATCCATTTGGGAGCTGGAGCTCAGGGTTTAATGAGATCTGGCAGTGGTTGCTTCTGCCACCAAGTCACCAGTTGGCTGGGGAAGGGCTGGAGTCTCTTCCCAGATCCATCAGTCACTTGTGCTGGTTGGTGTCTGAGCTGGGAAGTTTGGTCTTTGTTTATTTAGACTGCACTGTTGGAAGGAGGGGGATACATCTTTAAAGTCTCCTGAGGATCTGTACGTTGGGATTTCAAACAGCTCAGTCTTGAACAAACCCCCCCAGAAAATTCTATTTAAACCTGAGAAGACCTTTCCTACTAAATCCCTTTTCTAAGCAAGGAGAAAAAACACATGGACAGACGATTTTGAAAAGTAAATGGAGTCCCAAAATGGTTTGGGTTGGAGGGACCTCAAGGATCATCCAATGTCATGGCAGGGACACCTCCCACCAGCCCAGGCTGCTCCAAGCCCTGTCCAACCTGGCCTGGGACACTCCCAGGGATCCAGGGGCAGCCACAGCTTCTCTGCCCAACCTGTGCCAGGGCCTGCCCACCCTCATAAGGAAGGATTCCTTCCCAATATCCCACCCATCCCTGCCCTCTGGCAGTGGGAAGCCATTCCCTGTGTCCTGTCCCTCCAGGCCTTGTCCCCAGTCCCTCTCCAGCTCTCCTGGAGCCCCTTCAGGCCCTGCCAGGGGCTCTCAGCTGTCCCTGGAGCCTTCTCTTCTCCAGGTGACCCCCCAGCTCTCCCAGCCTGGCTCCAGCCCAGAGGGGCTCCAGAATTATGGAATGAGTTGGATGGGGAGGGACCTTAAAGCCCCCCCAGTGCCACCCCTGCCATGGCAGGGACACCTCCCACCAGCCCAGGGTGCTCCAAGCCCTGTCCAACCTGGCCTTGGACACTTCCAGGGATGGGGCAGCCACAGCTTCTCTGCCCAATCTCTGCCAGTGTAAAACAGCTGAGGAGGAGGGTAATCCATGGAGTTATTGCTCTGTGCTGCAAAAGAGGTCACATTTGACACCCTCACCAAAGCATCCCCCTGCTCTCTCTCCATTCGTGGCCACCCTGACCCTCTGCAGCCTGGCCTGAGCTCAGAGCTGAGCCCTGGGGGCAGGAGGGCTTTGGTTCTCAAAGGTGGATCTCTCCTTGGTTGTGGTTGTTGGGATCTGGGGGAACATCTGGAACACTGAGGGATTCACCTCATCTCCATGGCAAAGCCACCAGGGCTGGATTTGCAGGGACTGTATCAAGGGCATCACCTCACCCAGCACAGGCACCCGCAGGGATTTCTTGTGAGCCAGTGGCACTGAGACCTGCTGGGGCACCCACAGGCAGCGGGGGCAGCTCTGCAGATCCCACACACACCTTGGGAGCACTCCCTGCTCAGAGTCTGGGATCACTCCCTGCTCAGAGTTTGGGATCACTCCCTGCTCAGAGTTTGGGATCATTCCCTGCTCAGTGTTTGGGATCATTCCCTGCTCAGTGTTTGGGTTCACTCCTTGGGATCCCTCCCTGCTCAGAGTTTGGGATCACTCCTTAGGATCATTCCCTGCTCAGTGTTTGGGATCATTCCCTGCTCAGAGTTTCAGATCATTCCCTGCTCAGAGTTTGGGATCACTCCTTGGGATCCCTCCCTGCTCAGAGTTTGGGATCACTCCTTGGGATCCCTCCCTGCTCAGAGTTTGGGATCACTCCTTGGGATCCCTCCCTGCTCAGAGTTTGGGATCACTCCTTGGGATCACTCCCTGCTCAGTGTTTGGGATCACTCCTTGGGATCACTCCCTGCTCAGTGTTTGGGATCACTCCTTGGGATCATTCCCTGCTCAGTGTTTGGGATCACTCCTTGGGATCATTCCCTGCTCAGTGTTTGGGATCACTCCTTGGGATCATTCCCTGCTCAGTGTTTGGGATCACTCTTTGGGATCCCTCCCTGCTCGTGGCCATGGTTAAACTTCAGTGGATTTGGCAATACTTTCTCCCTGCCCTGTGTGCCCTTCTCCTGCCAACCTCCGTGCCTGGTGTTCTTGACAGGCTGTGCAAGAGCTCAGGGCTGGGCTGAGTAGGGGGACAGTGAGGGACTCGTCACACTCATCTCCTTCAGAGCTCCAAAGGTCACTTTGCTGCTGGGCAGCAGCAGGGACGGGGCTGTGACAGGCTGTGCATGAAGTCCAGAAGCTGCTGTCCCTCTGCCCCAGCTCCTTGGACAGCAGGGATGAAGGAAATGGGGCATTTTTGGTGCTCCTCAGAAATGTGGAGCCACTGGAGAGGGCTCTGGAGTTTATGGAAGTGGTTTTGCCCTTGTCCTGTGGGGCTGACAGACCTGGGGGGCAGAGTTTGGGAGGTGGGGGGAGCTGAGGGGCTCCAGCCCAGCTGGGACTGCTCACCCAGGGCAGACACACAGCACCTCTTCCTCTCCGTCTTACCCCTGTCACAGGGTCATTATGGTTGGGAAAGACCCCCAAGATCACCCAGTCCCACCTTCCAGCAACCCCCTGTGCCCACTCAGCCATATCACAAAGTGCCACATCTGCTGTCTTGAACCCCTCCAGGGATGGGGACTCTGCCAGGGATGGACAACTCTTTGAGGGAAGAAAATGTCCCTGATATCCCATTTTAACCACCCTTGGTGCAACTCGAGGCAGATTTCCCTTGTCCTTTCCCTTGTTTTCTGGAGCAGATCCCAGGAGAGAGGGAGAAGGTGCCCCCTGAGCCTCCTTTTCTCCAACCTGAGCCCCCCCCAGCTCCCTCAGCCACTCCTGCTGCTCCAACCCCTTCCCAGCTCCTTTCCCTGCCCTGGACACACTCCGTGTCTCCTGTCTGAGGGTCCCAGAACTGCCCCCAGGGCTGGAGGTGCCCCAGCAGTGCCCCATGAGAGCAGCTGTAGCTGCCCTGAGGTGGGTGGGGATGAAACCCACCCAGGGCAAAGCAAGAGAAGTGTGATATTCCTGTTCTAGCCCTCTTTGCTGAGATGTTCTCCAAGGTTTGGGGGAAGGTTTGCTGAGATGTTCTCCAAGGTTTGGGGGAAGGTTTGCTGAGATGTTCTCCAAGGTTTGGGGGAAGGTTTGCTGAGATGTTCTCCAGGGTTTGGGGGAAGGTTTGCTGAGANCCAAGAGTTGTGGGAAGGTTTGGTGAGATGTTCTCCAAGGTTTGTGCGAAGGTTTGCTGAGATGTTCTCCAGGGTGTGTGGGAAGTCTGCTCTCATTGGGTTTCTTCTCACCTGGTGTCCATCCTGTCCCTGGTGTGGGCACCATGTCCTGCTGTCACAGTGCTGGGCACAGCTGGTGCTCAGGAGCTTTTCCTAAAGCCAATATGGTTTGGAAAGTTAGAAATAAATCATATATTTCAAGTTAGAAATGACCATAACAGTGTTGGAAAAGTAAGCAAATGGAAGAGGGAGGTGCTGGTTCAACCAGACATCCCAAATATGGACAATGGAGAGGGTTTGTGAACTCATTTAAGGTCTGTGATTCAAATAAAATCTATTATTCCATACATTTTTATCTTAAAAACATCCCTGGAACTCTTTCTGGTGGAACAAAACTTAAATTTTTTAAATTTTCTCTTAACTGGGAGACCAAAGCAAGGAAATCACAGCAATTCTCTGCAATTATTTGACCCAGAAAAACCATTTGAATGAACCCCAATCAGCTGCTTTTAGTGGAAAAAGTTGAGCTGAAAGAAATGCTGACCTGACCCTGGTAAGAAGATCAAGGAAGTTCAGCCCCAGTTAAAGAATTTCGGCCAATATTTTGCAGTGACCAAAGAGGGGAGGACCCTTGTGTGGGAATAACAACCTGGGTGTTGCTCCTGTGTCACCCAAACAAACACCAGTGGGGTCTGTCTGGGGTCCAACACTGTCTCTTCATGGTTATCCAAAGGAGAATATAAATTTCTGGGTCAAGTCCTTGGAATTTTGCAATCCTGGCAGAGAGGTCAGTCATGGCCAGGACAGTTAAAGGAGGTGATTGAGAAGAGTTGGCTGCAAATCCTCTCTTGGTTGTGTTGAAGCAGCAAAGGGCAAGTTTACATTCCTGAAGAGCTCAGGAAAGGGGACTTGGAAGGGAACAGCCCTGGGAAGGCTTGGGATTAGCAGCAGATAACAAAGTGCAGGGAGAGAAGTTACTGCAAAGAGCAGGAATTCCAGTGGTGGCTCCACTGGGGGGGACAGAGCACGTGGCAGAGGGCTCCCCAAGGGAACTGGGGACACGGGTGGGAACTGGAGGGACAGTTAAGTCCTGGCTCAGACTGTGGGTGGGTGATGTGAGGGGGGGATTTCCATCCTGGAGGTCTGGCATGTCCCCAGGGACAGATTGTCCTGCAAGGAGTTGGCTGAGCTCTCCCAGGTCCTCTGGGATTGGACCTGGCTGGGTTTGGACCTGGATCCTCTGGGATTGGACCTGGCTGGGTTTGGACCTGGATCCTCTGGGATTGGACCTGGCTGGGTTTGGACCTGGATCCTCTTGGATTGGACCTGGCTGAGTTTGCCCTCTGATTCCTGGATAGTCTGGGTTTGGTCCTGGCTGGGCTTGGAGCTGGCTGGGTTTGGCCCTGGATCCTCTGGGTTTGGACCTGGCTGGGTTTGGTGTTTGACTCCTGGATCCTCTGGGCTTGGACCTGGCTGAGATTGTTTCTGATTCCTGGATCCTCTGAGTTTGTTTGAGAGATGAATCCTTTTGGTTTGGACCTGGCTGGGTTTGGTCCTGGATCCTCTGGGATTGGACCTGGCTGGGTTTGGACATAGCTGGGTTTGGTCCTGGATCCTCTGCATTTGTTTCTGAGATGGATCCTCTGGGACTGGACCTGGCTGGGTTTGGTCCTGGATCCTCTGCGTTTATTTCTGAGATGGATCCTCTGGGTTTGGACCTGGCTGGGTTTGTTGCACAGTCCTGGATGCTCTAGGATTGGACCTGGCTGGGCTTGGTCCTGGATCCTCTGGGATTTTAGGTGGCTGTGTTTGCTTTCTGATTCCTTACAGAGAGTGCTCAGGCATTGGAATGGGCTGCCCAGAGAGGGAGTGGATTCTCCGACCCTGGAAGTTTTTAAGGTTGAACTGGACGTGGCACTGAGTGCCATGATCTGATAATCAAAGTGGGGTTGGATTAAGGGTTGGACTTGATGCTCTCAGAGGTCTCTTCCAACACAACCGATTCTCTGATTCTATGACAGACTTATTTCTTAGTCACAAACTACCAGAGCAATATTGATATGGATTCTGGAGGAAAAATTACCACTCCTGTGGGGCTTTTTTTTGTGTCTTGGCCTGGCCCTTGGCTGGTCTGAAGCAGAAGAGTGTTGGCAATGCCAGGAAATGGTGCTGCTTTGTGCCAGCTGAGGTTCTGGCCAGGGTGGGCAGTGGCTGCCCTTGTGCTCCGTGGAGTGGTGGCAAAGAGCAGCCCTGAGGAGGGATTTGAACTGCTGGAGGTGTTTAAAAGGTGAAAATAAGAGTCTTGCCTCACAGTGGCTTCTCTCTGGAGCCTCCAGACTCTGGATTCATGGAGACAGTGGGAAAAAGGGGTCCTGCAGTGCTTGGGTGAGACAAACACAAGGAAAGGTCTTGCCAAGGGGACTAAACTGGGACCTGCAGGTTGTTTCTGTCTCCCCAGTGGGGCTCCAGCCTGGCAGCCCTTTCCCACCAAGAGCTCTGAGCATGCCCTTGGCCCAAATCCCAGGGAGGACATGCCCAGTGCTGTGCCAGCTGTGCCATCTCCTCGCCCTCTCCTCGGCAGAGCAGCCAAAACCTTGGGCACAGCAACCCTGCTCTGTGCCTGGGGTGGCATCTCTGAGGGGAAACAAGGGGGTTGCAGCTGCACCAACTCAGTTCATCATGTTTTGTGCCTCCCCAGAGGATGATCCTGGAGCTCTCACTCCTACTGGGGAAGCTCTTGGGTCTGCTTGGAACTTCATTTGTGATTCACACACATTTTGTAGAGTGTTGGTACCTGATTTTGTACAACTAAACCAGTGAGAAGTGCAGGAACAGATGCAGGGCCTTGGAAGATGTGAATATTCCAGGAATGAGTCCAAGAGAAAGCCCTAAAATAGATGACTAGATAAGTTCTGACAGGTAACGACCTCCTGATGATCTGAGTGCTCAAGGGCTCCTCATGTAGGAGCTCCTTAAATGCCAACCCCACTGGCTGTCGTTGCTGCTCTCGCTGTTTTGGGGACGTGCAGCATGTTCAGAGGTTCCTGAAGTGCTGCTGAAGTGGAGGGGGAGCAGCACAGCCCTGCCAGGGCACTCAGGGGGTCCGACCCCACCGGCTGCAGGACCAACAGGTCCATCCTGAGAAGCTCCTCTGCTGGCTGGACACTGAGCTGAGCTGAACATCAGCTCGGAGGGCACAGCTGGAAGCACAGCAGGAACCTCAGTCCCAGCATTCCTTCAGCTCACAGCTCTGATTCCCAGGGCCACCAACCCTCTGCTCTGTTCTCAACAGGATTGGGCATATTTTCCTGCAGCTCCTGATTCCTTCTGCAGATGGGGCATCTCTTGGCTCTTGCCTTTGTCTCAGAGAGCTCAGATTGAGGAGGGAACCGCTGCAATTTGGAGCCCTGACTTTGCTCTGCTCTGGGTGATTTTTATCCCTCTAAGAATGTTCAGGTTTCAGCCCTGCAGCCCCAGGACGGGCACAACCCTCCAAGGGCACAGCTCCTGTGCCAACACCCCCAGTTTCTGTGTCCTGGGCAGGGCACAGCTCCTGAGCAAGGGCACAGCTCCTTATCATGGGCACAGCTCCTGAGCCCAGGTTTCAACACCCCCAGTTGCTGTTTCCTGAGCATGGGTACAGCTCCTGGGCATGGCACAGCTCCTCAGCAGGGCACAGCTCCTGAACCCCAGGTGCCAACACCCCCAGTTTCTGTGTCCTGAACAGGGCACAGCTCCTGAGTAGGGCACAGCTCCTGAGTAGGGGCACAGGTCCTGAGCAGGGCACAGCTCTTGAACAGGGCACAGCTCCTGGGCATGGGCACAGCTCCTGAACAGGGCACAGCTCCTGAACAGGGCACAGCTCCTGGGCATGGGCACAGCTCCTGAACAGGGCACAGCTCCT
>VWZD01009784.1:164289-184941 GCA_013396695.1 Sakesphorus luctuosus
AGGGCACAGCTCCTCAGCAGGGCACAGCTCCTGAGCAGGGCACAGCTCCTGAGCAGGGCACAGCTCCTCAGCAGGGCACAGCTCCTCAGCAGGGCACAGCTCCTCAGCAGGGCACAGCTCCTGAGCAAGGGCACAGCTCCTCAGCAGGGCACAGCTCCTGAGCCCAGGTCTCTGCAGGCTTTCCCTACCTTCTCACAGCCCCTTCCAAGGGTCTTTGCTCTGCATCTCTGACACCTCTGCCTTGGCCTTGACTCCGAGGTGTCCCCAGTGTGGATCCCCCCTGGAGCTGAGCTGCACTTGCCTTGGTTTCACCCAGCACAGGAGAACACGAGCCCATTGGCACCTCTCCTGGTCTCACAGGGCACTTTGCTGGTTAAACAGCTCATGGGGGTGAAAGTTGGGCCCCTGTTTCAATTATGTTTATGGTGGGGGGAAAATGCTACTTGCCAGTGCCAGGAGATCCTTTCCAGCCCTGCATTCCCAAAGAAGGTGCATTTCCCTGATCCCTGAGGTGCTCTGCCAGGGTGGAAATGGGGAGTTCAGGCCCTGGGACCCCTTTGCTCAGGAGTGCTGCTGTCTGGGCTGTGTGAGGAGCTTTGGAGAGAGAAGCCCCAGGGGTGGGGAAGGGCTGAGACCACAGGTTGTGTCCCCCTCAGCCCAGCTGAGGGTCTGCCCTGCCCAGGGGTGGGCACTGGTGGATGGATGTTGTGCCTTGGGGGATCTCAATGTCCAAGGAGTGAACTGAGAAATAATCATGGAATGGTTTGGGTTGGAAGGCCCCTTGAGGATGATCCAGTGCCACCCCTGCCATGGGCAGGGACACCTCCCACCAGCCCGGGGTGCTCCAAGCCCTGTCCAACCTGGCCTGGGACACTCCCAGGGATCCAGGGGCAGCCACAGCTTCTCTGCTCAACCTGTGCCAGGGCCTGCCCACCCTCCCAGACACCAATTCCTTCCCAATATCCCATCCAGCCCTGCCCTCTGGCAGTGGGAAGCCATTCCCTGGGTCCTGTCCCTCCAGGCCTTGTCCCCAGTCCCTCTCCAGCTCTCCTGGAGCCCCTTCAGGCCCTGCCAGGGGCTCTCAGCTGTCCCTGGAGCCTTCTCTTCTCCAGGTGACCCCCCCAGCTCTCCCAGCCTGGCTCCAGCCCAGAGGGGCTCCAGCGCTCTGATCAACTTGGTCTCCTCTGAACTTGCTCCAACAGCTCAACATCTCTCTTGTGTTGGGGACATTTGCCTTGTCATGTTGGCCCTCCATGTAAACACATACCTTTCACCTGGGGGAATGAAAGGGCTTGTTCCAGGTTGTGGAGCAGAGCTGGGCACGGACCTTTCCCACCTGCAGGTGTTGGCACCAGACCTGACCTGTGCCAGTGGGTTCTGAGCTGACTCCCCTTTCTCCTCCTTCAGGAAGCTGCTCTGACTCACCCACACTGAGCAGACACAACTTCCTTGGTTCCCTTCCCACAGCAACAACTGTTGCCTTTGGCTTCTCCTCAAAGAGGCTTCGAGGTGCTAAAATCACAAGGCACTCGGTGGGAATTGGAGGCCAAAGAGCCTTTTTTTAGAGCTGGGGCTGTGCCTCTGCTCTGAGGAGCTCTGTTGTTGCTGCTGGCACTGCTGGCACTGCTGGCACTGCTGGCACTGCTGGGGCTGGTGGGAGGCTGGGGAGGTTCAGACACATTTTTGGTTCCCAGATAAGAGGCTCTATCTGTTGTGTCTACCAGCTGGTTAACCAGCCCCAAACAGACTCCACCAAAGAGCTGTGGCTTTTCCCACCCTGTGCAGTTCTGGGGCACTCAAAGGAGCTTCTTCTGATTCCTTTCCCATGTCACTTCTCAGATGTCAAACTCATTTTCCTGGTTGTAGGGAGGGCTCTGGCTGCGAAAACAGTCTCTGCTTAATCAACACATCTTCTCTTCTTTTTTTTTTTTTGTTGTCTTCATGAGAATGAGCTCTTAGGCTGGGAGAGGGATGGATGGGTTTGGCCTCCCCAACTCCCTGCCAGGAGGGGGGTCGGGCTGTGCCCCAGGGCACAGGGACAGGAGCAGAGGGCACGGCCTCAGGCTGGGCCAGGGCAGGGGCAGGGGGCACAGCAGCAGGAATTGCTGCCTGCAAAGGGTGGGCAGGCACTGGCAGGGGCTGCCCAGGGAGGGTTGGAGTGCCCAGCCCTGGAGGTGCCCAAGGCAGGACTGGCCGTGGCACTGAGTGCTCTGGGCTGGGGGCCAAGGTGGGCATCGGGCACAGGGTGGGCTCCAGGGGCTGGCAGGGCTTTGCCACCCTCAAGGATTCTGGAATTCTGTGAGATCCAAGTGGTCCATACATTGCTCCTGGCATGGGTTATCTGATGCCACACCTGGCATGGTGGGTTTGAAGCCTCCATGACCCACCTGACCTGTCTGGTGGCTTCCTTTCATGCCAGCAGAGAACTGGCAGGGGCTTGGCAGGTCCATCCCCTGATGAAACAGCACCTTGACACCATCTCAGGTTTGCTGAGACAAGTTTGCTCCCTGAGTGTGATTTTGGTTTGCTGAGATAAAGTTTGCTCTGTGATGGGACTTCTCAGCAAGGAAAGATCAGGGTTTGGACCTGGGAAAGATCAGGGTTTGGATCTGGGAAAGATCAGGGTTTGGACCTGGGAAAGATCAGGGTTTGGACCTGGGAAAGATCAGGGTTTGGATTTGGAAAATATCAGGTTTTAGACTGGAGCACCCTGGCCTGGTGGAAGGTGTCCCTGCCCATGGCAAGGGGTGGAACTAGATGGGCTTTAAGGTCCCTTCCAACTCAAACCATTCTCTAATTCCATGATTTTTATTTCAAGATCATGGTCCTGTATAGAAATCTTGCCACAAATTAAATGATGAGAAAACACTCATTTTTTTTTCTCCACTCATTGTAAAAAAGTAGATTTTTTTTTTTAATTTTCTTCATTTTTTCTTTAGTCAACAATGCAAATACTGAGGGCTTGGAGGAGCACAACCTGTGCCAGGGGAGTGATGGCTCACAGGGAATGGGAGCAATGAAAAGGTGAAGGGACTGGAGGAGTGGGGAGCAGCAGGGTTGGAATCCTGCCCATCTCTGACTAACACTTCCATAGTTATTTATTCCTCCCTGGAACTGGGACCTCCCCCAGCAGCCTCTCCAGATAAGAGTTTCAGGAGTGCCTTTGCCCTGCTGCCAAGTGTAGAACTGGGGGGTCTTCTGGGCCCCTCATGGCTCCCTGATGTAATTAATTCCTTTCTAATTCCTCTGTTTGAATACAAATTGCCTGATCCCCCCGAGGACCATATTGAGAGCTGACACTGGGAGGTTCAGGGAGGTGTTTCCAAGGCTTGGGTGGCTGGGGAGGATGGAGAGCTCCAAACCTGAGAGAGACTCATCTTTGCAGTGCAAAATGTGGAGCCAAACTCCCTCCAGCTGTGTCTGGTTCCACCCCATGGGACCCTGGGCCACCCCACATGTCCATGTGGGACCAAAGGAGGGCAGGAGGACCATGATCTGGGGGCAGAGTGGTTTGCTGAGTTGACTTAGATGTTCCTGTGGCCATCTGGAGCTGGCAGGGACCTGGAGGGACTGTCTCAAGGCTGGTGTTCAGCTGAGGGGGTTGGACATCCCACCCAGGCATGGGCTGAGAACACACCTGAGCAGCAGAGTAAGACAAGGCTGGAGAAGGGAGTGGAGCACAAGTGCTGTGGGGAGAGGCTGAGGGAGCTGGGGGCGTTTGTGCTGGAGAAGAGGAGGCTGAGAGGTGACCTCAGCACTGTCTGGAAGTGCCACATCAGGGAAGTTGTGGCCAGCTGGGGGTTGGTCTCTTCTCCCAGGCACTCAGCAATAGGACAAGGGGGCACGGGGGGCTCAAGCTCTGCCAGGGGAAATTGAAGTTGCAGAGCTCTGTGTGTGTGTGAGCTTGGGGAAAGCCAAGAGGTTGGAGATCCAGTTCCTGCTTTGGAGATCCAGTTCCTGCTGGAGATGCAGCTCCTGCTCCGTGTGTTTCCCAGTGAAATAACCCCTGGAGCTGGTAACTGGCATTCAGGTCTCCCCACTCCCCGGGGAGTGCCCCCATGCCAGGGCTGTGCAGTCATGCCCACTGTTGCCCTCTGGAGCTTCGGGGTTGGATTTTATGGATTTTTGGGGGGTTATTTTTTTCTTCCTACTGAATGGTTCCTCCAGAAAAACAAGGGGTGGGAGGTCCTCTCCTCCTGGGTAGGGAGGGCACAGGATTTGGAGGGTTTTCCAACATCAGGGTGAGCTGGGCTGGGGTTTCCCAGGTCCAGGGAATGCTCACTGTATTCCACTTGTTGACTGGGAGGGAAGTGCAGGAGTTTTGCCTCCCACTCCTGCCCGTTCTGGGCACGTGCCAGTGCCCTGTGATGTGGGATGTGATGGGAACACCTCTGGACCAGCATTTGGTGGTGACACCAGGGAGGGACATTAGCCAGATAAGGCCTGAGGCCCTTCTGCCAAAGTCCTGATGCTTTTGGGTTGGGAATTTTCCCTGCCAAAACAGGTTTTCCATGGTCTGTGGTGCCCCCCGGGTGGCACAGCAGGTGAGCCAAGGTGTGAGAATGAAATCTCAGCTAAATCTGGCTGGGTTTGGCTGTGCAGCCCCTGGTGGGGGAGTGTTCTTGCTGCTGATTGATCCTGGGCAGAGCTCTGGCAGTCTCCAATGGCAGAGAGCCCCTTGGAAAGCCAAAACCTGGCAGGGAAAATGCCAAACAGGAAAGCTTTGATATCCACGGGAAAGGAAAGGCTCTTGCCTGACTCCCACCAAAGTTGGTGCTTCCACAACCCCCCAGCTGCCCCTCTGGGTTTGGAACAGCCTCTGAAGATCCTGAACCCCCCCCAGAGCCACTTCAGGACACTCCAGGGCTCAGGTCCCACCAGGGCTCAGGACCCTCCAGGGCTCAGGACCCCTGCAGGGCTCAGGTCCCCTCCAGGGCTCAGGACCCTCCAGGGCTTAGGACCTTCCAGGGCTCAGGACCTTCCAGGGCTCAGGTCCCACCAGGGCTCAGGTCCCCTCTGGAGCAGCAGAAGGTCCCCAGCTCCGGTGACGCCGCCGCTCTCCCACGTTCTAGTTCAGTCCCAAGCACCGAGTCGGTGCCTGTGGGCAAATCACTTCCACCTCTGCGAGACGAGGCTGTAAAACAAGGCTAATAAGGCCAAATTACCTACCTGTGAGAGTTAATGAGCTCCTGCTCGGCGGCCCCTTTGAAGGCAGGAGGCATTACAGAAGCACCGGGGCATTATTGCAGAGTGTGTTTTTAATACCCGTCCAGTTTCACTTACAAATTGGAGTTTTGCTCCCTTTGGACTGCACGGCCCTAATTAGAGGTGGAGGGGAGGAAATAAATGTTTCCAGCGTTACTCAAGGCTGGAAAGCACTTAATTTCAGGGCGCTTTGCTTTAATTGCGTCTGCAAAGACGTTGAGAAAAGGGGTAATGAGCTGAGAACGCTTTAACTTGGGCTTTATTGTTCCCTCAACTCCTGGTCCTGCTAAGGCACAAAATGCCTGTAAAAACGGAAGAAGTGGACTTTTTTAATATTATTGTTATTATTATTATTTGTGTGTGTTTGGGGGAATGTCTGGGTAAAATAATTCCTGTTTCTTCCATCCTCCTCCCCCATAAATACCGGGGCACTTCCCAAAGGTGGGGGCAGAGCTCCCTCCTTTTCCAGGGGGGAACACAAAGCACGAGGAGGTCGGGGGGGTCTGCCCAGGGTCGGGGAAATTGGCCTTGGCTACGGGAGAAACACGTGCCAGCTGAGGAAAGCAGGTGGAGAACACCCTGTGGACACTTCCCTCGTGTGCTGAGGCTTTGCTAATTTGCTCTTGAGCCACTTCCAATTAATTTAAGCTCAGTTTAGCTTAGTGGCTTTAAAGGGAGGGCTTGTCGGGCTGGGGTTGGTCTGTCCCCAGCACAGAGAGGACGTGGAGCTGCTGGAGAAGGTCCAGAGGAGGCACCAGGATGGGCAGAGGGTGGAGCAGCTTCTGCTGGGAGAGCTGGGATTGTCCAGCCTGGAGAAGAGAAGCTTTGGGGTGACCTCACTGTGGCCTGAAGGTGTGACAGGAATGCTGGAGAGGGACTGGACTGTTTACAAAAGCAGGGATAGGACAAGGGGAATGGGTTCAAGCTGAAAGAGGGGAGGGTTTAGGTGGAATACTGGGGAGGAATTGGTGGCTGAGAGGGTGGGCAGGCCCTGGCACAGGGTGGGCAGAGAAGCTGTGGCTGCCCCATCCCTGGGAGTGTCCCAGGCCAGGTTGGACAGGGCTTGGACAAACCTGGACTAGTGTAAAGTCACCTTGGGACAGTGATTAAAAGGGCATTTTCTTCTGCTTAGTGTCTGTTTTGGGACAGAACTTCAGGAAATGTCCCATGAGATCCACCAGCCTGTGCTCCAGTCCCCCCCATGGCAGGTGGTGGAAGAGCCACATTTGGCTGTGGAGCCTGAGAACTTCAGGGCAGGAGGCACAGAGGGGTTCGTGGGGTGCCAAAACTGGGGAGAAATTCCCCCCCTGGGAGGGTGGGCAGGCCCTGGCCCAGGTTGGGCAGAGAAGCTGTGGCTGCTCCTGGATCCCTGGGAGTGTCCAAGGCCAGGTTGGACAGGGCTTGGAGCAGCCTGGGCTGGTGGGAGGTGTCCCTGCCCGTGGCAGGGGTAGCACTGGGTGGGATTTAATGTCCCTTCAAACCCAAACCATTCTGTGATTCCACAGGTTGACTAAGTTGGACTAAACTCAAGCCCTGTCTTGGGCTGGTGTCAGTAAAAAGTGGGAGGAAGGAGACATGGGAAGCTGAAGCCAAACACAAGGAAAACTGTCCGTGCTCATCACTGGAGCCATTCCTGGGGCTGGATGTGGGGCTGTGGAATTCTGATGTTTCTGTTTTCCTGCAGCCTCAGAAACAACCCTGACTAAAGAGATTGTGCAGGGAAATCTCTTTGCTTTTCCAACCCTTCATCCTTGGGGAGTGTAATTAGGAAAGCCACAGCCGGCTGGGCTTTTTGGAGAAGGGATCTGGAGCAACATCAGAGTTAGGAGAGCTGTGGTTTGCTCCAAGGAGGCTTTGGGGGGAAACTTGAGTGCTGGAAAAGTGGTGGATGTGGTTCTGGACCCTGGCTGTGGGCAGGGAACATCAGAGAGGAGTGGCCACTGTCTCTCAGACCCCAGAGAGGTTTGGGAACACATTGGACAACACCCAGGGAAGGGCTGGAGCTGTGCCAGGGCAGGCTCAGGTGGGATCTCAGGGAAAGGCTCTTCCCCCAGAGGGTGGTGGGCACTGCCCAGCCTCCCCAGGGCAGTGGGCACGGCCCCAAGGCTGCCAGAGCTGCAGGAGTGTTGGGATGATGCTCTGGGGCACAGGGTGGGGTTGCTGGGGTGTCCTGGGCAGGGCTGAGGGTTGGACTGGATGGTCCTGGTGGGTCCCTCTCAGCTCAGCACATCCTGGGACTGGGATTCTGGGACTCTGATTGTTGGAGCAGTTTGCAGCTTCCTGGGAGCTGCTCAGAGATGGTTGTGCTGGTTGTGACAAATGGAAAGAAGGGAAGTTTTTAGGCTGATTTATTGAATTTGGAGTTCCAGGAGGTCTGGGGTTATGTCCAGACTTGCTGTGTGACCAGAGCATGTTTCTCACCTGTGGAGTGGGATCATGGAATGGTTTGGGGTGAAAAGGACCTCAAAGCCCACCCAGTGCCACCCCTGCCATGGGCAGGGACACCTCCCACCAGCCCAGGGTGCTCCAAGCCCTGTGCAACCTGGCCTGGGACACTCCCAGGGATGGAGCACCATGTCCTAAACAGGATTTGCACAGAAGTGAGGGAAAATGAAAGTCTCTTCAGATCATGTTTTTCTACTCTCATCCCTTCCTTGAGTATCTCCCTCTGGTCTGTTCCTTTGGGAGGGGAATCCCAGCTTTGCTCACCTGGGATAGGTCCTGATGGTGGTGAGTCCTGCTCCCTGGTGGCCTTCTTGAAGGTCAGGGCACACTGTCCCTGCCACCCCCACCTCTCCTTGCAGGGGGGGCTGGGGGGCTCCCCAACCTCTGCTGGTTTATGACATGATGCTCAGTCTCACTTCAAATCTTTCCTCCTTTCTAACTAAACATTCTGCAGAGGTTGAGGAGCATTTCAAAAGCATCTCCACTCCCTGTGCATGGGGAGGGTGGTCAGTAAGTGGGGATGGCACTTTTGTCAGGGTTTTCCTGACTGGAAAAGCTGCTTTGCCTTTTTTCATGATGAATTTTATGCTTTGGATTATTTCAGAAATGTATTTGGTTTTTAAGGCTCCCAGAGTAGGTTCTGGTGAGAGATGAGACAGGATGTCCAGCCTGGAGAAGAGAAGGCTCCAGGGACGCCTGAGAGCCCCTGGCAGGGCCTGAAGGGGCTCCAGGAGAGCTGGAGAGGGACTGGGGACAAGGCCTGGAGGGACAGGACCCAGGGAATGGCTTCCCAGTGCCAGAGGGCAGGGCTGGATGGCAGGACATGGGCTGAAGCTGCAGCAGGGGAGGGGCAGGTTGGACAGGAGGAAGAATTTCCTCCCACAGAGGGGGGTTGGGCATTGGAAGGGGCTGCCCAGGGAGGTGGTGGAGTCCCATCCCTGGAGGTGTCCAAGGAAAGGCTGGAGGTGGCACTTGGTGCCATGGGCTGGTCTCCAAGGTTGTGTTTGGCCACAGGTTGGACTCGATGATCTTGGAGGTCTTTTCCAACCCAACTAATGGTGTGAGATGGAAGATTAAAGAGAAATCCTTGTGTGGGAGGGTGGGCAGGCCCTGGCCCAGGTTGGGCAGAGAAGCTGTGGCTGCCCCTGGATCCCTGGGAGTGTCCCAGGCCAGGCTGGACAGGGCTTGGAGCAGCCTGGGCTGGTGGGAGGTGTCCCTGGGTGTCACTGGATGGGTTTGATGTCCTTTCCAGCCCACGCCATTCCGTGATTCCAGGATTAGCGTCTCCTCAGAGCCAAGCGTTTAACTTGGGGACATTCTGGAAGTCTGGGCGCTTCCAAAGGGTTCCGTCAACCTTCTCCCTGTCCTTGGGCAGGCGGGGAGGGAGCAGAGCCCTCGGCAGCCCCCGCGGCTCTGGTACCATGGACAGCGGTGGGCGCGTCCCCTGTCCCGGGCTGAGGTGACACTGTCTCCGCTCCGCTCCTTGCCCGCAGCCGCCGACGGGTCTCCTCCAGCACCACCAGCGTGTCCTCAGCTGGGCTGGCTGTGGAGACACCTACGGAACAGCCCTTGGGGTTGGAAGTGCAGGGGAGGGACCTGCACACTTGCCATTGGCACATGAGGTGTTCTCCATCTGCTTTAGACAAAAAAAAAAATAAAAGGAGTTTTTCTGCCAAATCCAGAGAACTTTACTCTGTAAAATCTTTCCTCTGACAGCCCTTGTGGGGGGGTGTCCCCATGTCACTGCGGGGGGTGGGACATCAGGAGGGAACATCTCCAAGAGCAGGAGTTTCTGGGAGAGGGGATTCCACCCTGACAGGGTGGGGAGTGGCTGGAGCAAAGTCTCCAGAGAAGCTGTGGCTGCCCCAGCCCTGGGAGTGTCCCAGGCCAGGTTGGACAGGGCTTGGAGCACCCTGGGCTGGTGGGAGGTGTCCCTGCCCATGGCAGGGGGTGGGATGGGATGAGGTTTAAGGTCCTTCCCACCCAACCCATTCCATGGTTCTGTGCAGGTGATGATGAGGTGCTTGTCTGGGTCTGGCCCTGTTTTGGGAAGAAGGAGAACAATGCCCAGCTCAGAGAGACAAGGCTGGAGAAAGGATCAAACACTGATCTCGTTATCCAGCTGCTCCAGGCAGGAACCAATGGCCAGGAAATGAAATTTTATTTCTTCTTTTCTGGGAGCAAAGGGAAAATTGTGTCTCGGGTGACACATCTTCCCTGGGAGGGTGGGCAGGCCCTGGCACAGGTTGGGCAGAGAAGCTGTGGCTGCCCCTGGATCCCTGGGAGTGTCCCAGGCCAGGTTGGACAGGGCTTGGAGCACCCTGGGCTGGTGGGAGGTGTCCCTGCCCATGGCAGGGGTGGCACTGGGTGGGCTTTGATGTCCCTTCCAACCTAAATCAGCCTATTATTGTGTGATTGGTGTCTGGGGTGGGAATCCATCAGGCATTTCCACTCTGGGGTGGGAGTCCATCAGGAATTTCCACTCCAAGGGGTCTGTTGTAGCCCTGCAGGGTCAAGAGCAGCTCATGGAGCTGGTTCTGGCAGCAGAGGGAGTTTCCCTTTCCTGGCATCCCCTCTGCCCCCCCAGGACTGAGTGCCGAGGGAAGATTAGAAAAGCCTTGCGTGTTAAGCACCTGTAATTTGGTGAGTGGAAGCACCACCTTTGAGCCTGGGGAGGAGCAGGAACAGCAAAGAGGCTGCAGATGCTAATCAGGCTCAGGGGAGAACACGAAACAGCTTAAACTGCAAAAGGAGGGAGGGAATTGTGAAACTCCAGGTGAGGAACCCACCTCCAAGCACTGCTTGGGATCGGGGCAGGGGTGCTGAGTGCAGGGAATTAAGGACTTCAAAGCAGGAGCTCTGCATAACCAAGAGCTCTAATGATGCCTGAGGAACTCGTTCAGCCATCTCATAAAGCCCAGCAGTGGCAAAGGGGTGCCAGGTCCTCACAGGGTGCCAACCCAGCCATGGAAACCACCCAGAGTCACAGAATCACAGAATATGCTGAGTTGGAAGGGACCAACAAGGATCATCGAGTCCAACTCTTAGCCCTGCACAGGACCATTGCCAAGAGTCACCCCATGTGCCTGAGAGTGACCATTGCCAAGAGTCACCCCATGTACCTGAGAGTGACCATTCCCAGGAGTCACCCCCTGTGCCTGAGAGTGACCATTGCCAAGAGTCACCCCCTGTGCCTGAGAGTGACCATTGCCAAGAGTCACCCCATGTGCCTGAGAGTGACCATTGCCAAGAGTCACGCCATGTGCCTGAGAGTGACCATTGCCAAGAGTCACGCCATGTGCCTGAGAGTGACCATTGCCAAGAGTCACGCCATGTGCCTGAGAGTGACCATTGCCAAGAGTCACGCCATGTGCCTGAGAGTGACCATTGCCAAGAGTCACGCCATGTGCCTGAGAGTGACCATTGCCAAGAGTCACGCCATGTGCCTGAGAGTGACCATTGCCAAGAGTCACGCCATGTGCCTGAGAGTGACCATTGCCAAGAGTCACGCCATGTGCCTGAGAGTGACCATTGCCAAGAGTCACGCCATGTGCCTGAGAGTGACCATTGCCAAGAGTCACGCCATGTGCCTGAGAGTGACCATTGCCAAGAGTCACGCCATGTGCCTGAGAGTGACCATTGCCAAGAGTCACGCCATGTGCCTGAGAGTGACCATTGCCAAGAGTCACGCCATGTGCCTGAGAGTGACCATTGCCAAGAGTCACGCCATGTGCCTGAGAGTGACCATTGCCAAGAGTCACGCCATGTGCCTGAGAGTGACCATTGCCAAGAGTCACGCCATGTGCCTGAGAGTGACCATTGCCAAGAGTCACGCCATGTGCCTGAGAGTATCATCCAAACACTTCCTGAATTCCTGCAGGCTTGGTGCTCTGCCCACTTCCCTGGGCAGCCTGTTCCTGTGCCCAGCCACCCTGTGGGTGAAGAACCTTTTTCTAATAACCAACCTAAACCTCCACTGACACGACCTCAACCCATTCCCATGGGTTCTGTCACTGGTCACCACAGAGAAGAGATCAGTGCCTGCCTCTTTGGAGCTTTGGACTGCAGTGAGGTTTCTCCTCAGTCTCCTCTTCTCCAGGCTGAACAAACCAAGTGCCCTCAGCTGCTCCTCCTACAGCTTCCCCTCAAAGCCCTTCACCATCTTCACTGCCCTCCTTTGGACAGTCTCTAATAGCTTAATATCTTTCTTATATTGTGGCACCCCAAACTGCACCCAATATTCAAGGTGAGGCCGCCCTAGTGCAGAGCAGGACAATCCCCTCCCTTGACTGGCTGGTGATGCTGTGCCTGATGCCCCCCAGCACACAGTTGGCCCTCCAGCTGCTCTTGGTGGAGGTGGTGCTGGAGGGTCATCATGAGTTGTCCTTCCAACACCAGATGGACACTTGGCCACCAGCTGAGTGTTTCTCTGTGCGTGCTTCCCAGTGGAGTTGCATTTAAAGGATAATTTGTGTCACTCTGTCAGCAAACAGGAAGAAATGCCTGTGGGCCCTGAAGCTTTGCCATGACCAGATCACATCCCTGGCCAGAGCAGCCCTGGATGCACATCAGGCAGAGTGAAGCTCTGCTTCTAAGGCCAGGGAGGGGTGGACAAGATGATCTGGGGATGGTTGTTCTGGGATCTTGTTCAGGTGCTGAAAGGACTTAAGACCATGGAATAGTTTGGGTTGGAGGGGGCACTGCAAAGACTACCTTGTTTCATCCCCTGCCATGGGCAGGGACACCTCCCACCAGCCCAGGCTGCTCCAAGCCCTGTCCAACCTGGCCTTGGACACTCCCAGGGATGGGGCAGCCACAGCTTCTCTGCTCAACCTGTGCCAGGGCCTGCCCACCCTCCCAGCCACCAATTCCTTCCCAATATCCCACCTAAACCTCCTCTCTGTCAGTTTGAAGCCATTCCCCTTGTCTTATCCTTAATTCCTGATGGAGAGCCCCTGTCTGGTTTCCTGGTAGGCCCCTTCAGACACTACAAGTTCATTAAACATTTCATCTCCATTTCAGAAGTGTCTGGAGGTTCCATCAAAGACCACATGGGAGTTTCTGGTCCTGGTTCTTTCAGTGGGAGGTGTCCCTGCCCATGGCTGGGGTTTGGAATGAGATGGCCTTTAAGGTCCCTTCCATCCCACCCACTCCATGATTCTCTGGCCATGCCCACACTGTGCTTGTTGCTGTACAAACACCCCTTGCTGTGAGATGTCTGTGATCCATAGAAGGAGCTGGATTATGGACTCTGCTCCTTTGGGAAGAGACTCAGGCTTTGATGTTTGTGATCCATAGAAAGAGCTGGATTATGGACTCTCCTCCTCCTTTGGGAAGCAACTCAGGCTTTGATGACTGTGATCCATAGAAGGAGCTGGATTATGGACTCTCCTTCTCCTTTGGGAATCCACTCAGGCTTTGCAATGTCCAAACTGAGGGATGGAGGAGTCTGGTGGTGTTTGGGGTTATCCCAGCAACCTGTAATGCAGAGGCAGGACCTCTGGACTGGGACAACCAGAGCGGTTTAACTTTCCTGAGCCCTGCACTGGTCTTGGGAAAAGATGGTCCTGGGAGAGACTTTCTTCTCATGTTTGACACCTGGATGGGACCAGCAGGTGTGAGGGAGGACATCGTGATTCTGAGAATGCTGAGTTCTTGGGTTCTTCTACCCCTCTGGAATGGAAGGAACAGGCAGGACCTGTCTCTGCTGGACAATCCCACCTGCAGGAAAAATTGGTGTGCAAGATATCAGAAAAAAACTTCTTTGCAGAGAGAGTGCTCAGGCATTGGAATGGGCTGCCCAGAGAGGGGGTGGATTCCCCATCCCTGGAGGTTTTTCAGCTGAGCTTGGCCGTGGCACTGAGTGCCATGATGTGGTAAAGGGACTGGAGTTGGCCCAAGGGTTGGACTTGATGATCTGGGAGATCTTTTCCAACCCAATCCATTCTAGGATTCTATGATTCTTATGGATGTGGCACTGAGTGAGAATCCACCATGTCTTTATCCAACCCCACTGTGATCACCAGCCCAGGGCACTCTGTGCCCACTCTGTGCCATGGGCTGGTGATCACAGTGGGGTTGGATCTAGGGTTGGACTTGATGATCTCTGAGGTCTTTCCCAACCCAATCCATTCTATGATTCTGTGATTCTAAGACCTTAAACCAGTAAGATCTTGAGCCTGCCATGGTTGGGCTCCACACAGGTGAGGTTCTCCCATCATCTCCTCACTAATGAGCCTCCTAATTTCTCCCAGGGCACTGGCTGCCCTTCCTCAGTGTCAGGGCTTTCTTTGGGTACCACCAGTGGGTTCTCTCTGGGTGCTGCCCTGGCTTAGGGAACGTTCTCTGCTCCACCAGCCCTTCCATGGGACCTTGGGGACACGTTTCCTGCCTGCCCAGACAAGCAACCCCAAAACTGTTTCTCAGTGCAAGTTTCCCACAGCCAAAGAAATTCCTGACAGGGGCCACACCTGCCTGTGAACTGGTTTAACACCAGCCTGTTGACTGGGTGAAGCTGATGGGGACTGGAATCCACTGGAAAACACGGAGCCCAACCCAGCAGGAACATCTTCACCGGGGGCAAAACTTTCCTGTGCTGAGGAGGTGACAAATGGCACCTCCAACAGTCCTGCCATACCCAGTGCCAGCCTGGAGGAGGGAGGTGGCACCCACAGGGAGGCATCCCATGGAGAATTCCAGAGCTGGCATGGAGGAACCTCCCTGTGCCTGGAGGGAATGGAGACCATCCCTCAGCAGAGGCTTCAGCCCCTCGGAAATCCTTGGGTGGATTTTGACATTTCTGGGGTTTTTTTCCTGGCAACAAAATACACCATTTTTTTTTTTTTTTTGTTTCTCACTTGGAACAAGTTTTTCCAGGTCTGGAAGTGTCCCAAGTGAGATGGAAAAAAAAATTAAAAATGATATCTCAGCTGCTTAAAGATTCATGGGAACACCTTTGAGAGGTTTTAGTGTCATTTATCCTGAGCCTGAAAACAAAATCTTTGTTTTTGAACCAAGACCTGAAATTTAGGGCAGTGGGAATGAAGAGAACTGATCTGAGCATTTTAGGTTCAAAATATTCCTGTCTAAAAATGATTTTACCCCAAATAAAACCTTGGATCAACAATATGGGTTCAAAGTTTGAAACAGCTTCAATTGCAAGATGTAAGGAAATAATTTATACTTTTCTTGTCACCTTTTCCAAATCAACTTTTTCCTACTTAATTTTTCAATGGTAATTGTTAGATCAAACTTTGAGGTTAAATTCTGACTTTTTGTAAAGGTTCAACGCTACAAAATGGAACTGAGAGTAAACTCCACCTTGACTTTGGAACCTCTCCCAAACTATTTAATTTATTGATTTTTCTACCTGAAAAAAAATCAATCAGATTGAGTTGTTTTGGTTTGTTTTTCCTTCTTTTGGCTCCAGAGGAGAAGAATCAGTTCCTCAAGCTGCCAGTTAGGGCCAGCCCTGGCTCTGCAGGATTGAGTTGCTCAGGATGTGTTTAATTAATTATGTGATCCTATTGCAGTGTGAAGGTGAACCCCCCTCCCCACCCTTGATACCCTGAAGGGGTTAAAATGTACAAAACCAGATGACACACCTGATGAACTGCCTGGTTTTTTGGCATGGTCTCATTATTTACCCAAACAGAAGAAAACAAACTTGTGGGTTTTTTCTCTGCCAGGTCTCCTGGGACTTCTCCCTCCCTTCACCTGTCCCAGCCCCTCCTGGTACCTCCCAATGTCACCACTGGCTGCTGTTTTGTTTGTCCAGAGCACAGAAATTCCCAGACCAGCCCAAACTTGTCCAGGGTCTATTTTAGGCTTCTGTGTGACACCCAACAGGTGTAAAATCCCTGGAGTCAGCAGAGACAGGACAGGGCAATGAGGGGCTGCTGGGGCTGCTGCAGGAGGGACAGGACACAGGGCAAAGCCTTCAGATCAGGTCTGAGGAAGGAATTGGTGGCTGGGAGGGTGGGCAGGCCCTGGCACAGGTAGGGCAGAGAAGCTGTGGCTGCCCCTGGATCCCTGGGAGTGTCCCAGGCCAGGTTGGACAGGGCTTGGAGCAGCCTGGGCTGGTGGGAGGTGTCCCTGCCCACGGCAGGGGTGGCACTGGGTGGGCCATAAAGTC
This sequence comes from Sakesphorus luctuosus, assembly GCA_013396695.1. Taxonomy (NCBI): domain Eukaryota; kingdom Metazoa; phylum Chordata; class Aves; order Passeriformes; family Thamnophilidae; genus Sakesphorus; species Sakesphorus luctuosus. The sequence goes on from VWZD01009784.1 coordinate 180,074, forward strand.
CCTTCCAACCCAAACCATTCCATGATTCTGGAGCCCCTCTGGGCTGGAGCCAGGCTGGGAGAGCTGGGGGGGTCACCTGGAGAAGAGAAGGCTCCAGGGACAGCTGAGAGCCCCTGGCAGGGCCTGAAGGGGCTCCAGGAGAGCTGGAGAGGGACTGGGGACAAGGCCTGGAGGGACAGGACCCAGGGAATGGCTTCCCACTGCCAGAGGGCAGGGATAGGTGGATATTGGGAAGGAATTGCTGTCTGGGAGGGTGGGCAGGGCCTGGCACAGGTTGGGCCGAGAAGCTGTGGCTGGCCCTGGGTCCCTGGGAGTGTCCCAGGCCAGGTTGGACAGGGCTTGGAGCACCCTGGGCTGGTGGGAGGTGTCCCTGCCCATGGGAACAAGATGGTCTTTAAGGTTCCTTCCAAGGCAGGCCATTCCATGATGATTCTGTGGTCCCTCTGTAAACTCTCCATCAGAATTCCTTCTGCTCTGATTGCCAGGAACTGGGAGAATTCACCATTGTAATGTTTGCTCTCTGCTCATCTTGAACCATCTTTTCTTGGTTTGGAAGGAACTTGCATTCTAATTTAACAATAGGAAAAAACACCTGGAGTTTCCTGGTGACTCAGGAGTGAGTGGCCATGGGACAGTTCTTCATCCTGCATTGGGACAAATCTTCAGACACTTGAGACAGGGGCAAATATCTCAGTGTTGAAGTTCCTTGGCTGCTTTGCCAAGAGTTTTCCTCCGTGGTTCTTGAGGGAGTGCTGGGATTTTCCGTCTCATTTTCCCCTCGTGAGGTGGAGGGTGACTTTGGGGTGTTGCATCCTGCTCGGAGTCTCCTTCCACCCACTTGTGGATGTGCAAGTGAAACTCTGCCTGGCTTTGGCCGAGGGCCATGTGAAACCATGTGGTGGCAAACAGCAGAGATGTCCTGGGTGGAATCCCATGGGAACAAACAGGAGCACCTGTGGGGGAGTCCTGAGGTGCCACAAGGGAGGACAAGGCATGGAGACACAGAAGGAGGGTTTGTGATGTAGCTTTTTGCATCAGCACCTTGATTTTTGCAGGTTGTGCAAAAATCAAGGGGCTGAGCCTTGGAGCTGCAGCCCCTGGAGCCACCTCTGTGTGCAGCTTGTGTGTCACCTCTGAGGCTTCCTCAGATCCATCTGCTGGGCTGAGTCACTCCAGCAGGGGAGTTATCTGAGGCAGGTGGGAATCTTCCCTTTTCCCTTTCTTGCAGCTGGATCAGGAGTGTGTCACTGGCAAACTCCCTGCAGGGCAATGACTTAGTGCTGTGCTTTGCCAGGCTCAGGTCAGTGACTAACTAAGCCCAAGCACTTCTTGGAGAACCAGGGTGGAAGTGCAGAGGGGGATTCTGCCTGGGGTTGTCTCCTGCAGGACCTCTGGAGTTCTACACTTGGTGCTTGGAGGGTTTGCTGCTCAAAGGGGGTCCATATTCCCACTTCCCATGGAAGAAATTCATAGAATCACAGAATCACAGAATGGATTGGGTTGGAAAAGACCTCCCAGATCATCAAGTCCAACCCTTGGGCCAACTCCAGTCCCGTCACCAGATCATGGCACTCAGTGCCACGGCCAAGCTCAGCTGAAAAACCTCCAGGGATGGGGAATCCACCCCCTCTCTGGGCAGCCCATTCCAATCCCTGAGCACTCTCTCTGCAAAGAAGTTTTTTCCCATCTCCAACTTCAATTTGCCCTGGCAGAGCTTGAGCCCCCCGTGCCCCCTTGTCCTATTGCTGAGTGCCTGGGAGAAGAGACCAACCCCCAGCTGGCCACAACTTCCCTGATGTGGCACTTCCAGACAGTGCTGAGGTCACCTCTCAGCCTCCTCTTCTCCAGCACAAACACCCCCAGCTCCCTCAGCCTCTCCCCACAGCACTTGTGCTCCACTCCCTTCTCCAGCCTCCTTGCTCTTCTCTTTTCAGTTGGGTTGGAAGAGACCTTTGAGCTCATCTAGTCCAACCCTTGATCCAACCCCACTGTGATCACCAGCCCAGGGCACTCCATGCCCTGGGCTGGTGATCACAGTGGGGTTGGATCAAGACATGGTGGATTCTCTGTCCCTGGAGGTGTTTAAGAGGACACTCAGTGCCACATCCAGTCCCTTCTCCAGCCTCATTGCTCTTCTCTGGCCCCGCTCCAGCACAAGAAGGTTTCAGGTCAGTCTACTCATAAGAAGGGAATTTCAAGAGATATCTTTTCTCACAGCAAAACTGAACATCTGCTCAAGAGTGCCATCCAATTAAAGCTGGGATGAGTTTGATGGACGCTGTGGTTTCAGCCTGTGGGCTGAAGGTGTGGGTGGGAATAAGCAAGGGATATATTCTCATGGACTATTCTGAGCTGGAAGGGACCCACAAGGATCATCGAGACCAACTCTCAAGTCAGTGGCCCACACAGGGGATTGAACCCCTGACCTTGGCATTATTACAGCCAAGTTTTAACCAACTGAGCTTATCTCAGGGTCTTCTGCAATTATAAGTTAGAGCAGAGCTTTGACCTCTCCTTTTCTCCCCATGGAGTTCTTGACTAAAACTGTCTTTGAGTGTGACACCTGGAAGCTCTGGCCTAATTAATCTTTTCTCATCCTCAAGATTTTCTACGAACTCACACAATCCCACACTTACAGGAAGGGACTTGCTGGGCTTGGAGCAGATCTTGTCCATGAACCATCACAGCCTAGTTGGGAGGGTCCCTGTGCCACAGAGCAGTTCTGCTTTGTCCAAAACCCCAAACTGAATCAGACTTAATGATTTTGGGACTACTCTTAATTGCTTTTCCATGCTCCTTTGGAACTGGAATTAGCCCTGGCTCTGACTCATCGGTGTCTGAGATGGGCATGAAACTGGGTTAGGCTGCAGGAGAGGTCATGGGGTTGTTTTCTCTCCTCCAGACTTTCCTTGGGAAAGGATCTGACCCAGGGTTTAAATATCAACAGCTCAGTGCTGGAATCAGGACCCAGGGAATCATCTGAGGTGGAGCAGCAAACAGGAGTCCTGCAGGTGCAAAGGAGGAGGGGATGGAGCAGGGAAGGGAGGGAGAAGCTGAGAGAAACAGAGTCATAAAGTCATGGAATGGTTTGGACTGGAAGGGACTTTAAAGATGATCCCATCCCACCCCTGCCGGGCAGGGACACCTCCCACCAGCCCAGGCTGCTCCAAGCCCTGTCCAACCTGGCCTGGGACACTCCCAGGGATGGGGCAGCCACAGCTTCTCTGCCCAACCTGTGCCAGGGCCTGCCCACCCTCCCAGCCACCAATTCCTTCCCAATATCCCACCTATCCCTGCCCTCTGGCAGTGGGAAGCCATTCCCTGTGTCCTGTCCCTCCAGGAACAGTCTCTCTCAATCTTTCCAGGTTCTGGAAGCCACAGTTATGACTCTGCTCACTCCAGAAACTGCACAAGCTGTTCTGGAGTTACAGAATCCTCCCTCTCCAGACTCCTGCATGGAGAAGACCTCAACTTTCAAGGTCCACTTGCCCTTCATACCCAACTCTGCTGGAGGATGTGACATTAGGGGTAACAAGGCTTCCAGTTCCTCCTTTTCTTCTTTATCTGATGGTTTCTTGCAAAGCTTTCACAGAATCCCAGGATGTGCTGAGCTGGGAGGGACCCACCAGGACCAGCCAGTCCAACCCTCAGCCCTGCCCAGGACACCCCAACAATCCCACCCTGTGCCCCAGAGCATCATCCCAACACTCCTGCAGCTCTGGCAGCCTTGGGGCCGTGCCCACTGCCCTGGGGAGCCTGGGCAGTGCCCACCACCCTCTGGGGGAAGAGCCTTTCCCTGAGATCCCACCTGAGCCTGCCCTGGCACAGCTCCAGCCCTTCCCTGGGTGCTGTCCCTGCCCTGGCACAGCTCCAGCCCTTCCCTGGGTGCTGTCCCTGCCCTGGCACAGCTCCAGCCCTTCCCTGGGTGCTGTCCCTGCCCTGGCACAGCTCCAGCCCTTCCCTGGGTGCTGTCCCTGCCCTGGCACAGCTCCAGCCCTTCCCTGGGTGCTGTCCCTGCCCTGGCACAGCTCCAGCCCTTCCCTGGGTGCTGTCCCTGCCCTGGCACAGCTCCAGCCCTTCCCTGGGTGCTGTCCCTGCCCTGGCACAGCTCCAGCCCTTCCCTGGGTGCTGTCCCTGCCCTGGCACAGCTCCAGCCCTTCCCTGGGTGCTGTCCCTGCCCTGGCACAGCTCCAGCCCTTCCCTGGGTGCTGTCCCTGCCCTGGCACAGCTCCAGCCCTTCCCTGGGTGCTGTCCCTGCCCTGGCACAGCTCCAGCCCTTCCCTGGGTGCTGTCCCTGCCCTGGCACAGCTCCAGCCCTTCCCTGGGTGCTGTCCCTGCCCTGGCACAGCTCCAGCCCTTCCCTGGGTGCTGTCCCTGCCCTGGCACAGCTCCAGCCCTTCCCTGGGTGCTGTCCCTGGTCCCACAGAGCAGAGCTCAGGGCCTGCCCCTCCTCTGCCCCTCACAAAGAAGTTGTTGGGCACAGTGGAAATGCTGCTGAACCTCTAAATTCTTGGCCAGAAGTGCCCTGAGTTGTGCAGCAGAAGTTTGTGCCTGGCACGTGCCACACAGTGAGTGTGCCTTCAAGTCATGTCTGAGTGGCTTGGAGGCCAAAAGGAGGCAGGCAGGGAAGTTTCCTTCCAATGCAGCTCCGGTTTCCTGTGGATCATCCTGTTCTAGGATCCTTCCTGTGGATTGTTCTTCCTTAGGCCCTGGCCCTGGAGGTGCCCAAGGCAGGACTGGCCGTGGCACTCAGTACTCTGGGCTGGGGGACAAGGTGGGCATCGGGCACAGGGTGGGCTCCATGGGCTGGGAGGGCTTTTCCAAGGTGGGCATTGGGCACAGGGTGGGCTCCAGGGGCTGGGAGGGCT
>VWZD01009786.1:0-11492 GCA_013396695.1 Sakesphorus luctuosus
GTCCTACCAGGAAACCTGCTCTAACATGGGCTTCTCTCTCCACGGGTCCGTAAGTCCCTGCCAAGAGCCTGCTCCAGCANTCCCTGCCAAGAGCCTGCTCCAGCACGGGCTTCCCACAGTGTCACAGCCTTCTTTTGTGCATCCACCTGCTCTTGCATGGGTCTACTCCATGGGCTGCAGGTGGATCTCTGCACCCCCACTGACCTTCACGGGCTGCAGGGGGACAGCCCACTTCACCATGGTCTGCACCACGGGCTGCAGGGGAATCTCAGCTCCAGCTCCTGTAGCACCTCCTCTCCCTCCTTCTCCATTGGCCTTAGTGTCTGCAGAGTTGTTCCTCTCACAGATTGCTCTTCTCTGGCCATAAACACATCTGCACAATAACCCTTTTCTTTGTCTTAAATACGTTATCACAAAGGCATTACCACCATCTCTAATTGGCTCGGCCTTGGCCAGCAGCAGGTCTGTCTTGGAGCCAGCTGGCATTGGTTCTGTTGGACATGGGGGAAGATTCTAGCAGCTTCTCAGAGAAGCCACCCCTTTAGCCCCTCCCACTACCAAAACCTGGCCACGCAAACCCAATACATGAAGTTATTTAACATTACATGGGACTTCGATTTAGCAGAATTATACAGCCATTTACTTAAATCACAATGCAAGTACAAGTTACATTTAGTAGAGTATTGCAATATACAGTTGAATCACAATACAAATGTGATTGTCGTTACGGTCTCCATCATGATCCTGGACATTCCCAGTCATTGGGAAGAAATACATGGGTTGAAACCAACTCAAGCCTGTTGTTCTCTTCAATGTTCTTTCTGTTAGTTGTATAGTTTTTATACTGTATATGCTATACTGAATCTTTACACTTGGTTTTGGCTCTATACTGAGTTTTTATAATCCGTTTGGCTGAGCCATGTATAGACCCACCCATTCTGGCCTCACTAACTCAGGAATATATGTATTTGATGATGGTTATTATTATTATCAACTCAGGGGAAGATACACAGCCATTTGATTCCCTCAACTGTTGTAGTAATTTATCTATAATAAAGACTACCTCCCGTCTCCTTTGTGTTAAGTTTAGCTTTTTGTAACACTTGTCATTAGTAACTCCCTACTTCTTCACTTAGCTTCATGAGTACATAGTCTTTGCCTGTCTACTCAGCCTTCTTCCATTGTAGAAACTCATTGATAAATCACAACATGATGTGTTTAATCTTTTTTACTTGAGAAAGGGAACTTTTCTGTAAGATACCTTTTTGATGTTGTGTATTAGCACATTCAATAATTCCATCATTTATATTGTAGGTCATGCAGGAGTCTCTGCAAGCATGATGAAGAAAAGAACTTCCCACAAGTAAGTTGCTAATATCTTCCTGAAGTGTAGTTCTCAATAACTGGAAGTACCGTTTTAGAAATATACTTATATTGTTCCAGTCGTTTTGAAAATAAGGTGAAATTTATTAAAATGCTATTAGTTATATTTTGGGTATGAAGTCTTATAGTGCTGATATACAACAGGCATCAATCCAAAGCAATTTGTCTGGAAGAAATATCTTCCATGATTAACATTTGAATTAGTATTAACTGTTTCCCAGACACAACACCTGATGTAAAACTACTCTAATTCTTTCCACCAACTCTTCACTATTCAGTCTTGTTTATCTCCTTACAAGGCAGAAATAAACATTTATTTGTTTAGAGACAGGTAGAGTTAAAATTTAATTTCTCTTGTTCTTTTTCAACCGCTCAGAGAAAGGAGTGTATGATGGGAAGACTATCAGAGGTGGGTTGCCTTTTGTACTTGAGGGTGGCTAGATTTGTCTTTATTGTTGTTTTGATATACACTTATTTAAATACCTAAATAGGCTGTATATTTTTTAGCATAAAGGCTTTTATGGGGCATATTAAGTCATGATCCTAAGTCATATGATTTTGAGGCATTTAACTTAAGCACCCAACTGAGTTTTATTGATTTAGCTTAGTTTAATTGTTTAAGAATTGTTTGGTAAAGGTTTTATTTTGTACCGAACCAAGATGACTTTGTGTGCTGCTCACTGAGTTCTCTGAAAATGACAGACACTAGTATAGAGTTGTTTTTATTTGATATTGATTGCTTACATTTTTGAAATGAACAGTAAGTAGTGCTGTAGACATGTTTATAGTAAACAAGTGAGATATGAATCACTGTTTAAAAATGTATGCTGGTACTACTATGAGCTGTTACAGTAGGCCATGAATTAGTAATGCATACTTTGTCATTGATTTAGTTAGAATTACTTTTACATTCCTCATTTTAAGAAAAAGAGGAACAAGTCTACTGGCACTTGAAGGTCATAGGGGAGATTCTAAACTAGATTCAGAAGTTCATGGGGGAGGGAAGAGCCAACAGGATGGAACAGGAGATGGTCCAGTAACTGAGGAAGGGATAAAATGAGCTGTGTGCATTAGTCTTCTAAACCATTCTTAACTGAAATGGTAGTTAACCATTGACCCTTTTGGAAGGGGGTCCCATGGTTATAGGTCAGCTGGAAAAGGGCAGTTGTTCTGAATGCTCTGTCAGTGTCAATGGGTAGTGATGATCTCTGTGAATATAAAGTTGACCCTGTTTATGTCGTATCAGTCAGATGTCTCTTGGCTCTCATCCTTTCCACCTTTGGTGCATAAGGAAATAGTGCACTGTGTAAGTATAAAATATTTCAGGAGGTTTCTCATAGTTGGCAGTTCAAGGACTTTGAGGTGGAGGTTTTCTCTGCCACAACTATCGCTGTACTTATCCCTTGTGAATTTCTGATCCCACTTTAACTTGTTGTGGTGGATTATACTTGACTATGAGCCAAACTCCCATCGACCTGCTCACTCCCCTTCCTCAGTGAGGCAGGTGGAGAAAATAGAAAGTTCATGGGTCAAGATAAAGACAGGAAGATTGCTTGCCAGTTACTATACCAGGCAAAACAGGCTAGACTTGTGGAAAATTAATTTATTGCAAAATAAAAGATTCAGGTGGTAAGAAACAGGAAGACAAACATTAAAACACCACCTTTCTTTCCCCCTTTCCCATGCTCAAATTCATTCCTTCACTCCAGACTCCTCTACCATTCACCACCCCCAGGGTGCAGAGGAAATCAGGGAAGGGTGTTTACAGTCCATACATTGGTTGCTCTCTGCCGCTCCTTCCCTCTTGTACTTAATTTCCCCCTGCTCTGGCATAGGTTCTCTACTGGTCACAGTTCCTGTCAGGAAAGTCTGCCTCAGCATGGGCTCTTCCAGGGGAGACAATCCTGTCAGGAAAACTCTGCTCTGGCATGGGTTCTCTGGGGGTTCTCCAGGGGTTCTCTATGGACCACAGTTCCTCCAGGAAATACCTAACTGCTCCAGCATGGGTCCTTTTTCCCCCTTCCTTCTGTCTCTGTACAGTGGTGGGTTTTTTACTCTTTGCTAAATATGTTTTCACAAAAGCACCACAAACTTTGCTGATTGTCTCGACTTTAGTCTGCAGTGGGACCATTGCCAAGCCAGCTGGAACCAGCTGTGTCTGGCACAGGGCAGCCCCTGACTTCTCATAGAGGCTAGTCCTGCAGATGTTATCATGTCTGTGGGTGTATGTGTGTCCATTACCAAAATCTTGCCACGTGTGCCCAATACACTCGTAATCCTAAGAAAATTAATTTCACGACTTTTGAAGGAGTACAGAAAGTACTTTAAAACTTCTGTCTTTAGTAATGTGCCTCATAGTCTTAATAATAAGGAAAAATAGTTTATAACAATTCTCTGATCACATGATCACCTGTTAGTGACAGTCTGCGGTAATATCAAAATTCTAATTTGGGCCCCATTTTTAATAATTTTTCTACCTGGTGCCATGACATACAGAAATTGTACTGACCATTGCTACTCTGTTTCATTTGTACTATATTCTAAATTTCTTTGAACTTTCCATGATCTGGTTCTGCTAATAAAACTTTTTCAAGTAACAAGACTTTATTTATCAGCTTAGTGTTTTCAAGATAAATAGTCACCAAGATGAGCAGCTCTGGTGCCAGCACAATTTATAGCACAGGGGTGTGTCCTGAACCTGGAGGAACCACGAGAGCCATCAGGAGCCTGCAGCTTGTGCTGACAAGACCTGGGCAGGGCCAGGAGCAACGGAGGCCAATCCCCCCACCCCCAGATAAAGAAGTTCCTAAGTGACCAGGGCAAGCCAACAGAGCAGTTTTCAGGGAAGGGCATGCAGGAAGGGTACTGTAGCTCTGCCAACTTGACTGGGGAGCAATGGTATCCACCTGGCAGAAGTCTACGAACACTCTAAACTCTGCACCCAACATGATTGATGCAGCTTCCCAGACAGAGCTCCGGTTGGAACATGCTGGTGTTGGGCTGTAGGGTATGCCTTACTCTTATACCAGTACCAGACAGCAGCAGTGAGCACACCTGGGGGAGGTGCACCCAGATAGAGGAAAACCTCTACTTAGTGACAGAGCTCCAGGACATGGTGTGTAGGTTGTTAAGGAATATCAGGGAGAGTGAGAGAGACTACTGGAATCGTGCCCTACCTTCCCTGGGGCAGAGCTGTCAGGCAGACAGGACATATGATATGGAAGATTCTGTATCTTGTCTCTGCTTGGCAGAACACAGTGACTTAAGGGATAGGGGACAACGGTGATGAGTTCCTGTCTGGTGTAGCAGAAGTAAGGAGGGGAGTCAGCAGAATTGCCACCTTGGACTTGCAGAGGGCGCACTTCGGCCTATTTTATTTAGGAGCCTAGTTGAAAGAGTCCCTTGGGAGGCAGCCCTGAAGGGCAAAGGAGTCCAGGAAGGCTGAACATTCTTCAAGAAAAATCTTAAATACACAGGCCATCCCAATGTGCTGAAAGACAAGCTGACAGGGAAGAAGACCAACCTGGCTGAACAGGGAGCTTTGACTGGAACTCAGGGAGAAAAGGAGAGTTTATGACCTTTGGAAGAAGGGACAGGCAACTCAGGAGGACTACAAGGATGTTGGAACGTTGTGCAGGGAGAAAATTAGAAGGGCCAAAGCCCAATTAGGACTTAATTTGATTACTGCTGTAAAAGACAATTAAAACTGTTTCTGTAAGTACATCAGCAACAAAAGGAGGGCTAAAGAGAATCTCCATCATTTATTGGATGTGGAGGGCAACATAATGACAAAGGATGAGGAAAAGGCTGACGTAGTGAATGTCTTCTTTGCTTCAGTCTTTACTAGCAAGACCAGTTGTTCTCAGGGTGCCAAGCCCACTGACTTGGAAGACAGAGATTGAAAGCAGAATGAGACCTCCATAATCAAAGGGGAAATGGTCAGCGACCTCCTACACCTCTTAGACATGCACTAGTCTGTGGGGCAGGATGGGATATATCCAAGGGTACTAAGGGAACTGGTGGAAGTGCTTGTTAAGCCACTTTCAATCATTTATCAACAGTCCTGGCTAATCAGGGAGGTCCCAGTTGATTGGAGGTTAGCAAATGTAATGCTCATCTACAAGAAGAGCCGGAAGGAAGATCCGTGGAACTATACAGGCCTGTCAGCCTGACTTTGGTGCCAGAGAATGTTATAGAACAGATTATCTTGAGTGCCATCATGCAGCATATACAAGACAACCCATTGATCAGTTTCAGTCAGCATGAGTTTAGGAAAGGCAGGTCCTGCTTGACTGATCTTATCTCCTTCTATGACAAGGTGACCCGCTTAGTGGACAAGGGAAAGGCTGTGGATGTTTAACGGAAACTGACCGTGGGGGGAGTGGCTCCCCAATGAACACCCACAGGTGTCAGTGGAAACATGGACATATTTAAGTTTCCCAAAAGGGGCATAATGTGTGACGTCTGACTGCCAGAGGTCCAGGGGGTGAATTCCTCTGGGGTTCACTCCCTCTGATGGTATAGGGGTGACTCTTTGGCAGTCAGGACAGGCAGCAGTGATAGCTCTGGCTTGTGTAAATGTGAGTCCAAAGATCTTTTTGAGGGATTTAGCATTTTGGTGAAAGAAACTGTGGGAGAGTTTAGCTTTTTCCAGATTGTTGGAAACCCTAACTGTGCTTGTATGTCTGTGCTTGCGACCTGATCTGCAATGTGACTCCCCTCTGTAATAGGTCCAGGTAATGAGGAATGTGATCTAATATGGATGATATGGAATGGGTGTGTGCACTTGTTAATTGTATATAGCAATCACTTGAATAACTGAAATAACTGTAAATTCGAAATGTCTTTTAGATATGAATTTTCCATTATTTGGCTAACCACACCTACCACATATACCCAATCTGAGACAATGTTTAAGAACTCAGGGAACAACTGAAATGCTCTTAGCACTGCAGAAAGTTCTTCAACAACGTGAACATCATGTACCCACTCATTTGCCTTTTTCCAGGCCACCACTGCTCGATGTGTCCTACCCGACTGATCTGTAAAAACAGTTTTTGCATTAGCTAGAGGAACAGGTGAATAGTTTCTTTTCAATCTGGATTTAGATAGGGATAGAAACTGTAGAGGGAATAGCAGGAAAATTAATCAGCAACTGTCCAGTAAAGTCTGCGATGGCAATCTGAAAATCAAAACAATTAGTTTGTAAATGTGATAATTGAGATTTAAATAATGGAATACAAATGAAATCAGAGTCCTTTTCCAAGAGTTCCCATAGTCGCACCCTGCCTTTGTGGCAGACCTTAAAGACCATCTCAAGGTTGGTTGTGATGGATTTAGTGAACTGAAAACTTAAAAAGACCCATTCCCATAACAAGAACTCCTTGTGCTCTGTGTCCTTCTGACCAATCACTCCATATGGCTGTCTTTCTCCTCTAACAATGACCAAAGCAACAGGCAGGTTTTCTACTTTTCTTCTGCTTTGGCAGACTTCGACTTACATTTTCTAAGACTGTTGTTGCCTCTGGTGTTAATTTCCTGGGAGAGGTTAAGCTTGCATCACCCTTAAGAAGTTGAAATAATGGCCTCAGGGTGTCTGTTGTTATCCCCAGTACTGGTCTGACCCAATTGATCAGTCCCAATAGGGATTGCAAATCATTTACTGTTTCAATGTCAGTAGGAAGCATCACAGTTTGTGGCCTGGTCACTTTATGGTCCATTTTAAAACCCAGATGCTTCCACGGTGCTGTTGTCTGCTCTTTTCCAGGTTCTATTTCCAGGCCATGCTGCAACAAAACAGTCTTTACCTCAAGATGCATTTGTGAAAGGTGGTCGTTGGTCTCTGCTGCTATCAGGATATCATCCATATAGTGATACAAAACAGAGTTTGGAAATTGATTATGGACAGGAGAGAGTATGTCTGCAATGACTTGCTGGCATATGGATGGGCTGTTTTTCATGCCCTGGGGAAGGACAGTCCAGTGGTAGCACTGTGATGGTTCAACTGTGTTGATCGAGGGGACTGTGAATGCAAATCTGCGTGAGTCTTGTGGATGCAAAGGAATGTTAAAGAAGCAGTCTTTGATATCTATGATTACAATAGGCCAGTCAGATGATATCNAGGCCAGTCAGATGGTATCATGTTGAGCGATGGAAGGCCAGGCTGCAAAGCTCCCATAGGCTCTATTATCTTGTTAATTTCCCTCAGATCATGCAGTAATCTCCATTTCCCATTGGACTTCCTGATGGTAAATATGGGGAAATTCCAAGGCCTATCTGATCGTACTATACACTTTTTTGCCAATTGTTCAGAGACTAATAGGTTAATTTGCTGCAGTTGTTCTCCTCTTAAGGGCCACTACTGTATCCAAATTAGCTTGTTGGAGAGCCAAGTAAGGGGAGGAGATCATGGCTCTCCAGCAGCCCTAGCTGTAAATTTGAGGTGGTAAGCTGCATTCCCCAATGTCCAATTGCATCTTTCCCCCAAAGGGTAATTGGAATATCCAGAATATATGGCCTAATAGATGCTATTTTCCCTTCAGGACTTTCAACAAGCAAAATAAAAACACTCCGGAGTGGAGATTGTGCTCCTCCTACCCCCTGGATGTCTGTGAGTGTCTTCATGGTGTTTCACACTGCTGACCAGTCCTTCTGGGAAAAAATAGTGACATCTGCACCTGTATCCAATAGACCTCGAACTGAAATAGACTGGTCTGAATTAGGAAAGAAAACAGCACACGTTAACATCGGTCTCTCCTGCAAAATCATTTGTGACCACTGGGCTATCATCTGGTGTGTCCTTTGTTGTTACAGTGTCTGCTGCAGTAACCTGGGCAATGGGTAACTGATCATTCACTTGCAGGGGTGGGAAGTGAGCCTTTACCACGACTTGTATAGTCTTTGGGTGACACAGTGTGACCCACAGTCAGGCTCATGTCATTTGATGTTGTAGTCCCTGTAATAATACACTCCCCCTGCAAATGCTGCAGATCAGAAATCGGTGTTAACAGTATAGGCTGATATTCATAATTTTCTAGAGTTATGGTCTGGGGAGGCACCAGGTCCATCCTAAAGACACCTGCTCCGGGTCTCCCTCTAGGATTGATGGGAGCAATTGGCTGTGTTGGATCTGGGGGACATTTTCTGTCTTCATGCTGTCCCTCGCACTCTGCTCCCAATTTCCCGAATTAGCTGATTGTCTGGGGGCAAATCTTGGAGAGGGAGGTCTCATCTTTGGAGACAGAGGCCTTCCTTCTTTGTCAAAAAGGGACCTACAGTCTTTGGCCCAGTGTAGCCCTTTTCTGCATCTGGGACATAGGCTTGGTGGAATAACTGGAGCTTTCTTTTGCAGCTGAGGACAGTCTTTTCTGTAGTGCCTGGATTGTTTGCAATTGTAACATAGAGTCTCTGCTGGTCTTAAGGCAACTAAGGCTTGGGTTAATTGAGAGGCAAGGTGTGCCTGGGATTCCACCAGTCTATTTGTCATGTTTGTCTGTGCCTCAGCAAGTTGTGATATGAGGGAGGTTTGTGGGCTGACATCACAGCATGCTTTTATCATGTCCATGGGTGTAGGGTCTCTCAATGTCCTGAGAATTTTCCTGCATTCACTGTTAGATTGTTCTATAGCCAGTTTTAAAAATAAGGCATCTTGGGCATCTTTTACCTTAATGTGCTTAGCAATAGCTCTTTTAGGCGCTCAGCAAATTCAATTAATAACTCATCATGTCTCTGCTGTATCTGTGTGAAAGATGGTGTAGCCACAGAAGCTTCAGCAACGACCTGCAATGCCTGAAGGGCTAAATTTTTTGTGGTGTTCAATTCACTAAATGGGATTGTTGCCTGTGCCATATTCGAAAGAAAAGGTCCATCTCCAGAAAGGTAATTGCCCTTTTTGCATCTTTCAATAAAGGAAAAGGAATAGGTTCCCATACCGGAGCATTGTTCTGGCGGCAATACACTGGGAAGGCTTTCATGAGATTCAAATCTGATGAATCCTCAGTCTGCTGTTTGTATGTACTCCAGCGGCTGGAGGAGGGTTTAGCCCCAGTAAACTTCAGTATGCCCAGTCCACGGGCGGCACCATCTTGGACCAGATGTTTACAACTGAATGTATTGTGATTGACCCAAGTTCCCGGTGGAAGGGGAGGGGTCAGGTCAAGGCTTCCACTCTTCCGGGGGGAGGGACTAACATCACCAGAAGTGGAAAAAGCCCGGTCGCCATCTTGTTTGTAGTCCCGGAAGCTATCGAGTACTCCATCCTTCCAGAGGGGGGGACCGGAAGCAGGGTGGGTACACGGGGCTCGGACTGGCCCCGGCTCAGCTCTGCCAGGGCTTGGGGGGGACGGGAGCACCACAGGGAGCAGGAGTACCCTGCCTTCCCGGGGATGGGGGCTGCCGGGCTGCCGTACGGATAGCTGAGCGGCGCCCTCTTGCGAACCACTCCCAGTACTGCTGTCTCATACCTCGCGGTGGGTTTCTGATACCGCGGTACTTGAGTGGTCGCCGTGCGGCGGGGGGGGGGATTTGTTTTGGCACAAAACACTGCCATTTTGTCTTTGTCACGGTGGGAACTGCTGTCTTGGCTTTGTTTGGGAGGACAGGGCACGTGTGGCAATGCTGAAAAGATGTTTTCTTGCCCTTTTTCTTGTCCCGACGGGGTTTCCGTGCTACGACCACAATGGCTAATTGTCCCTTCCTGGTATTCATCGGCCAGAATGTTAAGAATAGCTCGCCATGCAACTGTAGCCTGCACTGCCTGTTGGTCGGCATGCTGCGCAGCTTGTCACAGTTTAAAGCAGAGTTTATCCCATTCGGAGTGGGTAATTTTTCGCAGGATAACATAGTTGATTTTTGCTACTGATTTAGCTAATGATTTAAGAGAAGGTTTATTGAGAGGGTGCCTGCGGCAGTGGATTAAGTATTTAAGCTCGTTGTACCCCTCCTGTTCCTCTTTTGTAAGTCATGCACCCATCATGGGGCTTAGAATGGATTTCGGGGTAAAGGGGGAACGCAATTTCCATGGCCGCAGACCTACCTCTTTGTGCAGGTCATTGAGATGCCCTCGCTGCTTGAACATGGGATAACCGTTTGGACAGGGAGTCACGCCACTCCGTTGCTCGAGCCCATGGGGTTTTGAGGATATTTTCTTCATGAAAGAATTCTCTTTCCTGTCCCTGTTTCAGGCGCCATTTAACGGAAACTGACTGTGAGGAGAGTGGCTCCCCAATGAACACCCCCACACACCACGTGAGGGTGAATCAGAAAGTGTTTATTAATGGAGGAACCCAACCTTTAAAGGGTCAGTTCGGTTCGGGGCTTGGAACGTGGTGGAACCTTAGAAGGGATTTGGTGAAAGGGGCATCGGTAACCGTTACACATCCAATGAGAGGAGATCTGAGGGGAGGGCTATAGAACTTGGTCGCGATAGGTAAAGGAGAGGGACAAACTGGACGACTGACAACCTGAATAACAAATGGGGAAACACCCATAACTGACCAATAGGGGCTTAGGGATTGGGGTTGGACTGACAGAAGAGACGGGCGATCTTCCATCAGACTGCCGGCAGCGCCGGGCAGACACGGCATCCCTGGGAGGGGCTGCCGCAGCTCGGATCTGCCTGTGGATCCAGGATGCCACCTCAGCAGTGTGCCAACTGCGACCGTCACTTGTGCCTCCTGTGCGGCACAGTGCAGGCATGGCAGTGTTCCCCAGCAGTGGCGGGGGGGCCACGGCACTGCCACTGGGAGATGGCAGCGGCGGCAGCAGGCTGTCACAGCAGCAGTGGGAGTCAGGTGGCCCAGCGGCAGGGGACGTGCCTGGGCGGGACCGATCCAGCCCAGGAGAGATGGCGCCAGCGCCTCCCAGTGCTAAGGCTCATTAGGAGAAACTGCAGGGGGACACACGATGGGGAAGGAATGTGGGGGGATGCAAGAAGCGTGTGGGGGGAAACCATGCAAAATCTCTCAACATTCAAACTTCGGGAGCTTCAAATCCAATTCCCACTGAATCTGCTTCTTCTCTGTCCTCCTCCATCCATTGCTGGCAACACTGTTCCCATTCTTCGTATGACATTTGTTTGCCTACACATGTTGTCTACCTGAATTTCAGTA
>VWZD01009787.1:0-41982 GCA_013396695.1 Sakesphorus luctuosus
TTGCAAAAAAGGTTACTTAAGTTACAAATGTTTGCTTTCACTCTATAATGGTATTATTTTCTGTATTTCATAAATATTTATTATTTATCTGTTCAGAAGGATTAAACTAACTCAGGAAAATACCTAGTTTTATCAAAGCAAGCTATGGTAAAAAATTATGGTTTGGTAGTTTTGTTTTAGTTTTGTTTCTTTTGAGATATTCTAATCCAGAATCCTATTCAGACAAAGCAAATTTACAAATAATGTTGCCTATTTAACATTTTTTTGTTGATGTACAAAGATTTTTATCACATCACTATTTTTTTGATCTATCAGAGATTGGAAAACACACCATTCCTGAAGTATACCTATGCAGCCTTACACAAGCAGACCTACACATGCAGACCTATCAGAAGCTTCAGCATCAGCAGAATTTTAAACTCAGTCTAAGATTCTCTGTTTCTTAGCAATGTTTACTAACATGATTCATAATCACAGTTGTCTTCAACCTATTGCAACTGATTATACGTATTTGCATATATATATATATACACAAATATATACATCTCTTCTAAGAGAATTAGAGATCACTGTGACAGTAGTGTTTAAAAGACTAAAAACTTTGGCCTGTTTCAAATTTGGAAACAATATTTTACTAGATTGGCACTCACTGGCAATACACATTGCTAACAATTAGTTCTTATTCCTTATTGACTATTTTGATATATATTCAAAGAAATAGTTTTAAACAAGATTATCTGAAAGTATTTGTGAATATACAATATGATGGAGTTGATGTTCTTGATAATTATGGTCCCTTGATGGCTTCGGTGCCCAGGTTCAAGGTGGCCAGTGCTTAGAGACTTGTGAAAAGGGAACTGAGGTAGGTAATTTCTTTTTTTTTCCTCATCTTTTCTTTGCTCATGATTGTTATTTTATGTTCAAAAGAAAAAGGGGAGTTTAAATACTATTGATATAGCTAAAGCTTTCTGGTTTGTTTTTTTGGGCATTTTTGTTTTTGTTTTCTGCTTCATTTCACTTATTCTCCATGATTATTTTGTTTCCACCAAACTTTGCAAAATTGTTTTAGTTTATTTCATGCCTGATCTACATCCTTAGTTTACTCTTTGCATATGTGTTCCAGCACCTCATCTGTTCAGTTTTGCTACAAATCTCAATTTGCCTCTCTGCAATTACTGCTATTATTTATATATCGGTGCTTAACTGTTACAAAATGCCACTAATAATGATATGATGATATTTACACACCTATCCTCTTTGGGCTATTTAGTATGCTCAGGTCTGGGTTCAAGGCAAACATATGTAGGTTGTATCTTCCTTAGACTGCTTCTATTTGATGAGTGTAGCCACTATCTCTTTGACCTCGAACTATTACATGTTTCTGAAAAGCTCTGCCGAAGAGCTTGAAGAGATCAAGTGACAGAAGAAAAAAACGTTGAGAGTTTTTTTGGAGACTATAGTTACAAAGATGTTTCTGGCCCCTCCACCATTTTCTTGTTGCCTCTCCTTAGAGAGAAGAGCTCCCTTTCCTAAACAACCACCCTCAGCCCAAGACTAGGCATAATTCAGTGCTGTAGTCTCCCTAGAAGGGAAGGTATTAATTCATCTATGCAAATGAAGTCAATCTGGTTTTAAATCAAACGGACTTTCTCACCTATGTAAGAAAAACTCTCTTTTACAGCATCTGTCCATGGACAACAGACAGAGACATAAACAAATTAGTATAAAATAATTTACCAATTCTACAATCACACCTCCAAATAATTAAATTATGCATTCACAATTCATAGTAGTTCCTGTCTATGTGATCTAAGCATATTTGCATCGTTGACTAACAAAAGAGCTAGGACTGAAAGATCTCTGGGGGGAATTTAACAGTTCCCATACAAACATGGGTCTCATTTCAAGGTTGAGACTAATGCTTTGGAAACTGCTCGATAAAATGGATTTTTGAGGAATTATAAAAATTGAGGTAAATAAGTTGTTGCATACAAACTAAAATAATATGGTAATAAGTTTTAAGTTAGTTATTAAAAAAACCCAAACAAATCCCCAAACAAACACAAAACCAATAAACAAAAAACCTCCCCCAAAAAAACCTAACCCCCCAACACCTACAAAAAGCCAAACCCCCAAAGTTTTAATATTAAACCCAAATCTTACCAAGAACATTTTGAAGTCAATGAATTATAAAAAAATATGTGGGTTTTTTTTCGGAAAAATGAATTAAACAAAAACTTGTTCTGAACTGTTACTTAATGATTCCTAAAATTTTCAGGATTTTTTTTTTTTTAAAAAAACCATGACTGCTACTGAAATCAGCAAGAAAGAGTCTGAAAGAAAAAATGGAAGCTAAATCAAAATGATTGTGATTGTCACATAGGTATGTGAGATATATATATTTATCACAGCATACAGAATGAATGTATATCGTGTTATGTGAATTATGAGTAGTACATATGAATTAGATGAACATATTCAGATACCGTATGAACTGCATATAACTTATGTACACACATATGCATATACAACAATATCAAAGAAGCTTCATGAAATTTCTAGCTAAGAATTAGCCGAGTGTGTTGTATTGCTATTCATAATACACCTGTTATACCAGTTTGCCATTTGTGATTTTCCTCAAAGGTGAAAGGAAATGGCTTTTGAATTCGTGCATTCTTGCCACAAAAATGCCACATGCCAATAGCTGCCTTGTCAAAAGCTTCTTTGTTTACATCAGAAATAATTCCAGTTCAGGGCCACTTGAAAATCACTCTTGCAGGGCCTATCCTTTCATTCCCCATACCCTAGGAGCTGGAAAGCCAGGAGTAGATGAGAGGACCAGGAATGTAGACATTATATTATTCACTGCCTTTTTCTTGTTTTCAGCCACTTCTATTTCAGCAGGAGAAAAGTGGGATTTGTAGATTGCTTATGGTGTAAAAAAAGCACTGGCCTTAATTACGAGAGTTTCTGTTGGTTTAACTTTGCAGATTTCCACATCCTCAGTGGAAGGCAGAGTCTTGAACTTGTTTTCTGCATATCTTTTTTTTCTCCTTATTTTGAAATGTCAGATGTTGAGCAGGATTTTTGAAAAAAATCAACAGCAAGAGACTGGATGACTTCAGTAATAAGAATACAGCCTGGGGAAGGTACATAAATCTGTAGCCTTGCTGTGCATAAAATTGCTTTGGTAGATCTGCATCTGGAAAGATGTGAGGTTTGATCAGTGTGGTTTGAAGGAATGCCATCAGCTAAACAAGCTAATCCTGCACCATAATTACCAAGGCACACTGCTTTTCTCCAAGCAATCTTATCTTGAACTTTTTAACTGGATATAAAAGCAGTGGTGAGTTTGAAAATATGACATTAAATGGAATGAAGTTTCCTTTCACCCTCAAGAAAATATAGGAGTGACTCTGTGAATCATCCCTATAGGCCTACATGGGGCACCTTCTGCTTCAGTTAGAATCTTAATGCCATAAATGTTTAATCCATATGTTTCCTTTATGATTCATCTCTGAGCAGCTCCATATGTCAGCACTGGTCAGACAAGGCTTTTGAAACTCACGTGAGCTGAGCTGGTGACTAGTATACAAATGCACATCATTTCCACAAGTTGTTATTTTCTGTTTACAGGCCCATTTAGATGGACTACAGGATAACTGGGGAGAGGATTGTTGAAGAGATCATCCATGACATTAAACTAGAGAAGTTAAAGTGCATCTGAATCTATCTATATGCATGCCTTTCCCGTGCTTCTGTTGCAGGGCTGAATATAAGCTAGTCCTCTTCCTCCTAGGACTCATTGGCAATGCCTAACCTGCTGCTGAATCCAGCCCAACTTGGCCACCTTGGTGTCTCATTAAGAATAAATCAGGCTGAGCAGGATCATTAGCATGCATCCTTCCAGTGAGCGGTTAAAAGATTGGAATTTACTGCAGCAGGAAAGCCTCTATGCAAAGTAAACAAGGGCTATGATTCTGGCATTGGTAATCTAGTTGAGAGAAGGGTCCAGTAGATGGACCTTATCACCACAGTGCCTAGTATAGTACAGTATTACAAGCATTCATCTCTGTGAGACTCCTAGGAAGAGCAAGGTAGAAAATCATTATTCTCACTTTATAAGAAAAGCAATGAAGCATGCAGAGAGAGGATAAAACAATTCACAGTTCCTTCTTGCTTTATTAGTCAGAAGTATCTATATTCATAGAAACATGAATAATTTCTATCCTACAAATAATTTCTATTCTCTACAAAGCCTATTTTCTAAGGCTGCATAATGCACAAGTGAAACAAAATATTTCTTGAGCTTAGGAAAAGCAGTACATGTATATACATCTGAAGTACTTACCAAAGAAAATGGAGGCTTAATGTTGGGATCAAATACAGTGCCCTTGTTTTTTATAAATGTATGCAGATACAGGCATTGGGCTTACTAAAATGTGCACTAACTTAAGAGATGCACAGAAACCTGATACTGGCATGTGAGATGGTTAGCTAAGTCTGGGTCAAGTGCCAGCTACAGTTAACTGACTAAAGAAAATTGGTGTCTTGATGCAGGTCTTGCTGTACCAAACACAAGATTTTTTTTCACCTAACTCAATGAAAGAATATAGAGCATGAAGATTCAGCTTAATCTCATGAACATTCATTAATATTAGTATACAAAAGAAATATGACCTGTATATGTGCAGGACTTTTCACAGATCTCAAATTTGTGCCAAAATTTCCTGAAGAGAAAATCTCATCTGCTGAGTCCATGGGTAAGGAAAAACCAAACCCCAAATCAAATCTTTATTATTATCTATAAACTCATCATATAATTTCTATATTTTACAACTGGTATTTTCCAGTCTTTATTCTAAACCATATTTACAATAGTTTTCAACTTGCAATGAACTCTAATTGAACTACTCAAAAATTTGGGTGAGGGTTTACATCATGGTTTGTACCAACTAAATGCATTTCTGCAAATTAACAAGTTTTACTTGGAGTCCTGCTTTAATAAAATAAATTATTTTCATTCAAATTGATTGCATTATAACAGAGAAGTATTAGTACCCTGAGCAATTTTAAGGTTAAAAGGAACTGTTCAACTGTCATGCATATCCATTCTTTATACATTTCCTGAAGCGTTATGCTTTAATATTGCTGTATTACTATAGATGATAACACCCAAACCAACATCCCTGTTTATCCCTGAAACAAAATTGTTCTAAAGCAAACCCTACCTATATATGTTTACAAATAATGATTATTCAGTGTCGTTTGATTCTAATCCACACTTATTAAAAAGAACCTGAGGTACCCTCCCCTCCTGTGGAGTGTCATAACATCAATGTATCTCAGTGCATTAGGCTGGCTGTGCTGTATTCTCTGGAAACTTGAATATTTGTGTGGGAACCAGAAGGTTCATGTGCAAACCTGAAGATTTCCAGAATTTTTTCTTTCAAAACTATGGAAATGTAATTTTGAGCCATGGAATAACAAATAAATTTTGCAAAAGTACTCAATTTTTATTTTCAGGAAAGCTAATAATTTAAATACAGAGTTTCATGTACCAGAGTCTTATTTATCATTTTGATTGCATGTCTCTAAGCAAGCATCAACATATATATATACCATGAAATCCACTAAAGAAAAAGCAAATGAAATAGCACTAAACAGGGAGCTAGGTTGAACAGTATCAAACAAAATTAATTTGGCTTTGTAAAATGAAAACTTATACACTGAGGAAGAGAGTTCAAAATTGGCAGAATTAAGACTGTACCACAAAAATAGCACAGGTATAGACAGTTTGACACAAACTGTCAATGCAATTCTGCTGCAAAAAGTGACTATGTAATCTGCAGTTGTGTAAAGAAGGGGAAAGTTGTTATGTGCAAGTGATAGTAATAAGATATATCAGAATAACATATGAAGTTCTGTAGTCCACATTTTGAAAAAAGGGATGGAAAAAAAAGAGAAATGCATTTCTGCAGGTGACACCTAGAGCTCAACCCACTTAGCTTATTAAAAAAGACATTAAGAGTTGTGTTGAATGCAATATATAAATGCTTCAGACATCAGGGATAAAAAATATCAGGTACTAAAAGGCTGTTCAGTCTAGTAGAAAAAGGTATGACAAGAATGAGTGTTTAGAACACGATGGCTAATTCAAATGGCACAGATTTCTAACAAGATGCATGGCCAGCTATTGAACCAAAGTGTCACTGATAATAAGAGTTCTGAATTTTTCTATTTTTTATGCCTTCAAACCAACACAGGATGCCTTCATGGAATAAATGTCTCAGCCAAACAAAGGTTTTCTGGCTTGATACAGCAAAACCAACAGATAAGTAAACACAGGAAAAACCCTTGGGTTTTAAACTCTTAAAAATCTCTGGAATACCCACTGAAAGTCATGAGGACTTCACTGTGAAGAGTTTCTGTATAATAAGTAGCAATTTTGGAGTGTTATCATGATCTGGAACTGTAAGTCATCTTCTGCATATTCTACTAATTTAACTATACTGTGAAGTTTTTAGGAGTTCAGAGAATATTTTGAATATTCAGTTTTATCGACATAGAACTGAGTGGAAAACAGTCTGTTTTCCATTAAATATATGAAAAAACATTCCAGTACCTTAAAACCCACAAATAAAAATCTAAAAACTGTAAAAACCACTGCAAATCACCTGCATATCAGTTCAGTGATTGTGAAATCATCTTTGCATGATGATTATTCTGAATCAATTCTCTCCAGAAACTATTTACTTTTATAATGTAAAACTACTTTGTGTTGCTAACAAATTAAAGCATGGACAAGATGCAACATTACATCAGCATAAGTAACATTCATACAGTTTTAAATCTAATCTTGTAATGTCATATAGAAGTAAAAAAGATAGTAACATTTCCTGTCTGAAACTTGGATGAGTTCAGCATGTTTCTGTAGGATGTTTCAATCTTAATATTATTGTGAAAATAAATTTTTTCTTTTCCTCTGTTTTGTTGTTTTTGCAGAAGTGTTACCAACAGACATCAATGCTGTTGACTCATTTTAAGGGAATTGTTTGGGTAAATCCCAGTGACCTTAAAATTAATTTTGTTAAAACACAATAAAAATAAAAACTACTTGATTCTTCCGGTACTATATTTTCCCCCCACTGAATGCACTGTCACCTACCCATATGAAAGCACATTTCAAAAAAGTATTAAAAGTGATTGAATGTGTAATCCCTAGAGCATTAGCCTGATGCAATTATTTCTATTGTTCAAATAAAATTATGACCAGCTTAAATCTTCATTTCCAGATATTATCTGACATGTTATACTTGCAAACAGAAAAGCCTTACAAGAGAGAGCTACTATAACATTCTAATCTAGTGCAACCAAGCATGCCAAATACTGCATTGAAACCCAGATGCATAAACGCTAAAAAAAAATACAGAACATGAATCATCTGTCACCCCAAAAAACTGCCCTGATATTGAGCTTTGATCTAAACTGGCTGAAAGTCATTGTATGCTCTATTCCATGCTCTTACCTATAGGAAAAACTGTCAAACTAGGCACTTCCTGATAAAACCTTTTCAGATAAACTTTTGTCACAGATCTGCTGAAGATCTACATACCTAGGCACTTGCCAGGTTTCCAGAATTTTATGTATTTCTGGACTCTCTGCACCTCACCATCCTTCAGCACTTCCTCCATTGGCCTCTAGGTTACGTTTTATATTCACAGTCACTGATCCCTTAATGGAAATGGAATATTCCAAACTGTTTGCCCTGCTGCTCACCCTTTATGACAGGCTACGTTTGCTTCTTTCAGAAGAGATGTTCCATGCCACACACATCATCATCATCATCATGGCTAGGCTTCGCAAACGAAGATTTGGGAAGGGCACTACCCACGCTTGCTGCAAGCATGCTGGTGGCTAAAAAGGCCGATACAGGATAGGCAGGTCCGGTCACAAAAGGCACAGTGGAACATCTCTTTAGGTGACATTGGTGAGGAATGGTTCTTCCTGCNTTAAGGTTCATCTGCCCCAGCCGAGCGAGCTTGGACGGTGACAGTGAATACCTCAGGACGTAGGTTTGGTTAGAGTATCCTTCTCTTAGATGGATGGCCTTACAGGGCTAAGCGAGCTCCATCTGCCCGGGTTTGGGGTTGGAGATGTCCTTCTCCTAGGATGGTTGCCAGACGGCTAGCGAGCCCATCCTGCCCGTGGACACACTTTGTCTGACCCTTCAGCTGAGACCTGTCTGGCATGGGAAACCCTACCAGCGGCACAAACCACCGCCAGCATAGCTCTCAACCTCATGAGGGCACGCAAGCTTCTCCCCCGTGACAAGGGGGTGTCCCTGGAGAAGACCACACACATACACACATAGCCCTTTTGCACATTCATGTACGCACATTTATCAACCAAAGTTTCACAAGACCACTCCCATGCACTTAATAGTTCCACTGGAGCGATCTTAGGGCTGAGTTCAGATCCTCTTGTGTGACAAAAAGATTTTTTCTCATGCCCACTCTTCTTGCTTTCTCAGCTATTGTGCCTTTCTGAGTTACTTCTGACCTTGAACACTCCTCCACGTAAGCATTACCCTTCTACTCCCACAGTATATTTTCACATTTCTTTTCCAAAGTTTCCTGGGCTTTTCATTGGCTTTTTATAATGGGCATCCTTTTAAGGATCCTTACAAGTTTCCTTCATCATTTGTCTTGGCTACAGAGTTTTCAAAATTGTCCATTAATCAATAGATAAGTAAACTCTATTTGTATTATCATAGTTACCAAATGCTACAGGATTTATTAGCAAAAACATGCAGATAAATGCATCCCTTGATGCAACAATTTTTAGAGAAACAATTTTGCAACTGAGTCAAAATTTTAAATGCTATCTCAATGGATTTCCTAAGACCATCTCATTTATTAATTCCTATAGACAGGGAGATGTTTTCTTCGTTAAAGTATAATTACACTTCTTAAATGAAGATAATTCAAATCTTTCTATTGGTTTCGTTGAACTTTAGGACCAACCTACCCACATGAACATTGTCCTTAACCATACAATATAGAAACCAAACTCATAATGAATGCAAGTACTAACTATCTAAATTATTTATATTGTTGGTAACTGTTTCCACTCATATCACATCAATAAAACCACAGGAGAACCATAAGACTCTGTAAGTTGTTTCTGTAAAAAATAATAAGAGTCTAGCTAAGCAGAAAAAAAAGAAATCTCATTTGCCAAAATCTGTCAAATTTTATTCTTGACTGATTGTATCTGTTGAAGGTTGTTAAAAATTGGATATTTAAGAAATACAAGAGCACCTAAACAAAATTCGGCACCTATATTGTTAAAGAAGGGAGGAAATTCAACAAGAAAACACATAAATAGCCTAATATAGTTTTAGTGGTTGAACTTCAAGCTTATTTAGCTAATAAATAAAGTAAGGCCATATAGGATCTTTGCTGTCTCAGGAATTTTCAACACTTTCATAAATCATCTGGAAAAGGGAGGAGTAAGCCACGAGAAGATAAAATTTGCTGGTGATAGTTATTCAAGGCTATAGAAAGAAGGGCAACTGAGCTGCAGAAGAAATAAACCTATAATGAAATGGCAGATGAAATCAGCATAGGCAGATGCACACTGGTAAACATTAGGAAAAACAATCCCAATTTTACATACAAGGTGATGAGCTCTGAGATTACTTTTGCCACACAGGAATGAGATCTTTAGAATGAGCCTGTAGTAAACTGTTCAGTGAAAATGTCAGCTCAATACTCAGGAGCAGTAAAAAAGAAAATAGAATTTTAAAAAAGGAAAAGAAAAACAGTACAGCAAATATTATGATATTGTATGATATTGTGTAAAGCTATCCCTGGGTGTTCTTTGCAGTTTCTACTACACTCAGAACCATCCCAAAAAGGAAGTAGGAAAAAATTAGATGAGCAAAGACATTCATAAGGATTATTCTAACTGGGAAAAGAAACAGCTAATAAGGGCTAAAAAACCACCCCTGTAAAGTCATATTTTACACTGAGAAGATAAAAAAGGAAAGACTATTCCAGTAAAGACTAGGGATTTCAAAGTAGGTATGTAAGGCCAAACTTCATGAACGAAGATTTGGGAAGGACTCTTCCCACGTGCATGTGCCCTTCCAGCCCGCTCAGTGGATTTTTTTAGGTGAGGCACAGCATGTGCAGAACTGGTCCCATCATTTAAGTCCTGAGGTCCATTTGCCATGGCCGAGCAAGCTTGGATAGTGACAGTGAAGTCCCCAGGACTGTCTACAGCACCTGGTACTAACCAGGGCTGACTCTGCTTAGCATCCAAGATCTGACGGGACCAGATGGCAGGGAGGCATTGAACTGCCAGGGGACTGTCCTCACTCGAACTCAGGTCCTTGGGATTCAGAGTTTGGAGTGCTCTCCATTGGAGCTCTCCACGGGACCACCCCTGGATTTCAAAGTAATGTAGCTAAAAGTGACCCACCACACAAAGCAGAAACCCTTCATAGCTCATAGCAAAATAGTGGAAACCTGACACAAGCGGATGCAGATGACAAACCAGTGGGGGGAGTCTATAGAAGAAAAATCTACTGAGGTCTAGTAATCAAAGGTACAATCTCACATGCAGGAATTCCTTTCAATATGCTTTTACTGTGGATTGGGAATCTAATAGAGCCCATAAAAGCATTTCATCTGCTTCTAATATCACCAAAAGCAATGGCAGAGTTGAAAAACTGAAAGAGAAAGGGAAAAAAACTCAGATGCAATATATCTGGTGAAATAAAAGACATCTTTCCCCAACTGCTGTGGATTTGGAGCATCACATCGTGTACCTATCACCTACCCAACCTACATCATCACATGGATGATAGCCCATCCCTCTCATGAAAATTACTTTCTTCATATTCTGATATGCATGTGTGTTTGCTCTTTTCTTTAGGGCTCAAACTCATTGGGATAAGCAGTGTGTTCCTATGTTTATATTGTCCCTGAATTTGACTAGAAGCAATAACATAGCAAATACAGCCTTAAGTCTTGCAGTACTAGGTCACAAATGCTGCATCCTATGACTTGAAGCACTGGGTTTACATCAGTTCCCTCCTCTCGGCTGCAGCAGACATTAAAAATGATGGAAAGTTTAACTTTTTTCTGTCATACTTGATGCTGTATTAGATTGCCTTTACCACTTTAACTTCACATCAGATCAGATACCAATTGCTCTCTCATCCCTGACATTAAGCCTCCATGAACTCTTATCCAATGCTCTAGTAGATTTGACAGATGTTTGACAGCGGATTCCTTTGAAAGTTTTGGTTGTGTTTGCACACACTGATCTGTGTTGGAGGACAGCAATGTGATGAGGACTTTATTAAGTGGCAGCGCTACTACAAAAGGTGGATTGACGAGGACATGGAAGTTCGGGAACCAACTGTGCTTAATGGAGAGGCCTTGCAGCGCCTGAATAAGGACTATAATGGGTTTAGAAGTTATATTGATGTCTCCCCAGTTTAATTGTTATACAACCAATATGTCTACCCTATTCATTTTCCCTTAGTCATTCCCTGTCCAAGTTTCTTCTTCCCACAAACCCTTAGGGCATTTTCCCGCCAACTTGTCCCTGATTGGTCCCCGGTTTACTGCATTGCACCAGTTTTCCATATTTGGTAGCGTTCCCCCATTGGTTCGGAGGGAGAACCTCCGCTCCTCCTTCCTCCCTCCTCCTAATTGTTATTGCACCCAATGAAATGTTTCGCTCTTCCCATCTCCCCGCCCAAGTTCTGGAAAGTCCCATGCTACCCTTTATAAGCCAGTGCACCCCCAAAAAATGTGCTTCTTCTGTTGCCACCTAGCCTCAAGTGTGGTCCTTCCTTGGGGGGCTGCGCCGGGCTGGGTGCAGGGGGAGCCACCCTAGGCTTCGAGAGGCGGCCTAAAGGAGCTGATATCACTTCAAGCCTTCGGCCATAGTGCCTCTCGGAACTGAAGACCTGTGCTCCTATTTTTGGAGCTTCTCCATCCATCGACAGATCTGCATTAATGACACTGTGGCCCTATGGAGGTGTGCCTGCTGCATTCCATTTTCTGAGAAATTTAAAGAAGTAGGTACCCAACTCAAACTATATTTTGATTGATTTTGTTTCTTTTGCCACTTATAAAAATAATCATTATTGTTTTCTTCTTTTTAAAATGCTTAAATCATAAGCGCAAGTATAGAAATAATGCCTACCAATCATAAAATAAATAAGAGATAAAAATCCAAACCAAAACTTCTAAACACTCCATTAGCTGTAAATTATCGGTGCAGACAAGTGAGAAGATATTCACAAAATAAATTCATACAAGTTACAGCCGTTTTGCTAGCAGGAACAAATATTTATTTATTAAACACATACACCACAGGATAATTTGATTTTTTTTTTAGTCAGATCCATAAGTCTGCAATGCACAAAATGAGAATCTTGAATACTGCTAAAGATGACAATGTTACTTTGTTTTAGTGGCATTGCATTTAAGAAATTTGTGACAAAGTTAGCGTCCCAGCCCAGAGTGCCTTTGCTGAATGTCTATTTGTGGTGTTTGCAATTTCCTTACCAGAATACAATGTTGGTAAGTCATATTCAGTATCAATCAATCAATCAGTCATATTTGTTCATCTTTGCTGTGTAGTCTGACAGAATTGTGAAGGCAGCACAAAAATCAAAACTATCTAGGTTAAGGATAGGATTTAATACAGTAGAAGAAATATAGGAAGTCCATCAATATAGATGAAGGGAAAAGTAAACTCTGTGTTGGCAGCACTGAAGCTCAAAGACTGATTTATGGGTAAATAAAAGCATAAAACTTGCCATTTTTTAGAGTGTATTTTAAGAGTGGGATTAAGAAAGCTTTACCTGGAGCTAATATATCTGGTTTGCTGATGTAAAAATTCTAAAAAAGGCATCTTTTCCTGAAGGAAGATACATCAAGCCAAACCAAAAAGAAGGCAGGCAGACCTAAGTGAATCTATCTTTTAATCTTGACTTCTTTTCCTGACAGTTATTTTCTCACCTTTGCAATTTTTTCCTCATGTGTTATCTAACTAACCATTCTTTAGCCTGCAGGGGCTATGACTAAGTCCTCCTCTAGACTGCCAAAGGAAGGAGTCGACAAGCTACAGCAGCTTCCCAAGGACACCAGAAGCTGCTGATGCCATCTCCAGTGTAACTCCTGTCCTCTCCATAGAGCTCTGCCTCTTGGATGTTTATGGTTTCCTCTTTGCAGCAACACCAGCTTGCCACAGTTTTGGAGAATAAATGAATGTATCTTTAAGAAACTGCTGAAATCTGAAACCCCTCTCATCACCCATACATCATCTGAACAGAATATGAAGTTATACCTAGTTGGCATACAGGGCTTAAATAAGTTAGGAGTTAGTTAAGACTAAAGAGTGTTTCTGCACTTGTTTTTAATTCTTCAGCTGCATTAGAATCTTCAGGCTTTAAAAAAAATTAGCTGGTTGGGAAAAAAAATCTACACCAGCCTAAGCATTTCTTAGTCAAATCAAATATGATTTAAATTAAGGCATTTTCAGCAACTTGATGATGGGCAAGACTCTACAGCTGGTAAAGCAAGCCCAGGACCCTGGGAGGACTTCCATGTGAGAACTTAAGTCACTTTGTCATCAGTATTACATTATGCTAGCTCATATTGCAGCACAGAAAAAACCCTCAGTCTTTAGCAAGATCAAGAATGAGGCAGCCCCACGTGTTGAGCTTGTCATCTGAGGCTGTTGGCAAACACAAACCAGTGCTGACTCTTACACAAATGTTAAGATTGTAGATACAAGGAGCCCAGGGAGTTCATAGATCCCATTCAGATAGGGATTTCAAAGAATGTTAAAAGGAAGTAGGTGCCGAACCTTTAGAGGTATTAAGACTTCTTTGAAAATCCACATCATGGTGTGTACTGAGAGATTTTAAGGAAAGGTTGATGAAATCTCTAGAGATTAAAACAAAAAGTAACTTTAGAAACTTGGAATGCTCCCTTGACATGAAAAGTGAGCTGTAGGCAGACTGGAATCACTCATTACCATAATCAAGTCTTCCTGGTATTGTCAAAACCTAAAAAAATGTAAGTGACATGCACACACACACACACATAGCCAAGGAATGGTGATGTGTGACTGGATGTGATGTTTTTTAGTGATTTGAGATATTGACTGAGAATTCTGTTAGACAAAAAAAAGCATAAAGATTAAAAAAATCAGGCTACAATTGGAAAAAGCCTTCCTGTTTTGAGGATTTTCAATTACTAAACAAGATTAAAGAGTAAAAAAAGAATAACAAATCTCTAATATATTTTTGTAAAATGGCAATAATTTCATTAAACAGATTGGTAATCCTGAAACGTTTCAGACATGGAGAAAAACTGAAATTAAAAGATTTCTTAGATATTTGTTGTTGTTGTTGTTGAGAAAAAATCTTTGATTTGGGCACAACATATGATATGCAAGTGTATAGTTTATAGAATCCAATTCCATAAGTAATCTTTAATGTTTTTTAAACTAACTGAGACATTGTTTCTAACATGGGGACAGTTGCATTATACAAAAGTATAATTAGGTTAAATAATACAAGGGCTCTGTACTAAATCTTACCACATGCTTTTGTCTCAGAAAATGACATTTTATTTTTTCTGTTAAATTGCATGAATTTCAAGGCCCAGGGAGTGTCATTATTTTCTATTGTGTTGCACGGATTTCAAATTCATAAGAATTTGCTATATTCTGTACATCTGTAAACCTGAACAAAAATATATGAATTTTAACCTAAAAAAAACCCAAATAAAGAAACCAACAAGAAACAGTTAATCAAATAAATAAGATCTCTTAAAAAAAATCAAGCCAAACCAAACTCAAACACAATCCAGTCTTCAGTTTTCCACTAATATTTCATAGTGATGTTATAGTCACTGCAAATGCCATCTTTGCATTCTTTGAACAAGAACTACTTGTTATCCACTAGTTAGTTATCTAGTAGAAATTTTCATAATTATCTTCAAGCATCAAATCCTGAAATGTTATTCCTTTGTTAAATGTAAACATAAAGAGTTGGATTGACTATTGAAACTTTTAGTTGTGGCAGAATTTAGAAGACACAGAAAAGCATTCCCTTACTATGTTGGCAGTTTTGACCGATTTAAATGCCCCATTAGTGCATTTTATGGGTGTTGCCTTGAACACACTGTTAGATTTCATAGTTATCTTTTACCTGTTTCCGAGGCACACAAATATCAGGTTAATCATTTAGCCATCTTACACTATCAGTCATAAGTGAGTAACAACTAGAGTTCTCACGTGCATGTCTGCATAAATTCACTCTATCTGCAATGCCAAGTAAGTAACACAATAATGGCTGCTCTTTCTAGCACTGAGGATTTGGAACAGTTACATATTTTTAACATTAAAGTTATGAAACCTCTGAGGGTTAAAATCATATAAGCATATAAACAATGCTATTTATTCCATTTCAGAAGGACAAAATTAATGAGACAAATTAATCACAGATTCCAGACACAAACACTCAAAATGACCGTGAATGCATATAATGTTTTAACCCCAGGCAACAGTTTTAGGACCACACAGTTCAACCACTTGTTCACTCCCCCTCTGGTGGGATGGTGGAGAGAATCAGAAGTGTAAAAGTGAGAAAACCTCATGGGCAGAGAAGTATTCAGGCACCTCCAGGAAAGGAGTGCTCCATCACATGTAATAGTGACTTGGTGTGTGAATCAACACAGGCAGGCAGCCAAAATAACCACAAAAGCTGAAGAGGAGAGTAAGTTTCTTTCATCACCTTGTTATCCAGAGGATCCTGAAGAAACATCTGGGTGGAGACACACAAGTGGAAACACAGGCACTGTCAGGCTTAGTCCAGTACTAACACGTGTGGGCCTGCTGTTTGCACCAATTTATCAAGGGCCCATACACATGTAGTTTACCACCAGGCTGTGATCTCCCTGTGCTTTTTACCATTTTATAATCTCTGAGGTTTGATTTTCTCTCTCTCAAAACAGGGCTATTCATGAGTGTCTTCAAGTCTCTCCAAGCACCCATGTTATCTCTACGCAAATTCTACTTCTCAAAACCAACAGAAGATAAACAGCAGATAAATAAATAACCCTTTCCTCCCAACACATGGGAAGACAAATGCCATCACTCTCAACATTGCAGCTCTTCCTTCTTCTTTGCTCAACTCTGAAGGCTGACACAACACCATGTGCTCTGGGAGCCCTTTGGTCAGGTAGGGGTCAGCTGTTCCAGTTGTGTCCTCTCTTTGTGCATCCCCAGCCTGCTTACTGGTGGGGAGGTGTGAGGAGCAGGAAAGGCATTGATTCTATGTGAGCCCTGCTCAGCAATAATAGGAACATACCTATCTTGTCAGTACCATTACCAGCACAAACCCAAACCACCAGCTACTATGAAGAAAATTAACTCTGCCCCAGTCAGACCTAGACAATTCATCATCACCTTATGATCTGTTTGACTAATTGCTAACAGACTCTCAAATAATTCGATCTCCACTACCAGTAATATCCTGTAATTCTATCTAAAAATTTCAAAACTGGGAATTTGATTTTATGTTAATGAGCTGACCCATTTCATGTCAACACTTTCAATTTCTAGCTTTTGCACTGACATCCAGCTCTCTAGCATCATTTTAAGTGTTGTTGGTTAGAGAGCTAGTGTTACCTACAGAAACTTTAAAGAACTCTTCAAGTCAACACCTAATAAAAGTCCTGAATGAAGTAATACAAATGAAAATACTTTAATTTCATTTTTGAAAGGGTCATAAGGCAAAATTTGACAAGTGGCAAAGAAAATTCCTTTATTTCAGTTTTGAAGCAACTGATATACTGAAAAAAATCATATGGAAACAAAAGAGACAAAGTCAAAATATGAAGAAGGAAATCAAGGGAAAATGTGAAATTTCCATGAATTTTCCAGAACCTAAATTACATTATGGAACAAAGAACTCCTGTTTTTATTGATTTTCTTTCAGTGAGCAGCATTAGCAATGCTATCCCTTTAGCACAAACTCCCAACATCCCCAGAACTTCATGCTCATCTGTGCTTAGGTCCATAGGAACCTGGCAGGGTTTCACCCAGGACAGACCTTTGAAAATATTAGTGAATTAACCTTGACATTCATTCATCAGCTTTATTTTACAAAGGAATATCTTCACACATCTCCAGCTTCTTCCTTCTACGTATCTCTTAACTTTTGCATAGAATACCCCATCAGAGAACTTTGTTAGTCAAAATAGCTGTGAAACAATCCATATTCTTCTTAGGTTTTTCTTGAATTTCAGCTTTTCCAATGGAGAACAGTGAAAAGAAAATTTTGTTAGTGTGTTTATTTGTATGAGAGAGCGCATTAATATGCACTTAAGTTTTGAAAAGATACAAGAGACATTGGATATTGTGACCAAACATTCAAATTTTGCAGGTTTTTGAGAGCTACAAGTCTTCAGAGTTTAGTTATTAAGTTACTAGTTCCGAAAATGGCATCTTAGTTTGCTACTGCTAGAAAATGAGTAACATTGCACTGGAATGAGGATTCAGATTCAGATTTAAAATGCACTGGGTTATTAATGTTTTTTGTTCTTTTGGTAAATGTCCATTCTGAACACAGAAATCCCAGAAATCTCCTCAGATCTGTGGAATATTTAAATCTAGCCTTTGCCTCATTGAATAGATTCAGCTAATCCCTGAAGCAACACACATATGGATGCAACTACCTATTTGCTAATTCATTCAAATGCTCTGTATGCTCACCATGAGTGTCAATGTCTCTCATTTAAATCAAATAAAATACCAGTGTGTTACTTATGAGAGAAATTTGTAGTGCCTAAGCAACAAAAAATATCACTAAAAAGCTATTCTGCTTGCTGTTCCCCCAGCATTAACATGGAATAATTCCTGGATTCAGAGGACTTTCAGGAATCACTATTGTCCTACTGATGCTTGCTGAAACCTGTACCCCTTGTCACTTCAGGTAACCATAAATAATATAGTTGTTCTTTGAGAAATATTTTTTTCTCAGGAGATTTTTTCTCAGGAAGGCATCATACTCTTTCATTCCTTCTTTTCTCTTCCATTCCTTATTTTCTCTTCCAGTATTTCCTATTTCTTTGCCATGAGTTTTTCTGACACATCACTCCTCTGCAACCTGAAAAAGGAGTGAAAAGTATGATATAAAGAGCAAAAATAATTTCCTTTGTCACGTTCTTTCCTCAAAACATTTAAACTTGTACTGTGTTCTTTTAATATACCACAGCTAGTTCTTCTGAAGCAACTTTCCATACTTCACTGGCAAAGCAAATAACATATAGGGTCCAAAAATGATAACACCATTGAGGGACTAGAGGAAAGATTCAAATTATAAATGAACTGCACATAAGAATAATTAGTTTTATAATATCTATTTAGAATAGCAACATGACTTCAACCATTTTCTGCTGAACAACTATTATTTTTTTTAGCTAGTGAAATTTTTTTTATTTATTGCATAAAGATTTTGTTCTATTCATACATTTAAGGAGACTAACAAAAGTAATCCATTCCAGAATGTCAATAATAAATACTAAATGCTTTCACAAATTACTTACACTCCCCTGTTTTTTACTTTAAAGACTTGATTTATTCCTTATCATTAGAGTAAGAAAAAGCCTAAAGATACCTGTATATATATAACTATGCAAAATTATATCATTAGCTATTTAGCTAACATTTAGCAGTAAGTTGATATGTACTGATATGGTTCAGTGTGAGGCAACAACTCTCTTTGATCTTCAGGCCAAGAAATATAAAAATCTCAAAGGTACCAGTGGTGTGCATTTTGGTAAGTGAGGATATCAATCATGTGTCAAGACAGGGCAAATAAGAAAGGTACACAGTGTCGCACAGTAAGGCTAAGCAGGTGCTTCCATATGCAACACTACAACCCCTAAAACTTGCTCTCAAAAATGCCTCGAGAGATTTTCCAAAGAAGTCAATTCTACAATTCTATTCTATAAAGTGCATGGAGCATTATGAGGGCACCAACAAATGTATTCTTAGGGATTTAGAGATGTATCTGCTTCTTACAAAGTCATGGACAAAAATCCTGCACTGGTATGGCAAAATGGAAGTGTGTTAGTATATATTTTCTTGATAGGAAAGCCATGATTTACCCTCTCTAATTTTTACCACTGCAGTAAGTTGCATAATAGAGAGAATGTGTTAGCAGGCATATTGCAAACATAAAAGACACTTTACTTTTCATAAGTCAACATAAAGGTAAACAATACCATTCCTGTTTAGATACCCAGATTTTCATTTGAAGGTGTTCTCTAGGTGCATATTTATATTTCAGATTTCCCAAAAAAGAAAGTCACTCAGGAAATACTACATTTCAGTGATGACACATGCTCACTTGTGAGTGCATGATTAAACAGCTTGCAGTAAGGAAAACCTGAGTTTATCTTCCTGAAATGGCCTACTTTATCATTTGCTTTGAGAGCACCTGGATAAACTTTGGCATTTGACATTAAAAAACCCCCAACATTCTGTAAGTCTGTAAAAGAACACTTGAGTTAAGAGCATGTGTTAATTGGTTCTTGCACTTTGATCCTCATCTAAAAATAACACTGGTTCTAAAGAAAAAGCTGTGCTTTTTATTACATCACTGCCACAATCCTTCTGAAGTTGAACCAGTCTCTATTAAAGGAATCCCGCTTGCTTTGCCCTTGCATGAATCTGTCAAGGAACATAACGCTTCTGTGATGTGTGATAGTCATCTCATCATGTGTTAGTTGTCCCAGGCTGAGGGACCAATCAGGATAGTGTCATGCTCAAAAGCAGCTATACATATTGCATCTTCTGTGAATGAAACAGAGATGTTAGCCCATATAAAACAAATCAAAGCAAATTTATTTCAAAATTATAAAGGAGTGTGTGCTTTGAATTATAGGAATTTGAATCAGTCTCTTTTGACTATGTTCCATTTAAGAACCTGATGAAGCATATAGCTGCATGGGATGTAGGGGAATCCAGTTTCACACATGGTCGATACAAACTTCATATAATTTTACAGAAAAAAAAAAGTCACCAAACACTGTATTCTCACTAAATATTTTCAAATGTCTCACCTGTCTTGTATTGACCAAATCACACATTTATAAATCCCTATGTTTATATTGCTTATTTCAGAGTTAGAGTGGAAAACCTTGAGCTGTCTTGAAGTTTCTTAATTTTGTCTCTAAAAAAAAACCCAAATCAGACCAAAATACACCTGCCATTTGTGCTCATAAAGACCCCTATTTTTAAGAATGAAGGCAAAAACCACAATTAAATTTCCAAGAGGACTGACACTGTATCACATATGGGTCTGTTTGCTCTAACACCTTAAGAATGAGATTGAGAAGGAAGAAATAAAAAATCTAACTGATAATTGGGGTGGGAGATGAGGAAATAGAGGGCACAGAATTCAGGATAAGGAAAGATAACTGTACGGGAAGAACTGGGGCTACCTACATAATTAAAAGAGACTGACACCAGAAAAGCAATAACTGAATGAGAAGCCAGAGAAAATGAACATAGTCAATGAACAGCAAATTAGATAGAGTACAACTAGAGAGATTTACTAAAAAAGAATGCTTTGTTTGAGATGGAACAGAGATTTACACTGTCACTTTGGAGATTATGGTTGATGGAGAGAGATGAGAGGCAAAGAGGAAGGGCAGGGAAGGTAGAAAGGATGGTGCAGCAAAAGGCTTGTCTCACAAGAGTACTTTGTCATCAAGAGTGAGGAGCTCTTAACAGCAACAATTATTTTCCTGACCACAATCCCTACTGTTCTCTGTCTAGCAGTAACTTTTGCAGTTCAACATAAGTACGCAATATTTGCTAATATTGGTGTACCAGAGAATGATTAACTGTACTACTAGGCACTACTCTTTCAGCTGAGGTGACAGAGGACTTGTAGCATTGAATTCAAAATCATAAATCCATGCTCAGGATCCACCTGTGTATCAGTATGTTACATGATTAGATACATTGTGTTTTTCCTCTACTGATGCAGATTCTTGGACAAGGTCCATCAGTAGAAGATTAATCAAAGTCCTTTATAACAAATACTGTTTTCTGTGGAACTTCATTTAAGTCCTCACATTATAAGGTCAAATAGTGGGCAAGAAAATTAATCTAGGGAGGGGAAAAAGAACGCTAAAGAAAAAAAAAGACTCCTTTGATTCTGTAAGCAAATTCCTGTGTGAAATCATTAAAATGGTTTTTTCCAAGACAAGGTTTAAGAGAATTTCAGTGTCAGAGGGAAAAAAATAATTAGCTATTTTCTGTGTTTTCACAGAATCACACAGTGTTTGATACTGAAAGGGAACTCTGGAGGTCATTGAATCAACCCCGCTCCCACTCAAGCCATGCCACCTAGAGTGGGTTGCCCAGGGCTGTCTCCAGACAGTGTTTGAATATCTCCAAGGATGGAGAATCCACAGCCTTTTGGAAACATCTGTTCCAGGGCTTGACTAGTCACTCTCAGAATAAAGCAATGTTTCCTAATGTTCAGAGGATCATTGCCATGGCAGAGAGCGCTGTCACCTACTCCTGGCACTAGCCTTGGTGGTGCTGTGAACATAACACAATAGGCATAATACTAATGATAGCAAGTCATGGGGGATTTGGTGACAAGTTCAGCCCAAGATGTATATAAAAAGGGATATACCAGCCAAGGCTAATAGGTTAATATGCACATGAACAAAGGCATGGAGAAGTGACCAGAGGCAGACTGCTCTTCTTTCCTTCCTTGTTCAGTGTATTACAGCTAGATGCCTGGACAGGGACATGATGAGTTCATAGCATGCTCCTGTATCCTACCTCCTTCAAACTCATCTAAATAGAGGACAATGCTCAAAAGGACACATAAGTCAGCCCCTGCAACCATCTTGCAGGGGACTAGAAGTTCCCCACAGCCTTGGACCACCTTTTCATTGGTGACCAAGGGAGGGCTGGGCCACACATGAGCTCTGGGCACAAACCTGAGTGATGTTATAGCCATGTTACAGCTGAAAGAACACCTGAAATGTCCTGTGTCACAGGGAGATCAGTGTTTGGCCCATGATGGGTATCTCCTGCCTGTCTGAGAGGTACAGGATGGACATCTGTGGCCTGAGGGTGAGAGAGGCTGCACAGGGAGGCAGTGTTTTCTTGTGGTGACAGAGAGTATCAGCTGTGGTTAGTGATTCTTCTCCTGGTTTTGACAGCATCAGCTATAGACAAGAATGTGACCAGACCATGACTTGCTCAGGATCTCCCCCTCTGCCAATCAAACAGAGTGCTGTAGCTTTGTACTAGGATACTGACCTAAAAGGCAGTTAAATTTCACCCTGATGCCCGATCCCATCAGATCTTGGAAGATAAGCAGGGTGAGGCCCGGTTAGTACTTGTATGGGAGACCTCCTGGCAATACTGGGGGCTGTAAGTTCTAGTCCTGAGGACTTCACTGTCACTGTCCAAGCTCACTCGGCTGTGGGAGATGAACCTTAGGAGCAAAGGGTTGGGCCAGTTCTGCGCACGCTGTGCCTCACCTAAAAATTCCACTGCGCAGGCTTGAAGGGCACGCCCACATGGGTAGAGCCCTTCCCAAATCTCAGTTCACGAAGCCTAGCCATCACATTACATCACATCACTGACCTAAATCTAAGAAAACACATATAATGCCAGCCTGTACCATGTCAGGTTCCTATAGGCAGCAGGTTTGTCCCCACAATGTGGTCAAGGGGAGCTCTGCACCACCTTACTTCCTTATAACTTGTCATTGTCTCATAGTCTCACAGGAAACTGAAAGATCCCTCACAGCTGTGGAAAGAGCCACACCACTCAGCGTCTCTGTAACCTGTGAAAGTCTCCCTGACAACTGGAAATTTATTAATGTCCATTGCAAGGCCCTGAGGGCATATTTACACTTCCCATCTTTTGTTTTCATAAAATATACAAATATAAATTTAGAGGCTGCTTCTGCACATGTGTCATGAGGGAATTTCTCTGCGAAGAACTCACTTCACCTTACCACTAGACTCTGTTCTGAGGGGTTTTTTACTGTCAAGAGCAGAGTTGGGTTTGTTTTTGGTTTTGTTTGGGGTTTTTTTAATAATGGAAATTCTAATAAAAATGTCTCAATGGATCTACTTTTCTGGAAAAAAAATACATTTTGAAGATTAAAAGGATCCCACAGTAGGAGAAGCAGTTTTGATAGTTGCATGGAGAATCCTGTATTCTGAAAATATCATTGCCAATTCAATTCAATGTCAACTTGAGTTTAATTTTAACTGTTTATTTTCATACATTGAAAGCTACAGTAAAGCACTATACGGAACTTACTAGACATAAGCACTGGTCTTTTTATCTTTGTCAGTTTTATATTCCACATTTTTTTCTTGCCTGATACAAGTCTCAGATACTCAATCAGCACAACTGCTGAGAACTACAGTACTGCTTGCAATAGCACTCAACAGAAGCAATGATAGAATATGTAAAGTGATAAAGTGTTCATTTTGCAGAGTATATCAGAAACTGTGTATTGCACTGAAAACCATAAATATATTATACATTTTTTACAGTGATTTACTTCTCCTGTTGTAAATCATATAATACAAGCCCCTCATGAGAAGAGATAATAAAGATAAATAATGGTTTTGAAATGCTTAGATATCAAAGTAATGATCCATAGAAACAGATTTAATAATTTTTTTATAAACAAGTATTTCCACCACCACTGTCCTAGTTTAGCAGGTGGGACCAGTTTATCACTGTGTGGAAGATCAAAGCTATGTATTCCACACCCTCTATTCATTTCCCAAGAACTGTTAGCAATGAACCATTTGCAGCAGCTGTCCAGGGCACACCCATCTCCTCAGGCTGTGAGCTGGGTGTGAAAGAAGCCTGTGAGACACGAGCTGTGATAACTCACCTCCAGGAAGTCATTAGTACCTTCACACCCAGCCTGAGGCGGTGTGTCTGCTAATGGGCAATCAACGATTCCAAAATACCCCCTGACTCACAGAGTCGGGTCACCCATTGTGTAACTCTCCACCCTGGGAGAGGGACTGGGTGCTCACATCTGGGCCAGACGGTACACAATCTTGGGGTTTGAAGACCTTGGGGAACCACTCGTTGGACCCAAAGGAGGACCAGAACCTCATCCGGAGAAGGCCACCACTCTCGATCAGACTGCAAACACTACTCTTCACTAGATTGCAAGCATCATCTGCACCAACAGGATTTTTACCTCCTTTTGCTTTGGACTCAGGGGGACCACGTGGGGCTCAGCACAGGGGCTAACAAAACCCTTTTGTGTTTGTGCCCCAGGGCATGGGTTACACTTCTGAGGTTTGTGGGTTAAAAGCAATTTCTCTTTGTGTCATTGTATTTACTGAATTGTAACTCTGACTTACAATCTCTCCTGAGCTGGGTTAATTTCTCCTGCTGGTTT
Source organism: Sakesphorus luctuosus (assembly GCA_013396695.1). Taxonomy (NCBI): domain Eukaryota; kingdom Metazoa; phylum Chordata; class Aves; order Passeriformes; family Thamnophilidae; genus Sakesphorus; species Sakesphorus luctuosus. The sequence continues at coordinate 24,527 of VWZD01009787.1, forward strand.
ACCTTTAAACCAGCACAACCACCCCATAATAAAACAGAAAAGATGAAGGGGAAAAATGAGGGGGGAAGGGAAGAGAGATATAGAAGAAGTACTGAAAAAAGTAATTATTAAATATCTACTCATTAACAGCGTTCTATATTTTCTGCAATCTAAAGGAGGCACAAATCCTCTTTGCTGGGGATGAAGAATAGGAGAGAAAATTTTTTTTCAATTACACGACTACATGGTATATCATAACATATAGCTACTGTAAGCAGTGGAAAATGAAAGAAGCTACATAAGACTTCACAAATAACTTTAACTCCTATGTCCCCTGTCTTCTTGGAACTTGACTCCTACTATATTGATTTCAAACAATGCTTATAGTGCAATGTATGTTTACAGAGAATGATGCTGTCTCTGTCTTCATTCTCTATCTTAGCAACCATGTAACAGAACTTGAATTCAAATGAGTTCTGGTGAGGGGATCTTGTCTCTATTTTTTTCCCCAAAATATTCTAAACTGACTAAATCAATTCTATGCTTTTGAAGGTTTTTCAACTTACATGAATATGACAAATGCCCAGAAATATTAATGTAAAAAAGATTAGTAATAGTCTCTAAAAAATACTGTGAGGGGAAAATGTCATGCTTGAATTCTTTGACAATCAATATCAAGATATTGAAATATAAATGTTACTAGAATGACTAGTGTGTTGGCCTGGTTTTGCTGCAAACTGTTCAGTAAAAGAGTTTCATTCCCTTGGTTCACTTCTCTCAGCACTTCTTATGTTTTCCCATATATGAAAATACTTTTTCTGAAAATAATGGTTGAATAAGTAGCAAAGCAAGGTAAACCTCAAATTATGTATGCAAATGTCAGTTTAAAAAGTCATTAAAGGGAGCCACGTGAATTATCTGAAGATTTATATTGAGAAAAAGCTCCAAAACAACATCAGACTATGAAATGCTGCATCAATTATAGAAAAGGACAAAATTAGCAATAGTAAAAGGAAAGATGGAACCCCTATAGTGAGAAGAACAAAGAAGAAATAGTAGAATAGAAAATTGAGATTAAAAAGATCACTGTCAATGCAAGGATGGAGTTGTGCCCTTTTTTTTCTTCTCCCAAATCTTTGGGAAAGAAGGATGAAAAATGAAAGTCAATGTTTGTGAAATCCAAATGCTAAGAAATATGGACAAAAAAAGAGGTATCCTTAGATGTAGGGAGATACTGCATGCCTACTGTAAATCAAAGTGGCATAAAACACTTTCTAGAACAAATGGCATAATGGGGTAGCAACAAAAGAACTCTAGAAGCTGCTAAATTTTCTCCAAAAGTCATTGTTTCAGCATCTCAAGAAAGTATTAATTGCTACTGGGACATTTCAAAGGTACATTTTGACTCCTAATCTGTGCTAAAAAAAAAATTAAAAAATTTACTCATTAGAGCACATGAAAGGACAAGTTTCACATAGCTCCAAGTAAATGGTTACCTCCCATACTGTATAAGCATAATGTAGCTTCACTTAGAACAATCAGGCCAACTTAAGTGGAATTAAGGAAAACATAAACTGGAAAAACCACACAGAATTACCCAGTTTGAAAAAAACTCACCCTAAAAGACAAAGTCAAATTCCCAAGTCACAGTAGAAATCTTGAACCAAATTACCAAGCTAAATACTCAAACATGCAGGTCGTTTTTGAACCCAGATTTTCTTACTGGAGGTATATACTCCACTCTGTAGATAGTATTGTTTTACATATACACACACATATACATGTCTATATGTGTGCATGGATGTGTTATCTATGTATTTAGGTATACATACATACACATACACATATTATACATGTTGTTGTGCTGAGCTAAGATTTTGCAAAATATAAACTGGAACTAAGACTTGTTTTAATAATTCTGCCAAAGTTACTCCATATATACTTTGTAGGTTGTATTTGCAAATTGCAACATATAAAGCATATGTTATTTCAACATAAGAGTAAATAACTATCAGCAATTGTGATTTTGTCTAACTGCTCAGTACATGAATGTTTTGAAGACAAAAGAATAATTTTTGATTTGGGGAAACTGGTCTATTTATTTTTATATTTAATAGAGAACAGTAAGTATAGAAATAAGGAAAATAATGTATTATGTATAAAGATCCAAATTTTGTAGAGAAAATGCTATTGTAATCATGATACAAGAGGTCCTCCAAGAACTTGGTTTTGAAATTCCATATTTCAAAAACTGCTCAAGAGGTTTTTAACGCCAAGGTTATTTGATTACTGTAAGATGTGGAAAGATGAGGGTTGAGGGAGAAGAGGGGAATGTAAGAGCAAGACAAAGAAAGTGTATATATAATAATACATATAAAAGAACACCCAATCACTTAAAATTGATGAGAATGAAAAAGTTGCCCTGCAATTCTACTTTTGTTTTTCTTAAACATTGTAGTCCCTAATGAACTACATTGTGTAATAAAATGAGATTACATGGACACACATTTAATACATAACTGAGATCACAAGGTAGTCCCACATCTCCAAGAGAAATAGAGCATCTTTGTTTGATTCCTTTTTCCTTCTACTTTACAGAGGCCTGGAGTTGTGGTTCACATACAAAATCTGACAGATTTATACAAATTTAAAGATTGTCTGGCCTTTACATTTCTTTGGTTGTGGGCCCTGTTCTCCACTGGGATGTCCAGATGTCCCCAGTAACCTGCTAGGAACTACTCATTACTTAGATTTTTTTTTATTTTCCAAATAGAGTTCTGTAAAGCAAAGGTGTAGAGAATATTTGCAATTTTGACAAAATTGAAACACATAAAATTTCTTTCAGCATATTCATAGTTAGAAATATACAATTTATTTCACATAGTGCCTATTTTTTAAGCAAACAAAGTATTTCAGTGAGCAAGAGAAATAATCGTGACTGTTTTCCCATATTAGGGATAAATTTTTTAGCTTTACATGACTATTAAGTAGGTACCAAGCAAGGTTTTTTGTTCTCGGTGTCCTGCCCATATAGAGTTTTGGTGTTTATTGAAGTGAAGGTTTTGGTATGAGCTCAGACTCATTAATTTCTTTTCTACTGGGCTGATTATAGCTATAAAGCCTTTAATACTCAGGGACCTTATGCCCTTCCTGCTAATATCAACCAACGCAGTGAATGGGCTGAAAACTGTAAGGAAGAAGATCCTCAGGGACACAGAAAGAGCAAGCATGGTTGCATAAGCCTTAATTCCCTCTGCTTAGCAAGACACATGGAAAAACATCTCTTGACTATGGGAATTTTAAAAGGAGGGATTTCTTCACAGAAAATAGCCATATTATCTTTTTACTGCCATGAGGTTTGTTGATTAACACTGGAATATTCCAGTGAGAACATTTTACTCATATGAATAAAAATATGTTGGACCAGAGTCTAAGAAAGCATGCTAATTCTTCTGAGCAGACCAATATTGTCAACATCAACACCACTGTCCTGAGGCAGAGCTTACTTGCTACTAAGCATTTTGCATCTGTTGTACAACAGACTAGCACAAAGTGACTCTACCCAGATGTTCAGCATTACTTAGCTGGAGCCAGCAGCATGCACCACACACAAATAATTTATGTATACACAAATCTGACCTACTTAACAATTATATAATCAACAAGATAGAATCAATGAGTAATTGGTCAAAGGCACTAAAAGAAAGGTAATGAGATCACTTGGTTAATATATTTTTTTCCACCTTCACATGAAAACTTTTGTGAAAGTCTAATTCAGGTGAGGCTGTGATCAGCTTTCCATTACATACATGTTGCTTTTCTTAAGTAGATGGCAAAGCACACTGGACCTGCATGCTGTGGAATACCTATCACAATTTTGTTCAAAAGACTTTCTAAGCACCTTAGCAGAATTTGTTAGGTGACACTAATAAATTTAAGTAATATATTTTTGTATGCATTACTTCAGAGATGCAGATTCCCATCAATTGACAAAGCACTACATATAAAGAACCTAACAAACAATATTAAACCCATGAACAAGCATGTTTATATCCTATATATACAAGATAATATTTTTATATCTCTGAAGTCTATTTGATTTTTAGTTGTTTCAAAGAGACGTATAGTTTAGATTATGAAGTCTGAAACTAGAGTTGGGGTTTCAAAGGCTACATTTTCATTCCTTTTATTTGTACAATATTTAGATGCTTTACTGCTAATTAAGACATCAAAATAATAACAACGATACATTTTTGAAGAATTTTAGTTCTTTGAGGGTCCTTGAAATTCTTTGCCAGTCAGTTGCTATGCTGAAAATCCTTTCCCACAGTTCCAAGTCAGATGTTGACAGGAATTCTTGAGATCTTTTGAAGAGCATTGTATATTCCTTCTGCATCAGAATGAGTGGGTCATTTTATGAGCTACTGAAGCTTTAAAATGAAATTCCATTTCAGAAGATGATTAGAGCAGCAGGTGCTTTAAATTATAACAATCAGTAGGATAGAAACCCAAGTCAATTAAAGTATTGAACAATTACATTATATTTTTACCCAAAATTATTCACAAATACACAGATACTTATGTGTGTACAAATGTCTATGAGATATAAGATCATAATTAGACATGTCTTTGAACATGAAGCAGCCCGGACTTTTCAAAAAATATTTGTGACTGAACTAAGGAATGGAATAGGCTATTTGATATAATTTTGTAATCAAGGAAAAAAAAAGTACAAAGCAAGAAAAATAAATGGAGTTTCTGAGGAGTGTTTCTGTTGGAGTACTTCCTTTGAAGGGAGATAGTTGTTTGTCCCCTTCTTGTTCTTAAATAGTGCCAATTCTAAAATAATCAAAGAGGAAAAGACCAAGTAAGAATAAAGTCAAGAAAACAATGTGTATCTCTACAAATCACAAAAGAAAAAAAATTACTTTCTTTGGTGATAGACAGAATAGGAAAACAGCTGCTCAGGCCCTAAATTCTCCCTGTGCTGTCACTCTCAAAATTTCAACTACCCTTTCTAGGGCAGATGTCCCTTTTAAAATATAACAGAGCAGAAAAATAAATGTCTTTAAAGAAAAAAAAACACAAACCCTGCCACTATTCCATGATTCTCCTCATTCTCCCCAATCAAACTTCATCAAACAAAGCAGTTATTGAAAATTTCCAACTGAGATAAAGGACTCTAAGTATGTTCCTATTTGCTAGGACCTACTATATGTGAATGAACAAGGATTAAAGGGAAGAGAGCATTGCCAAGATTTTTCAATTATTTTGCATCAGGTCTGAGTTTTCATTAGAAATCTGGGATTAGGAATGGGAACAGGAACACAAATTAATTTAGTTCTTCAATTCCAGTTAAATTCAAATAAATATTAGACCTAGGAGTAAAAAAAATAAAATAACATCAGTGGAGATTCAAGATATGAAATGTTTTACTGTGTTAAAGAGGGGGAAATGGGATGAATGCATTTTCAAAGGTATAAATATTTATGATTTTTTTTTACTCTCCCCACAACTTGTTCCTCTTAAAAGTACAATATTCCTGTGTTACACCAGCACCATGAGTCTGAGATATTTTTATGGTTATTCTTCCTGCAGACTATGAGAAAAGGTGGAATTAGGGGTAATTGTATTTGATTTTTATGTCTATTTTCAAATGTTCAGAAAGCTAAACTGAATAGGACACAAAAGAAATAAAGAAGCAGATATTCACTTTAAAGATAAACCTCCACCAAAAAACTTCCACAAAAGTGTCCAAATAATTTCTATCAACAACACAATGGACAAATCCTACTAGAAGAAAGAAGGTCCAGCCAGCAAACCCTGCTGTATCTAGAGATCACAAATAGAAGATACATAGGTAAGAGTGTACAATACAGATAAACAATACTCCCCTTCTGCACCCTCTGCTGTGTGTCTCAATCAGCACGTAAACTATGTAATTACTTCATGCTATATAGGTTTTGGTGAATTTTTCCTTCCATTTATTTGTCCAGTCCTTTCTGAAACCACCTAAGACTTTACTATTCATTGCAACTTGAAAAGAATTCCAGTCATTGTGAACAGGATTCTTTTCTTTACAAACTCTAGAGAAAACCAGACAATAATCAAGAATACCAATAAACAACCAATCAAAACTGGGACAACTCAAACCAGAATTCAGTAGCTGAAGAACTCATTGCCTCAACTTACATTTAGCACATTAGGAAAATTATTTAAACAAAAACAAAAACAAACAAACAAAACAATAACAACAACACCAAAATTACATTTAATGGAGTATTTAATAGTACATTTCCTGACTGATCTTCTGCATTAATTAAATTTCAGTGACTTCATTGTCTTTGTGAAAAAAGCTGCATTAAACCAGGAGTACTTCACAGCAAATCAGAATAATGCTCTTTCCACTATGGGAAACATTTCCAGCAATTTTCTTTTGATATTTATACTTTCTACTTAGCAAATTATAAACATTACATTCTGGTTATTGAGTAATCTCTTTCTCATTGGAAAGATACATTTTTACCCAATGACAGTGACTGAAACGAAAGGCAAACCAGGATAAGAAATAAGAAATTAAGGGTTTTTTCTACAAGACTAATATTTTTTCCCCACCTTTGGTAACAAATGTTGGCTTTTTATAAATTATACATTACTTCTAAATTCTGTTTTATGAGAAAATACAATGCATGCAGAAAAAAAACCCTAAAAAACTGTATTTTATAGCTAAGCATGTCAGATGTAGCAAGAAAAGCAATCTGTAAAGATTTGAATTATATTTGTAACATAGTAAGTTATTTGGCAAAATTGTAATCTAAGAGGCACTAGAGGAAGAGCCTCTGAGTAGAACCACTGAGTAGACTGTCAGTGTGGCATAGTAATTAATTATAGACACCATTAACAACCAGAATAGCAATTATAGAAGAGAGTTCATATTAGAACATCGTTGAGTACCATTCACTGGCTAAGTTAATGGTATTATTTATAGAGTTATTTAGCATTATTCCACATTGAAAAATTTTATGAAATATCTGCTACATGTGTTAAGTAGTTCTTCCCCATTCAGATTAAATAGCATCTATTAAGTACCAGTAAAAATAAAATAAGCTTCTTTCTGTCTTGATATATAGCTTTAAATCTATTTTACTTTACTCAAGGTTTTAAACTATTTCTGTGTAATAAACTTTAAATGAAATATATTAAAAAAAATAAAATCCACCACTTCAATGTCAGGAACTTGTTGTATTTTTTGATAAATCAGCCAGAGTTGCTACTACTCTGCAGATTTTCTGACTAATTGCTCAGTAAAGTACTCTTTTTACAGTATTTGACAAAGATATATATACAAATGAATATCAAGATGTTGGAATCTCTGAGGTGATACACCACAGATTTCAGGAAAAGATTTCACACCAAAAACTGTCACTATCATTAATGAGTGAGATAAGGAAGCTTATTAGAAAGTATGAAACATTCTTGGGGGATAATATCTTTATAGAATGATAGAATGGTTTGTGTTGGAAGGGACCTCAGAGATCCCTTAATTCCAATCCCTCTTCCACAGACAGAAGCAGCTTCCTCTAGATCAGGTTGCTCAGAGCTCCTTCCAACTTGGCCTTAAACACTTTCATGGATGAAGCATCCACAGCTTCTCTGGGCAACCTGTTCCAGTGCCTCACCACCCTCACATATATAGCTAAACACATATATACAAGCAAAATATACACATGTGTACATGGAAAATAGACATATTTCCCTCCGTCATTCCAACAAGGAAAAAAGAATCAAATATTGGAACCTTACATTAAAATAAGTAAAGTAAACTAATATTAAAGAAAAAATCCAAACCAACCAAACAAACCAAAAAGAGGACTGAGGAACAGCCTCTAAGAAAGCCAAGGAAATGATAAATCCTTTTCCAAATGCATTGCAAGGAAAATGTCTATCAGACTGTACAGTACCACTAGATTATCAAAGTAAAAGAAAACCTTCAGAGGAGGTAAGCTACACTAGAGTATTAAGGGAAATAGTCTTCCCTTTTGGTCTGCTGAAATTTGGAGAGATTGCCATGCCAAAAGCTTTTATTTCCAGAACAGATCTGTACCAGATTGAAACGTAAGTAGAAAAGTCTAAAGCAAACTCATAAAACAATCAACAGTAAATCACTAGGGCTAGAAGGTATTTAGTAAAGAGTGTTGACTAGCCCACAAAATGTAATAGCTCTTTGTGTCATGTAAAATTCACACTAAAAATGCCTTGGAACTAAAGGACTACAAAGTGGTTAATAGGGCACAGTCCATTACCAAAGGCGCCAAAATCTCATGCACACACGTGTTTAAAAATTAAACCAAATTAAATTTTTATTAAAAAGCAAACACAAAGAATTTGCTACTGATGAATCCCTTTAGCCCAAATTACTAGAGAGTGCAAAAGTTCCACTACATGCTCATAGGGTTTTTCGAAACACATTGGAAGTAGAGGCAGGATTGTAGACTAGATGGGTGTTGTTCTCACTCAACATGTGGATTTGGATCTTCGTTTGTTTTTTTTTTTTTTAGTTGATTAGTTGGTTTATTGTTTGTTTGGTTGTTTTTTTTGTTTGATTGGTTTTTTTACTATTTCAAGAACTTTTACTAGCTTAAAAATATTAGTCTCAGAGTATTACTGCAGATGCAGTATGCCTACATCTGTTCCATTATGGTGTCATAAGTTAGAGCTACCTTCTGTCTACAGGAAGACATGTCACAAAGTCACCACTGAAATAAACTGTTCTGACAAGAAAATTAATGAGAAAGAAAAGCGTCGTACTGCAGTGTACCTACTAAGTATGTATCGAGTATAATACAGGACTACTTATTAACCTACTCTGTTGTAAGCCATGAGTAATTCTTAATGTTAAGAATCTCTAATAACGTACAGCTAAACTCTTAATAAAATGTTCAATGTTTCACAGATGTTCAAGGACATTTGCAAGATTTATTTCTAAATGTCATATAAATACAATAGAGACAATTTAATTAGAGACGTAAAGATTTTCTGTAATTGATATCTGAAGCTTGTACAACTTTCCTTATAAGAGAAAAGTGGCTTATTGCTTGACAGAGTTGAATCAGTGTAAAAAGGTAAAACCAACCCCACAAGCAAAGCCTTAGAGATAGTGATTTGTGGCCTAGAACAAATAATTGTGTTTGAAACAAAATTTATCTTCACATTTGTGTAGGCTTGGAGCAGATTATCAGTATAGATTTCTCTGAGTGCTCAACACTGATTCAGTATATGCTCAATAATTCTCCTGTAAAACATAAAATGAAGACTGGAGTCCCATTAACATATATCTGGGCATTCATTTGTAAATATCTTTGCAGTGTCAATCTGGAAATTACAGTTTAGGTCCAAATCCAGGAAAAAAAAGGGAAGAGGATGAAAAGCCTAAGCTCTTTTGGCATCCATCCCTCAAGCTTATACTTCACAATAATGAAATATGTATCAGATTCAGGATGCTCAGTAGATATTTTTTTTCTACCTGGTAAGCATGAGCTCTGTCTCTCTCTGACTTGTGAGGGGCCTAGAAAACACTGAAAAAAACCCAAACAACCAAACAACATGCACTATTTCAAACTGATATAAATGAACTTATATATGTAAGTATACATTTTTTAAGATAAATATGGCAAATACCTTGTAAATTCTTTAAAAATAGAAGTTGCTTGTTAAGTAATTGAGCAGCTATTTAAATAATTTTGTTCTTTTAGGAGGGTTGAAGTGTATTTTTCCTTTTTTTGACTTAGTATTCGTTTTTGTTGTCATGTATCTCATGTTGGACCAATACGGTAACAGACATATTTGTTTCTCCTTTATTTTTTGGCATCATTTATATAGCCACCCTGACACCCAATCCTGTCAGATGTTGGAAGCTAAGCTGGGTCAGGTCCAGTTAGTACTCGGATGGGAGACATCCTGGCAATATCAGGAGCTGTAAGTTCTAGTCCTGAGGACTTCACTGTCACCGTCCAAGCTTGCTAGCCATAGCAGATGAACCTTAGGAGTTAAACGGTGGGGCCAGTTCCACACACACTGTGCCTCACCTAAAAAAATCCACTGTGCAGGCTTGAAGGACACACCCATGTGAGTAGAGCCCTCCCCAAATCTTCATTCACGAAGCCTGGCCATGATGATGTAAGTATATTAAAATGCCTGGTGTCATGTGAAAAGGGGAGAGGGGCAGAAATGCAAAGATTTCTAGTCCCACCTGTCTTAATATAAAGTCATCAACTATAAGCGTCCTCGGAACAATCAAAGCTTTACGAACCCAGCACTGCCTGTCGAACACTGGACAGAACATAGGCTGGAAAGAGTTTTGACATTCCTGTGAGGACCACACTTAAGCCAGGGAGAACTTAATAGCTATAAGTGTTAGTTGGTGATAACATTTACCTGCAGGATTGTATTTAATTGATGACAAAAAAACCCAAAAGAAACTGGCACAAAACACATTCTACAGGCAACTCCAGCAGTATACCCCTCCCATGACAAACTTGACTAACAGAAGATTACTAACCAGAGACACAACAGCTCAACACCACATTTAAACACACTCAGTAACCCAAAGCAAAAGCAACAGGAATATAGCCACTTCCCACTAACACGTATATACTCGGTGAGTTATAGCAAATTATAATTAGTAAGGCATAGGAAAACAGAGTAAGAATTTGTCTGTTTACCCTTTCAATGTCTGATAGGGTGAGGGGGACACAGGACAGCTCGTACGTTGCCCTCTTAGAGATGGGGGAAGTTTTCTCCACAGTTTTTGCTCATGCCCAATCTCTTTTTATACACTTTTTTCCTTCAGGTAGGTTGAGTGATTATAGTTAATATTTTGGTGGTGATAGACAGATGCCTGAGGGGTGGCTCCTTGAGTCTCTGCAGGGTGCCACACAGTGCAGCAAAGAAAGGCCATGTCATTTCCATAACACTCCATTCTTCTGCAACCCCATCAATAAGCACTTTCAGGGAGCTAACGGTTCCTGCAAGCATTCCTCCAGGGGGTTGAGGCGTTTTCCTCAACTCATATCAGGGCTATCACCCCACACCTGGGCATGAAGCAATACAGAAGGCTAGATTCTGCTTCTCTACTCCACACAAACTTCTATGATTTTGCATTATGCAAAAAATGACTTGTTATTTCCTATCCAAATTTTAATTACTTTTTTTTTTCTGTGATGAGAATTATCTTGGAAACTTGAGCAGCATCTCTTGAGTTTAGGTTTAAAGCTGAATAAAATCAGATGTTATTTGATGGTCTTCAAGTAGTTTTACAAAACTGGTCAGGGTGTTGCTGTAAACAAGTTAAAAAATGGCAAAAAGGACTATGAAATACATATTTGCCTAACTTCAGCTACCTTGTAATGTCCAATTATTTCCTCAAATATGATCTCTCTTAAATAACACCTGGATACTGCAGTGAAATTGGAAATTAACTGATCAAAGAAATAAAACCAGAGCAATATAGAAATAAGATTACATAATTCAGGGGGGAGACGATACTTTTGTGATATTTTAACCATATGGTGTAGCAAAGTTCTGCGTGTGCTTAGACAGATGGCTGGTTCTATAACATTGAGGTGTGTATCTGCGAAAAATTTAGAGAATTAGTTGAATTTCACTAGTGTGAGACTATTGTGAGAGAGAAAGACGTAGGAGTTTAATCCCTAATTGTTGGCAAATCTCTGGACATAAGCAGCATACCAGAACTTCTTAGCAGAATTTGACCTTCAACATCTATACTTCATACCTGTCAGAAAATTAAATTAACCACTGAAAATAGCTTCTCTGATCGTTGTTATTTCAGCAAAGCAGGTCAGCAGCTTTTCATCTCTCTCATGTAGCTTTCCTCTTGTTACAATTCTAATCCATCAAGGTAACTTCAAGGATAGTTTCAAAATATTTTTCCCCAAGGTAGCATTAAGTTGACACTTACAACAAAAGCTCAGCATTCTCAAGTTCTTTCTATCCCTTGTCATGAACAGATGGCACAATAAAGACAACCATTTCCTTACTCTCAAAAATTGGAGGAAGTGAAATTTGTCAGGAAAAACAAAATTGATGCTATAAATATTTCTGAAGCTGTTTATAGTCTGGTACTTTACGAGTACAGTAGCAGCAATATGCATCTTGGCTTCTGTCACTGTGTTTTGGATTTGCATGGCCAGGTTTTGGCAGTGGAGGGGCGACAGGAATTTCTTCTGTGAGAAGTTGCCAGAAGCTTACCCAATGTCCAACAGAGCCAATGCCAGATCGCTCCAAGACCTGCATCTGGCCAAAGCTGAGCCCATCAGCAATGGTAACAATACCCCTGCCATAATACATTTAAGAACAAAAGAAAAGTTATTGTGCAGATGTAATTGCACCCAGAGAAGAGAGGTATGAGAATATCTGAGAGGAAAAATTCTACAGACCTCCAGTTCAGTGCAGAAGAAGGATCAGGAGGTGCTCCAGGTGCCACAGCTGAGGTTGCCCGTGGTGCAGCCCATGGTGAGGCAGCTGTTCCCCTGCAGTCCATGAAGGTCAATAAGGGTGCAGAGATCCACCAGTAGCCTGTTGTTATGGGTTTAGCCAAGTAGGCCAAAAAATTAGGCTTTAACGTTCAGGCCTGGAATTGTCAGCTGACTTGAGCTGGGCTGGGCTAGCTAACAGCTGACTTCTTCTAGCCAGTAATGCTGTATTCCATACCATATTATGACATCATCTCAGAAGGCGTAAAATACAGTGTGTGGGAGCGGCTTAGTCAGTTCTGCCATGCCTGAGGTACAAGCTGAACATGGTGCAGCTCCTGTCTTGGAGTAGGCCTTGCTCCTGCTGCTGCCTCTACTTGCCTTTTGTTTGAGTTCAGGGAAGTAGAAATATTTTGTTGTTACTCTTTCTGTTTCTTGCTAGGTGTCTTTTAGAGTGCCTATGAATTTAGAGTAATAGATTTTGTATTAACTAGGGAGTGGGAGGTTATTTCTTGTTATACATAACTTGTGTAAGTGTGTGTTATATTGTAGTTTTCTCTTAATTTTCTCTTTTCTGTATAAATATATGTAGCTAGTTTGAGCATAAACCTAGTTCGGAGGTGTTTGTCCTCTCCCTCTTCTTCCCTTTTCACTCTGTCTTGGACAGTTGGCATTTTGCCAGCTCAACCCAAGAAACCTGTGGAGGAGACTTTTGCCAGAGCAGGTGGATGCCCAAAAGAAGGCTGTGACTTCCTGAGAAGCCCATGCTGCAGTAGACTTCTGGCAGGGACCTACAGACCTATGGAGCGAGCAGCCCACACTGGAGCAGGATTTCCTGGTAGGACTTGTGACCCTGTGGGGGAACCACTCTGGAGCAGCCTTTTTATCATCTTCTTGAAAACCTCAAATTCCTTAAGTAGCAGAGTCCTACAAAGCCCAGATAGCCTTTGCAGCACCACACAGTGAGCAAAAGAACTATTGAAAAGTGAGTGGGTGATATCCTTGGAAGTGTCAGGCACCCCAACCAATGTCAATACAGCTCTCATTGCTGCTTTAAGTTAAGAATTTTTTAAAAGCTGAAATGTTTCTTATTCTTTGTAGGATGTGTTTTAAGTTGACTTTTCTTCTACTCCCTCTGGAACCTCCATAAGGCAGAATGCAACAGTGTCTCTGCTTTCTGATTCCCGCTCTTCCACTCAATACAGCAACATGTAGTCACAACCACATGGGACACCCACAAGTTTGTGCTTTCTAATTAAACACACACGTTAGGCCATCTCCTCCACAATAGTAAGGCACCCTCCTCAGTCAGTGTAGCACTATGTTAGTATGAAGCTTGTTCCTCAATTACCCTTTTAATATACAACCAGAGCAGGGACCACAATTTAGCAAAACCTAAATCCAGATTACCTAGAAGACTATTGAGTGTTCTAAACCTCCCTAATTTAAGATCTATGTTTCCCTGGCACTGTTGGACTATTCATAACAAGAATGTTTTGCCAACAATCAAATGAAGATTTTCTTGGTTTTCTGAGTTCAAGACTAATTAACCCACCTACCTAGAAATTAAGGACCATAAAACCTCATCACTTCCAGGGCAGAACATCTCCCTATCCTTCCTTCTCCTGATGCCTTTGGATTTTTATATATCTTCATAGTTTCTCACACTTGAGTAGGAGCTAACAGTTCCTAAGAATTTCTCACAGTTTGTGCCACATTCCTGAATTTCTGTTTAACTGTCTTTTCAACAGACAAGATAGCAGCAAGAACATTGTGTTTGGGACACATGCACCTGGACTGGAATGACAAGGCAAAACAAGATAGAAAGCCCAGAACCCTTGGAACCACTCCAGTGGGGCAGTTCTGAGGATGGCACCAGGGTGGTACCAGGGGCAAAATGTTTTCAGGTTGGATGTACCCACTAGATGTGATAATTAAGTAGAGTTACTAATTTGTAAGAACCCTACACTGTGCATGTGCATCTATAGATTTTCTGCACCTGAAAGCTTTTATTAAAAAAATGCTCTCTGCCTATACTAATATTGTCTCAAAAGTTTTTTCCTTGACTTTTGGCAACACTGCCAATTAAATTCACTGAAATATCTGAAAAGGAAACTCTCACTTCTAGAAATGGACACAGTACTTGCATTTGCATTTTTTACAAAAGAGTATAAAAAGTCCCAAACAAATAGGTAATACACTTTTATGGAGCTTAAACTATGCCTGAAAAGAGGTCAGTGAACAGGATGATGAGTTGATATGGTATCAAAAAAAGTGATAGTTTCAACATAGTAACTGAGATACCTCAATATTCAACTGCAGTTGAGACAGTGAGTTAAATAAAGAACAACAAAATGCTTCTTTTCTTGCTCTTTGACAGGAGACTGAATATGCAGCTGCAAACAGCAAATTATAGGATAAAAATAATAAAAAAGGCTTAGCTCACTAAAGGAAATATCATGCCAATCAATCTGCATTCAAAAGTTCTCTGAATTATGCAGTGCAAAATCCAGGCATAAAAGAAGAATATGCTTACACTGCACCACCTGGTCATTATACATTTCTTTTTTTATGCATTCAGTTTTCTTTTGTGATAAAATTTCATGTAGAGACGTTGCAGAAGAGAAAAAGGAAAAGAAACAAAAAGGAAAATATTGCTAACATACAAGAAAAAATAATAACTTGATGGGAGGAATCTTTTTTTATTTTTTCTGTCAATAGAAAATTACCCTACAAGAAAACAATTAAAATATGAAAATTGTCATATTTGATATTTTTTGAAATGAGATGAAAACTAAAATTGGATTTAAAAAACTGAGTAATTTTGATTATGGAAAACAGTATTATAAAAACTCTCAGTCATGGTTTTCAGAAGAAAAATCAGCTATGTTAATTAAGGATATTTGCTAGCTTTGCATTTGAAAGAATGATTATGACATATTTTATAGTGATGTTCTTACAAAGAATATCCTTCCAAAGAGACTAGCTTCTATGTTAATATTTATGATATGCATATTGGCTTTTTGAGTTGGCTACAATTTGCTGTCTTGCAAAATACTTTAGGTATGCTGCATATCTGAAATTGCCCTGTAATTCCATCAATGATACTAAGACAGATTTAGGGGTTGCTTCAAAATTTTGTGGCTTGAGGGCACTTTTTTATTTTAATAAAGAAACCTATGCAAAGAACAAACTGTCAGTTTAACTACAAGTAGGTCAGAATGAAACTAGGAGTCTTTTTCTTTGGGCCAAATCACAAATCAGAGAAAAAAGGCTAAGTTAAAGGGTTTACTAAAAATGCCAATCAGTAGTTACCCAACCAAGGAAATGAATCAGCCAGTGGCTTTTTACAGAGCAAAGATATGGCTGCCTATGAGTGTTTAGAATCACTTATGGGAGCAGAGCCATTGCAAGTGTCTGGTGCCTACAAGGGAAAGTTATGTGTGGATTTGGAAGTATTTTGTTTTCCTGTGGATTGCACTGTATTAAGGAAGGGGAAAGGAACAAAATGTGAGAATTGTCATACTATACCACACTATTAGTTTATCTAGTGTTGTGTTATTCTTTTCTGTCAATGATTATTTTCATAAAAGGATTGAATGCTGTAGGATACATATATACATATATATATACCTACACAAACTACAAATACTTCAAGTTTCTTCTTCACATGTACCAGAGATCTTCCTCCTGATATCAACAGTCATACTGTGGCATAACTTGAATCAAGAGGCTGAATACTTCAGGATCAGATAAGTGCCATCACTGAATAAATAAACATGACTCTGAACATCATTTGACATCTGGGTTTTTTGCTGTTTTGTTTTGTTTTGTTTTGTTTTTAAATAGGCATTTTTCTGACACAAATCTCCATTCTTTGGGTTGTCACCCACACTGCATTATGTAGCACACACCTGAGTGTCTTAAAATGTCCCTCAGAATCAGGATCTTGAAATAATAGATATTTCATGTGCAGATATCAGGAAGAAATGTGTCCGAAACGGCATATTTTGTAACAAAACAAAATAAGAAATATCGTAGACATAAAGCAAAAGAGAAAAGAGAAAAGAAAAAAAAAAGCCAGGCCAGTCTTTTGTTATTGTTGTAGGTTCACTCTTGTGAGCCCAAATTTGAGGTTAGATCAGGCCTGAAGCTGTCAGCTGATTTGAGCTGGGTTGAACTACCAGCTGACTTCTTCTGGCTAGTAGTATTGTATTCTATACTGTATTACGACATCATTCTTTCTCAAGAAGTAGAATCAGTGTGGGAGTGGTTTGGTCAGTCACCCCACAGCAGTCTTGCTGAAATGACACACATAAAGAGCAGTCCTGGGAGAGATGGGGAGGACCAGGCCCAGCACTGGCCCAGCAGTCGTTTTGAGAAGTAAAATGTTTGTTGTGAGTTCTTCTCTCTCTGCTTGGGTCTGGTTCTCTGGGGACTGAGTCTCTCAAGATAATTTAGGGTTGAAATAGTGAAATTTGTGTATGTATTAAGAAGTGAGAAATTGTTCCTTGCTGTTTGTGACTTGTGTGAGTGTATATTTGTGCTTTCTTCTAATTGTCTCTTCCTTCCTGTAAAAATACATGTAGTTTTAGTCTAAATGTAGTTTGAAGTTTTTTTTCTTCCCCTCTCTTTTCCTCCCTTTCCTGGGTGTTGGGAGGGGGAGGCTCTGAGCCTGTACTTGGAGGGTTGGCGGTTTGCCAGCTCAAACCAAGACAGTTAATGGTGCCGAAACCCGGGAAATGACCAAGGACGCTGGCAGGTGTCCCAGAATCTTGGCAGGCTTCCCAGAGCATTGTTGTAAAAACATAAGTTGATATCTGCCATGTTTGGGTACATCCAGAACAAATGCTTATCTGCTTATGCTAACTGTTTCACTGATTGTCTCTGTAAGTTTCCACAGCTCCAAAAGTGGCCACTGCAAAAAGAAGCCCACATAAGCCGTTCGTGTGTGGCAAGACACAGCTGTTTGAGTGAGATCCCTGA